>CM053770.1:252498522-252532436 GCA_028658325.1 Potorous gilbertii
TAGGTGATTCTTGGTTTTAATCCTAGTTCCTTTGACTTTTGGAATATCATATTCCAAGCCCTTCTATCTCTTAATGTAGAAGCTGCTAGATCTTGTGTTATCCTGATTGTATTTCTACAGTACTCAAATCGTTTCTTTCTAGTTGTTTGCAATATTTTCTCCTTGACCTGAGAACTCTGGTATTTGGCTAAAATATTCCTTAGAGTTTCTCTTTTCGTATGTCTTTCAGGAGGTGATCAGTGGATTTTTTCAATATTTATTTACTCTCTAGTTCTAGGATATCAGGGCAGTTTTCATTGATGATTTCATGAAAGATGATGTCTAGGCTCTTTTTTTGATCATGGTGTTCAGGTAGTCAAATAATTTTTAAATTGTCTCTCCTGGATCTATTTTCCAGGTCAGTTGTTTTTCCAATGAGATATTTCACATTGTCATCTATTTTTCATTCTTTTGGTTTTGTTTTGTAATTTCTTGGTTTCTCATAAAGTCATTAGCTTCCATCTTCTCTATTCTAATTTTTAAAGAACTATTTTCTTCAGTGAGCTTTTGACTCCCCCCCCCCTTTTCCATTTGGCTAATTATGCTTTTTAAAGCATTTTTCTCCTCACTGATTTTTTGGACCTCTTTTGCCAATTGAGTTAACCTATTTTTAAAAGTGTTATCTTCTTCAGCATTTTTTGGGTCTCGTTTAGCAAGCTATTGACTTGCTTTTCATGATTTTCTTGCATTGCTCTCATTCTCTTCCCAGTTTTTCCTCCACCTCTTTTACTTGATTTTCAAAACCCTTTTTGAGCTTTGCCATGGCCTGAGACTGTTGCATATTTGTTTTTGAGGTTTTGGATGCAAAACCCTTGACTTTTAGGTCTTCCTCTGATGGTAAGCAGTGTTCTTCCTCATCCAAAAAGATGGAAAAAAATATCTGTTCACCAAGGAAGTTACCTTCTATAGTCTTATTTTTTCCCTTTTGGGGGCATTTTCCCAGCCAGTTACTTGGCTTTTGAGTCCTTTGTCAAGAGGAGGGTATACTCTGAGGACCTATAAGTTCTCAGTTCCTCCAAGGTGGCACAATCAAGGTGGAGGAGTTTACTCCTCTTCTGGCCTGTGCTCTGGTATGGGAGATACCACAAGTTTTTCTGCCCAGGATCTTTGAAGCTGTGTTTGGCATTTGTGGAATGAATAATGTGGGGACCACAGCTGCTGCCACTGCTGGGTATTCCACCCCTCATGCCTGCTCATGTGGTGCCAAGGTTGGGTTGTGCTCCACTCTGGTACTGGTGCAATAGAACTTTTCTGCCCAGAATCTGTGAGTGGGGTTCCCTCTCCACAAATGCCTCCAGCTCCACCATGCCAGTGCTCTCCTCTTCACCTCAGGGCCATGATCCAGATCAGTGGCTTGATTCCCCGAGGGGCTTTAGGCAGAGGGCTCCTAAAATGAACATTGTGCTGCAGCCACTCCTGCTGGGTCCAGACTGTGTTCCCTTCTCCCCTAGGTGAAAGCACTTTCTCACTGACCTTTGAAGCTGTCTTTGGCATCTGGGAACCTCAGCTGCTGCCAGGAGTTCCTTCCCTGAGGTCTACTCACCCCATGTGGCCAAGGCTAGGCTGTGCTTCAATGGCTGCACTCCATTCTGAGCCCAGTGCAAATCCTGTCTTCCTTCTAGGCTGTCTTAGGCTGGAAATCTCTTTCACTGTCATCTTCTGACTTCCGCTGCTCTAGAATTTGTTTAGGGTCATTTTTACAGGTATCTTACAGTCTGTAGAGGGAGAGCTAGAGTAGGTGCATCTTTCTACCCTGCCATCTTGGCTCCACTGCCATCTGACCATTCTTTGGGAATCAGTTTGTGCATAAATGTCGAGCCTTCGAGGATGTTTGGAACAATTTGATCTCAGGTTGAAAAACTTCAAGAACAAGTTAGTTGTGGCTTAGTCAGAAGCAGTTAGTTTAATAAAATGACTGCAAAAACACCAACATAATTTTGCATGTGATCCTGATAGCTTCATATTTCTGCAGAGATGAATTTATAATGATTCAAACATAAATACACTTGTTGTCACAGAGGAAAAATATATTTGTAACAAAATTGGGCTGATTATTTGCTACTTAAGGTGCCACTAAAGATATTTAATGCGGATCTTTTGGACTATCATTTGCAGGCTGCTAAACGGGAATCATAAATCTAGGAAAGTAAAACATATACATAAGTAAATAGCTTCAGCTACATAAAAGTATAAAAGTAACTTCAAGAGGGAGGAAATACTAGTCCCTGAATACATCTGGAAAAGCCTTGTATAGAAGGTAGCATTGAAGTTGTCCTTTGAAGGAACCTGGGGATTCTTCAAGGCGGGAGTGCAAAGGGAGGGCATCACAGGCATGGGGAAGCCCATGTGCAGAGCCTGGAAATGTCCTGGGAATCACTGGCAAACCAACTTCATTAGAATGGACAGCAATGTAGGAGTCAGACTGTGCAGAACTTTGATTGCCCATTTGAGAAGTTTACAGTATATCATAGAACAACAACCAACCCATGAGAAACAAGCCCTGCCTTCCAAGGGCTTACCTTCTATTCAAGGATGCACCATTCAAAGTGAAAGAGCAATCTAAACAAGCTGAAAGACAAAGAGGGCAAGTGAGGCAGAGGGAGAGAGAGACAGAGACACACAGAGAGAGACAGAGACAGGGACAGAGAGGGGAGAAGAGAGAAACAGAACAAAGTGAGAAGTCTTCTTGATTGGTTGCTAGTGGGTATGCGGGGGAATCAGAGTCAGTTTTATGTAAGAAGGGATGCCTGAGTTGCACCTTCAAGGCTTCAATCAGTGATGACTTCTAAGATGTGGGGACAAGGAAAGTAGCACTCTAGGAATGAATTGATAATATCTTTAGCCTGTGCAAAGATATAGCAGCAGGAGATGGAATTCTGAGCTGAGGGAACAGTGAGTCAGTCAACTTGGCAACAATAATCTGTGTGAAGAGCAGTGATGTGGCATCAATCTTGGATTATTCTCTGATGGCTTTCAATGCCTGCCCAGCATTGGGGGTTGTGTATGATCATAAAGGCAATCAGGAGCTACTTACTGAAGACTCTCAGAGAGGGCTAAGGATATTACTGTGCATACATTCATATCTAAAGGTCTCTTGCCTGGGGGCTGCTAACCCCACAGCAGCTTCGCTAGCTCTCTAGCTCTCCCAGATCCTCCAAGGGCTTGTTCATGAGGCTACCCCTTCTGGGGCTTAATGATTGGCATTTAAGGAAGGAGGAGAAGCTGCCATGCTCCTTGAGATCAGTGAGCCTGGATTGACGCTCTGAATGTTAGTTACCTTGTATTCCCACCCAGCAGCGTTGTTCGCTCCAAATAGAACAAACATAAAAATACAACCTAGGCCCAGCTGCTATCTCCAGCTTCTATGTCATTTGGGACTTTTTTTTAAACAACAACAAAAAAGGCTGCCTAATTCAGTCTCTGTTACATACAAGGCAGAGCAGGCCTATCAGTGACTGAAAAGTCAGAGATGTGGCAAGTCAGAGCCAAGGTTTTATTGGACTACCAGTTTCAAGGGAGTCATTGTGTGATCTGCCAGCGAAGAAACTAAATCAGACCTTAGACTCCACTGAGAGTGGTATAGTGGTTAGAGTTGGACAGGGAGACAGAAAGACCTCATTTAGAACTCCACTGTGGGACTATAAGCAAGACATGAGTCTCGGTTTCCTCCTCTATAAAGTGGGGGTCACATTATTCACAGGGTTATTGAGAACAAGTGTGATGGTAGACGGTGAATGCTTTGTGGAATTTGAAGTGATAGATAGAGAAGTCTAAATAACATTGTTCTCATTTAAGGTCATTCTGACCATCTCCTTCCTCCTTCTTCTCCTTCTTCCTCTTTCCATAGCTCTCTGAGAAAAGTGGGCTGCAGCCAAGTTGCTCTCCTCTAGTTCATCTATTTGCACAGTTGGACAAAGTGACTGCCATGGTTTAGTTGGGGCTTCTGTGTTATGATGTAAGCTGGTCCCTCAATAGGCTCCCTTCAAGTGCATTTGGGAGAGTGCTAGAGACAGAGTGGGAAGACTCATCCTCTTCCACCATGCTTCCAACTCCTTCCACATGGCCTCTGCATTTTGAAAGTCTTCCATCCTGTGGAACTTCAAAGTTACCAGCATTGGATGCTACAGCATCTTTTAAAAACCCTCTTCTCATTTTTTATGGGCCAGTGACATGTTCTGAAAATTATAGGCAATAATTTTTCCAGTGATAATGTTTTGGGTCCAGTTCAGTCCATTTAATTCTCAAGGTTCTTTTGTGGTTTATAGCAAAAACATTTGCCATCTGATCATTTACAAAGGATGGAGAGCTTTAGATGTGTGATCATGGCAACCTCATTAAGCCTTTCCAGAGCTCCAAGATTAAATACTAATACTTCTACCACTCCATCATCAAGAACTCAGAAGGTGATAATCCCTCTAGATTTTGCTCTGTTTGGTCTATGTTAAGTTCTGTTCTAAGTGCTACATTTTAAGAAAAATATGGAGTCACTAGGGAACATCAATAGGTCAACATTGGGAATGGCTGAAAGAAAGGGTAATGTTCAGAATAGAAGATGTTGATGGGAGGATGGGGGGACCCAGGGGCCATCTTCAAGAGTTTGGAACATTCTTTGGAGCAGTGGGAATAGCTTTCCTCTGCTTGGCCCCAGAGGATAGAACTTGAAGGTATGGGGAGAGCTCTGAAGTGGAATTGAAGGTCACTATGCCAAATCACTGGAGTTCTTTAAACAGAGGCCACATTATGCCATTGCAGAGGGGCTCTGTCTTCTTTAGGTAGGGATGCCTTTAAGTCCTGATGCTTTGTAAGCACTTTAGAAAGGAAATAAGAAACAATTCAGTAGAGTTATTAAGCACCTATGGTATGCTGGGGCTTGAAGGCAAGGGACACCAAAGCTTAAATAATTAATGCTTATCCTTTAGTGTTGAGTATTTATTGCCCGCCCTCTTGGTGCACTAGGTAGGAGATGAATCCCTTGATCAGTGATACTTTATTGAAGGCCTACTATGCGAGATGGAATATGGCATATTCGGACACGGCAAGGGTCCTTGCTGTGCCAAAGAGGACAGACCCTCTGGAGCTGGGGTGGGCTTCCCACATTTAAAGATCATTAAACAGATGCTGGTGATCATTTCTTGAGAGATTTCCCAAGGGACCCTTTTTCAGGTGTGGCTTGGATTCGATGCCTCTCAGATTCCTTTCAGCTCAGATGTCCTGCAAATTTGTGAAGGGAATTTGAGAGTCCATCCCCTGGACCTAGTTCATGTTGAGTAAAATAGGACCAGGGATCTCTCCATCCTCAGGGAAAGGATGCATGCAGCTGTCTCTCTGGCTTTGATTCATTTAATTAAAATAGCAATTGACCTGACCTGGTGAGGTAGGTACAGCACTTAAGATTATTCCTATTTTTTCGGAAGAGAAAACTGAGACTCAAGAAGGTTAAGTGATTTGTCCAGAGTCTTACGTAGTAAAGATATGAGGTATAATTTGAACTCAGGTGTCTCAGCTCTAGCCAGGTGCTCTCTCCACAGAGGGCTGAGTTGCAGACCCCTGGAAGGCTCTCCCTCCGCAGCTGCTGCTTGGCCTTACCCTCCTGCAAGCCCAGGGCATCTGAATCAAGGACCACTTCCCAGGGGGTCAGCCCTTGAGCCAGAGTCCTGTTTTACTGAAAGGAACAGAGGCGGTACCAGGTGGCCAGCTTTGCACTAGGCCCTTCCCCACCACTCATCACGCACTCAACATCTGAGGGCCTTTTTCCTTGGTAACCAGCCTGAGCTGGGCTTTTGCATGACTCACTATAACCTTCCTAGTTTGCCATCATTGTGATCCTGGGGGGCAGCATATATGTGGAATCTGTGCATCACAGTTTTTAAAGCAGTTTTGTGAAGCAGGTGAGGGAAGCCTCTGACAATTCTCTGAAAGGAAGAGTGGTCCCTCATTTTAGCCTAAGGGACCGACAGATCTTGGCTTGGATCCAAATTAATGTTGCTGACCCAAGGTTCTGAGGTTCAGGATGTTTCCACCATTCTGGGATCCATCTCTGCTAGATGCAATGTGACCATCCCCAAAGGGCATGGCCCAAGACCCAAGGTGCTGGGTAACAAGAAGGGCCTTACCCCAAGACTGAACTGGCCCATCCCTCTTCCTCTGAGGGATGACAGCTGGATGGAAAAGTACTGCTCATAGAAATAAAGATAGACTTAAATAACAGAGAAAGATTAATTGCTCAGGAGTAGGCCATTTCAGTGTAATAAGAAATGATAATATTCACTAAATTAATTTACCTATTAAGTGTCATACTAATCAGACTACCAGAGTATCATTTTATAGAGCTAGAAAAAAATAGTAACAAAATTTATCTAGAAGAACAAAAGGTCAGGATTCTCAGGGGAAATAATTTTTAAAGGTGGGAAGGGGGTCTAACAATACCAGATATCACAAAATACTCCAGAGCAGTGATTACTAAGTGATTCAGTGCTGGTTGGAAAAATAGAGAAATTTGATCTGCATACACTGAAGCACAGGAACACAGTAGCAAGTATTCAGCAAATACACAGACCCAACTATTGGGTAAGGACTCACTGTTCATCAGCAACTCCTGGGAAAACTGGAAGGCAGGCTGGCAGAAAGTAAGTGTAGACCAACATCTTGTACCATATACCAAGATGTGTGTGTGTGTTTGTCCTTTGTTGCTGAAGAAGACCATGCCATCAGAAAAATGTTGACATGACTTGCACTTGACTTTGTTTTGAGTGAGGGAGGGCTGTGCAGGTGACCAACCTCCCTTCTCCTACAGAGCCATCTGAATCCAGTGACCAGATATTCATCAGGATGACTGGAGATGACCCAGGATGAGGCAATTGGGGTTAAGTGGCTTGCCCAAGGTCACACAGCTAGTGAGTGTCAAGTGTCTGAGGTGAGATTTGAACTCAGGTCCTCCTCGCTCCTGCACTGGTGCTCTATCCTGCAGCTATAAGTGGATGTGCGACTTATATATATGAAGGATGTGTCATACACAAGTCAGAAGAACAAGGAAGATGATAGGTTTCAGGCCTATAAAAAAGTTCACAAGCAAACAATGACCAGAGAGGGACCCAGAAGACCAAAGGGACAATTTTAAATACATAAAAATTTTGAAAAGTTTTGCACAACAAAATCAATGCAGTTAAAATTACAAGTAAAACAGGTAACAGAAATCTGTACAGCAAGTTTCTCCAGGAAATATTTCATAATTAAGATAACATTTCTAGCATGCTTCCTATGTGCCAGGCACTGTGCTAAGCCCTTTACAGTTACTGTTTCAACTGATCCACGCAACAACCCTGAAAGGTAGATGCTATCATTACTCCTATTTTACAAAGGAGGAAATTTTGGAGGAGAACTGACTTGCCCGGAGTCACATAACTATTAAGTGTCTGAGATTTTAATTCAGGTCTTCCTGACTCCAGGCCCTCTAATCTCTCCACTGTGACATCTAGATCCAAATTTATAAGGTATCAAAAGCCATTCCCCAAATACATAAATGGTCAAAGGATATCTACCAGCAAGGCAGACAAAGAAATACATGTTCTGAAAAATGTTCCCAATCACTAAAAATTAGAGAAATGCAAATTAATATAGCCTTGAGTTTCCCCCTCTCATCCATTAGATTGCCAAAGATGACGAAAAAGGAAAATGACAATTGATGAAGAGGTTGTTGAAAACCAGTCATGCTGATGAGTACTCAGTGAAGCTCTGAATGGGACCAGTCATTTCTGGAAGGGAGTTTGGAAGTGTGCTCCAGAATTCATTAAAAAGGGGCAAACTTTGTGACCCAGCTGTAGCACTCCTAAGATGAGACCCCAAAAAAGATCAAAGCAAGAGGAAAAGGTCCTCTGTGTACACACACATTTTTTTTTCACATTAGTCATGTTGCATAGAAGAATTTAAATGAATGGGAGAAACCATGAGAAAAAAAAAACAAAACAAAACACAAGAGAAAAAAGTCTGCTTCATTCTGCATTCTGACTCCATAGTTCTTTCTCTGGAGAGATGTGGATGGCATTTTACACTGAGTCCTTTGGGAGGTCCTTGCATTGCTGTGAAGGGCTATACATATATATATATATATATATATCAGAAACAGTCCTCACACACTGTAGCTTCTCATTTGACTCAGCATCAGTTCATATAAGTCTTTCCAGGTTTTTCTGAAGTCTACCTCTTAGTCCTTTCTTATAGCACAATAGTATGGCATTAAATTCATATGCCACAACTTGTTCAGCCATTCCCCAGTTGATGGACATCCCCTCGATTTCTAGTTTTTGGCCACCACAAAGAGGGCTGCTATAAATATTTTTGTACATGTGGGACCTTTTCCCATTTTTATGATCTCTTTGGGATACAGCCCTAGTAGCGATATTGCTGAGTCAAAGGGTATGCAAATTTTTGTAGCCCTTTGGGCATAGTTCCAAATTGCTCTCCAGAATGGTTGGATCAGCTCACAGCTCCACCAGCAATGAATTTTAGTATTCCAACTCTCCCATATCTTCTCTAACATTTCTCATCTTCCTGTTTTGACATATTAGCCAATCTGATAGGTGTGATCTGGTACCTCAGAGTTGTTTTGATTTGCATCTCTCTAATCCATAGTAATTTAGAGTATTTTTTTCATATGATTATAGATAGCTTTAATTTCTTCCTCTGAAAACAGCCTGTTCATAGCCTTTGACCATTCATCAATTGGGAATGACTTGTATTCTTATAAATTTGACTCAGTTCTTTATCACAGACAGTAGTTAAAATTCTTTCCCAGTTTTCTGCTTTCCTCCTAATCTTGGTTGCATTGACTTTGTACACACATATTTATCATAGCAGCTCTTTCTTAGTGGCAAAGAACCAGAAACTCATGGGTCATCTATTGAAGAATGATTAAACCAATTATGGTATATGAATGTAATTGAAGGTTACTTTGCCATAACAAATTAGGAAATGAACAGCTTCTTAGGAATCTGGCAAGACCTGTATGAACCAATGGACAGTGAAGTAAGTAGAACCACAGAAACAACTCACATGGTAACAAGAATATTATGAGGAAAAACAGCTTTGAAAAACCTGAGAACTGCAAGCAATGCAAAGACCAACTAGAATTGGAGAGGACTAATTATAAAGCATGCTCCTCACCTGTGATCGAGTCAAGATGCTAAATAATACATGCATCTTTGCACACGAGCAACCAGTGTGGTCATTTGCTTTGCTTAATTCTGTTTGTTAAAAGGGATTTATTTTTTTCTTTTAGAGAGAAAGAAGGACAAATGGAGGGAGGGAAGGAAGGAAGAAGCTAGCAAAGTGACTGAGGCATATTTTTAAATACAGAGAAAAGAACATTAAAAAAAAAAACCCAAAAGAAGCACAGGTAAGGAGGACAGCTTTGAAAGCTAAAGGTTGAACTAATTATATCGTTAAGAAGAGCCAGCTCTACAGAGAAGAGATCAAGTTTCCTCTTTTCCTTTTATATTATGTATATGGAAATTTTGTATTTGTTAAATTCAGAATAAAAATAAATATATGTATATAGATATAGCTATAGATAGATGTAGACGCAGAAACGAATATAAATATAGGTGTAAGTATACGCATACATCTACAGGCAATTATAGTGTCCTTGAGAATTAATTTGTATATGGTACTAAGGCTCAGGCGATTGATTGGACTTCAGCACAGAGATCTGCAGTAGGAAGCCCAGACAGCCAGATCTCATGACCTTGAATGGAGATTTAGAATCATCTTGCAAGGTAACCCCCCCCCCCCACACACACACACTCACACTATTTCTAAGGGACGCACACATACATACTCACAGTTTCTAAGGGACAGCAATAATGCAGGACCTGAGGAGGAAGGGACATATCTGCTTATCTTATCTTAATTATGGAGAGAGAAGAAAGAGTTTAAGGAGGAGCTGATGACCAGGAAACCACAGTGGCAAAGTCAAATTTCCAGGTTGAACACCCAGGGATCCTACAGGGGCTTCTAATGCCAGTTGGTCTCCACTCAACCTAAGTATTATATAAAATCAGAATTCCAGGTGCTAAGTTTTCTGAAAGTGAGCCCCATCCTTTGTAATGGACATTGTTGAAGTACATTTTGAAGACAATTAGATTGCAATTAATTTTAGTTTCTCATAACCACCACTCACATTTTTCCCCTAAATTCTTGCCCTGTTAATTTCTCTGACCATCAGTGTGTTAAATCCCGACATCCACATGGGGATAGTTAGTTCACTTGGAAAAACCAAGTGAATGAAGGATGTCTACTGTCTAGATTATGGCAGCAGTGGCTACACAATCTACCCATGGAGCCGGTGTGTCCCTTCAGAGTTCTGAGACTGATACTATGACTGGGCAGTGAGCAGGACCTAGAATTGTAGGGGGTTGAGATAAGGTCCCATTGGGAGAAAATTGCATGGCACTTTCACTGAATGGAAACCTCACTGGATTTTAGAGACAGAGGAATGGGCTTTGAGAGATGTATAAACATTGGTTCTACAGCTCCCTAGTTACATGACCTTGACCAGCGTAACCTCCCTGGGCCTCAGTTTTCTTACCTGTAAAAAATACTAGATGGCCTTCAAGGTGACTTCTACTCTAGCTCTGTGATTTTAAGAATCCAAGCTTCTTCATGGAACCTAAAGGCTGTATATATTTTAGTAGTTGGTTATCAGGGGAGAAGGCTTTCAGACCTGGGAATCTCATTGAGACCAGAGCAGAGGGACTATGCTCCTCTTCTTTCACTTACACTCTCCTCGCTTCCCTTGTGGCCTCTGGGGTACCTTGTCTGCTGTTGTGTCCCATGGCTCGTAGTCCCAGAGCATCCCGGGAGGAAGTGTCTGACTGGGACCAGAGATATCCTGAGCGTGGAGCAGGGCTTCTTAACTGGTGGCCTAGGAACTTATGTTGTTTTATATATAACGATATTTTGTTATAATTAGTTTCCCTTGTAATCTCATATATTTTATTTTGTGCATTTACAAACGTTATTCTGAGAAGGAATCCATAGGCTTTACTGTAAAAGGGGACTATAACACATAAAAGTAAAATGAGATTATATTTGTATAATGCTTTGTAAATCTTGAACTGCCCTATAAATGCTAGCTGTGACTATTATTGTAGAAGGGCAGCTAGGGGGTGCCACAGTGGGTAGAGTGCTGGGCCTGGAGTCAGAAAGACTGAATTCCTGAAGTTCCAGTTTAGGCTCAGAAGCTTATAGCTGTGTGATCATGGAGAAGTCACTTCACCCTGTTTGCCTCAGTTTTCTCATTTGTAAAATGAGCTAGAAAAGAAAATACAAACCATTGCAGTATCTTTGCCCCCCATAAAAAAACCCAAAATGTTATCATAGAAACTGAGCAGCTCCCCAATTGTGTAATTCTTAGCCTTCTGGTTCTCCTTTTCCATCACTTTGCAGAAACAGGAAGGGGTTTTATGGGATTGTGGGGCTTCGTACCTGACTTGGCGTTGACACAGTGTTCCATGGATGTAGCCATCTTCCTCAGTGGGGGAACGTCCGTCCTTAGCCAGGCTGGCCCCCTGTCAGCAGACACTCAATCACTGCTGGGCCCACACTGAATCTTTTCAAACAAGATAGAACCTGCCAGGGCTTTTGCTCTCCAGGCACCACGTTCAGGACCCCTGGGCCTCTGCCCTGTCATGATGTAAAAGAAACCTTTTAGCAGATGGTGTCTTCATAGACTGAAAACAACAATGCTCCCATTGCGGGAGGCATCTCTGATTCAGGGATCTGGGAACAGTCAGAAGGGTGATGAGTTGAGGTCCACTGCAAAGTAGAAGAAACAGTCAAGAAGGGGAGAAGGGACTATAATTATTGTAGCTGCAACTCCTTGTGTTGTTATAGTAGAACTTCCTCACCCATAGAAGCCAGAGGCCCAGGATCCCAGGTCTAGGCATAGGCAGTCAGAGAGGTCAGCTTCTACCCAAAGGCAGACCACCTTCCACCCTATGAGGCTGAGTATTGGAAGGCCACAAGAGGTTGACTATTGAGCCTTCAACATGCTTCATTCATTATCTGTTTACTCATTCATTCACTCATTCATTCAACACATTTCTTGAGTATACACAAGGCTCAGGGTTACCAAGATGACAAATGGCCCTTCCCACTACGGGCTTATAGTCCATTGGGTTTGTTGGCCAATTGTACCCACACAGGCATATAAAAAGCTGAACGTGATGGGGGCTGAGCCCCAGTATTCAGGCTCTCCCTGTGCTGACTGCGATTGGCACCAGCGGGGGTCTGCCCCAGTGACGCTGGTCCATGTGAGAGTTGTGCTGTGGGTGTGCTTGCAGCTCCCAATTAAACTGTTTCAGTGACAAAAGACCAGGGATAATCATGTGATTATAAATAAACTAGGGCTGGCTGAAACTGCTTGTTGCAAATGGGGAGGGGCGTGAGGAGGAGGATGCAGGCTTCCATCCGGCGGCCCTCTGACGACATCGCCCTGGGGAATAGTTTGTGCTTCAAGCCGTAGGATTCCTACTTGCAGCAGCAGTGTGCAGGAGACACACGACTGGAGACTCAAGTGCTACCATTCGTGACTGCCACCACAGTGCTCTTTCTTGGGAAAAGATCTGAGCCTGCCATTTTTTCTCCATGAAAACTTGCTGTGGCTCCCTATTGCCTTCTGAAGAAAGGTCACATTCCTTTTCCTAGCATTCCCACACAATTACTGTTCAGCATTTTCATTTGTCTTTCTTCATGCACTCTGTATTCCAGCTCTCCTGGTAGATTTTCTGCCCTGAAGTAGTCATGGACTCTCCTAATCCTGGGTCTCAGATGATGTTACCCACTCCTCCTGGAATGCTCTCCTTGTGTCTGTCACCGATTGAATATCTTATAGTTGGTGAATCATATAGTTGTGTCTGACTTCTTTTGACACCATGGACCCTAGCATTCCAATGCTGTCCATGGGGTTCTCTTGGCAAAAATGCTGGAGTGGTTAAGGCAAAGAGTAAAGTGACTTGCCCATGGTCACACAGCTACTAAGGATCTGAGACCAGATGTGAACTCAGGTCTTCCTGACTCCAGGTCCCATACTCTATCCACTGAGTTGCGTGGTTGCCTCCATTGCATATCTAGTTTTCCTTTAAATTCCAATTCAAATGCCCCTTCTACGTTCTCTTCTGCCAGTCATGACCTCACCTGTCAGACCTCACATGGTACTTCATCTTGTATGCACATATCATGAAAAGTGTGTTTGTAATTATATCCTATACCATTTTCAGATCAAAAGCCTTCTGAAGGCAGGGAATGTGTCTTCACTCATTATTTCATCTCCTTCAGCTCCTAGTGCCTTAAATGGTCCCCAGCAGGCACTAGATAAATGTTTAGAAAATGAATGAGGACTATGGAAAGTGATGAAGAGTATGGGCCATCATTGGTAGACTCTTTGAGGTCCTTGACTGCCCTGAGACAGAGGGTAACATTGATTTGATAGGATGTTTAGGGAATGGCAATGTTGGATAAATTCATTTTCTAGTTAACTGAGAGGAGAAGAGAAATTCTTTATGACTCCAACCTTGGTGAAAAATCTGTTCCATGACTGAGTCCTCTGTCCTGATACAGTTGATAGAATCAAGGTGCCATGCTTCAATCTTAGCTTGACTTGAGTTAATCACATTTCTCAGGCTGGTTCTGTTGAATGTACGCAGTCGCATTGCCTTGACATCTGGCCTTTCTTGTACATTTGTGGGTACTTGGGGGCAGGGCATTGCTTGTTTTTAGTAGATCACTGTCAGTGGATTTTGTAGTCATTTTCCACTTTCTACTAAAAGGCGAGTGTGCTTTTCTGGCTAACCAGTGATTCTGATTGGTTTGAATTTAGTTGATCTTAGTTATTCATTTTTAGCTAAAATATGAAGCCAATGGGACAGTCCTTTTGGATAGGTAGGGATTGGTGTCCACCGCATTTTGGGAGACATAGAAGTCTGGCAAGCAGAGGAAAGAAACCACCCCCCTTTTTTAAAATATTATTTATTTCATGAAATATTTCCTTGATTACATGTAAAAATATTTTAAGCCTTTTTTTAAAATTCTCATCCTCTCTCCCACCCCTCCCCCTCCTTATGAAGGCAAGCAATTTGATATTATTCTACATGTGAAAACTTCTCCTTGAGAATGGGCAGTCATACCTCAGGGTAGCAGAGGGGGCAGCAAGATTTCAGTCTAATCTCATCTTGACAATTTATTAAGTGCCCTTTACATACATAGACTACAAAGACAAAGGTCTCTATAGTCAGGGACCTCCTACTCTTTTGGAAAGGTCCCACTCATTCAGGCTAGAAGATAGCCAAGGAACTAGTGAAGCTCATGGTTAATGGTTGATAGATCTGTGGAATCTTCACAAGTTTATTTACATTTATTCTGGTTGATCTCACCAAAAGCCCCCTTAGCTGCCTGCATGGCTCCCTTCCAATTGTACTCAAGTCATGGCCACTTCCATGCTGCCTGCCCAACCCAGCCCGGCTGTACACATCCTTTCTGTGGAAGCAAGGTGCCTTGAGCTTTTCACCTTTGGGTGAGCTCTTTGCCATTGGGAAAGGAACTCTGCTCTCTGCCCCTTTTCTCCATACATACTCTTACTTGTATTGTTTCCACCATCCCCAAGGATTGATTCCAATCCTTTACTTTCTGGCAGTCGGATTACTGAAAACCTTCAGTGCCAGTGATATACCAGGGCCTTCTGACATGGACAGCAATCAGAAACTGCTTAGATTGCAGGCATGTGCATTTGTTCATCCTGTCTTGGCCTTCCTGTAATATGCCCAGCCCCTTCCTCCCTAAATAGCTCCCCACCTCCCCATTCTAAGTCTGACACTGTTAGCTCCTCCTGCTTGGTTCCCACTCACTGGTCACTCAACCATTAGGGTTTGTTTTTGGAGGGGCCTTGCCTTAGCAGAGCAGGCTTACATAGGGAGCTCAAGGGTTTGGGGGACACCCACTCAGCTTTAGTGCTACCCTCTGCATTTCATGGTCCTCAACTCATTTTCTTGGATTGGGTCCAAAAAGGCCTCTTACTATGGATACTGTTCAAAAATTTGCTTCTGAAAGACAAAAATGATTTTCTCTTTCCAGAAATACTTCGTTAATCACAGATACATGAGAGCCCCAATATCTTATCCCTCACAGATCAAAGAGTGGGGAATCATTATGACCTCATCACCTGTGCAGAGTCCTTGAGGTCAGATGGCAGAGTGTAGAGCTTGGGGGTCAAGAATCTTTGGTCTTGAATATTGACACTAGCCAGAAAACTAGGAAGAAGTCATGAGCTCATCAGGCCGAGAGTCAGAGAAACCATAGAGGGCACTTTACAAAGCAGGGTCAGACTCACAGAATTTAAAAATTGGAAAGTGCATCTCATCTGGCCCCTGCACAAAGAGAATCCCCTCAATGGCATACCCAACAGATGGCCATTCAGGCCTCTGCTTCAAAACTTCCAAGAAGAAGGGGGCTCTTTCCTCCAGGTAGCCCAGTTCACTTTGGCCCGGGACTAACTGGTGGGAAGGTTCAGCATAGTTTGTTTGGCCTATTGGCAACTTCTCTTCCTTCTGGGTCAAATGGAACAAGTATCTGTTAAAAATATTAACTAGTCCAGGACCAAGAACAGATCCCTGGGACACTCCACTGGAGACCTCCTGCCAAAACTAGTGAAGTGTTAAAAATTACCCTCTGAGTCTGGCCATCCAGCCAGTTTAGAATGTACCTAAGAGTGCCTTTTCTAGGCTGCACGACTTCTCTGTCTTGCCTTCGGACATGGGAAACAGATCTTGCAAGTGAACAGATGGAATGTTGTTTGGAAAACAGTAAGGAGATCAGTTTGAGTGGAATAAGAAGTATGTAATGAGGAGCAGCCAGGAGAAGGATATGAGATCCATCAGGAAGGGATGGGTTGGAGGCAATTTGTGAAGGACTTGAAACAGCCAATTAACAATATTGTATTTTAGCCTCAGGGCAAAACAGGGAAACATCAAGAGTTCTTGAGTATGGGACAGCATTGGTCATCTATATGATTTGGGCAGATCACTTTGGTGGTGGTGTGGAGGATGGAATGGAGAAAGAAGAGACTTGAAGCAGGGAGACCAAATAGGAGGCCATTGCCATGGTTCAAGCAACAGATGTTCACAGCTGGAACTAAGGTGGTGGCCATGTGAGTGGAAAGAAATGCTTGGGCATGAGGAGCTGTGGAAGTAGATGCTGCATAATTGGGCTAAAGGTTACATGTGAAGGGTGAAGGAGGAGGAAGACAAGTGAAGAGAGTGACTCTGAGTTTGCCAAACTGGCTGCCTGGGAAGGTGCTGCTGCCTTTGCCATAGACTGATGTTCTACAAAGCTAATGCCCCTTACAAGTGAGAAAACTTCATTAACTGCTCCCATGTTAATATCAACTCTCAGCCTGACATCGGTTGGGAGTCAAACCAGACTGACATCCCCCTTATAGCCTTTTCTTCCTGCTCTTTCTCAAGGCCAAAGGCAGTTCACCCCCTATGCTGGCCACCTTGGGCCTGCCAACACTGGAATCCCTGGCCTGAAAATTTAAAAATTAGAACATATTTAACATGGAGCCTCATTAGCAGATTTCTCCCTTGGTTTCTAGTTTACATATCAACTGTTGTTTCTGGTAAGAAGCAAGCGACACAGACCCCCACCATCTGTGTGTGCAGACTGAGCCAGCCAAGAGAGTGCTATATAATGGAATCATTAGTTCCCCAAACCCACAAGATGTAAAGCTTGTATGTGGGTGGAACAAAACTGAGGCATGGTGGAATAAGGCCAAAGAAGCAGCCCCTCCCCCATTGGAAACCAAGCCCTTTCCCACCCTCCATGGCACTAGAGAAAACCATTCTACGTTCAGTTTTCTTTTAGTTAGGGAACTTGCACTGAAGTAGGGTGGATAGACTTGTAGTCAGGAAGACCTGGGTTCAGATCCTGGCACCAGTACTTGCTAACTGTTGACCATGGGAAACCACATAAGCTTTCTTATATTTCAGCCTCCTCCTCTAGCAGATGTGTCTAGTAATCCCCTCGGGCCTGGCTCCCTGATTTGTTCTGAAGCCAGAGGGAGATGATGCTTGGGAAGTATTTTGCAAACCATAGAACCTTATGGAAATGTCAGTTACTGTTATTATACACAACAGCTTCTTTATCAATATTTGTTTATTTTAAATGACTTGACTTGGTCTAAAAATAAACTCCCTCATTGCTTGTCCAACCTCTGTGCCTCCATTTCAAACAATTTGGCGTTGTCTGGAGTTGTCTCAAGACCCTGGAGGAGGGGCCAGGAATCAAAGAAAATGTCTTCTGTTGCCACCAGGGTGGGTCCTAGAATTGGGGGTGTCCTGAGTAAAGAGGACATGTACACTCTTGAGATCAACCACTTCTTTACATGAATTATGAGGCTTTCTCTGTTACATGGTTTGGGCTGAACCTGGCTCCTCCAGGCATTCCCACAAGACTGATCCAATGGACTTCACAGGTGCTTCTGGACCAGATCCCCAATCCATCTGATCATCTATCCGTCCACTCATCCATCCTCTCCATCCCTCCTTCCTCCCTCCTGGGCAGCTAGGTGGTGCAGTGGATAGAGCACCAGTGCAGGGGTCAGGAGGACCTGAGTTCAAATCTCACCTCAGACACTTGACACTCACTAACTGTGTGACCTTGGACAAGTCACTTAACCCCAATTGCCTCATCCTGAGTCATCTCCAGTCATCCTGGTGACTATCTGGTCACTGGATTCAAATGGTTCTGGAGGAGGAATGAGACTGGTGACCTGCACAGCCTTCCCTCACTCAAAACAAAGTCAAGTGCAAATCCTGTCTTCATTTCTCTGATGGCATGGTCTTCTTCAGCAACTAAGGACAAACACACCTTCCTCCCTCCTAAAAGCCCTTATTGATGAATTGTTAGCACTAGAGAAGATATGTCATTTAAGGACAAACATATGCTATTTCAAACTCATTTTTAAAAAAACACAAGATAAGATATGTAACTAATAGGAAACTGGGGATCAATCTGACGTTGCTTTTCTCAGACAGTGACTAGAGTTGGTGTGGCTGAGCTTGGCATTGCTGGGAAACCCCAAATTGAAACTGGGGGATCCTTGTGGAGGAGCTGGATTCTGGAATTGCTTCACAAGGAGGCAGTGTGGTGCGGTGGTGAGGGTACAGGCTTTGGAGATGATGCTACATGAGAATCAGTTGGAGAAATGGGAAATGTTTAGCCTGGTGAAGAGAATCTTTGGGAAACGAGGTCACCGGTATCAAAGATTCAATAGGCTCTAATGAAAAGAGAAAATATATTTGTTCTATGTCATTCCAGAGGACAGAACAAGGAGAAGGCCTTAAGGTTGCTGAAAAGCAGATTTAGGAAACATGAAACGGGGAAAAAACACCTGCCAAACTTTAGAACTGCCCCAAAGTCAACATGTCAGCTCAGGAACATGCAAGTTCTAGATCCTTGGAGGGCTTGGACAACCACTTCTAGAGATAAAGTTGATCTTTAGATAAAAGATAAAAGACTCCTTCAGTACTGGTGAGATTAGATACACGCTGATTGATCCCCATTCTCACTCTCAGATTCCATGTTACTGTGGTTTAAGTGACCTGGGTCCAGGGCTCTGGGACTTATCATTTTCTCTCTGACTGGCAATTTTCCCCATCATAAAATCTGAGGTTTGGATTAAGTGATTGGTAAGGCCCTCCAATCTCTGACATTCAATGTTTTATCTTCTAAAGTACCTCCAAACTCTGCCATTTTCTATTCTATGGTTCCTCCCAGATCCAACATTCTCTGTTATAAGGTCCCTCCTATATCAGATAGATCAGATATTCCATGTTCTGTGTTCTAAAGTTATGTTCTGAGATCTACCCTCACCAGCTTTGATATTTTATGTTCTGTATTCTAAGGTCCCTCCCAAGTTGGATATCATCTGTTCTATGTTCTAAGGTTCCCTCCAACTCTGACATTGAGTGTTCTATGTTTTAAGGCCTTCTCAGCTTTATCATTCAGTGTTCTATGTTCTAAGGTTCTCTCTGCCTCTGACCTTCAATGATCTAAGGCCCCTTCCAACTCAGATATTCTGTGTTCTATATTCTAAGGTCTCCTCCCCAGCTCTAATATTTTATATTCTCTATTGTAAGTTCCCTCTTAGTTTTTGTGCTCCATATTGTCTGTACTAGGATCTCATTGTCTTCTTGATGATGCCTAGATGTCAGGGAAGTCAGTCTGTAAGCTCTCTGCCATTCCTCTCTTGTTCTCTTACTGCATGCCTTTTTTAGGGTTAGGGTTGACCCACCCACATGGACCTCTGCTGAGAGATGGCCATTCATCTCTTCCTCTGGGCTTTTTGTGGGGGCCAATGCACTCTACCCATCATGGATCTCTCTGTTGCATTCTGGGTGACCCCAACCTTGAATTCCTCAGAGAGAATGCTGTTCCAAGATTCATCCTCCATTACAGGAAAGAGTCTAGGATTTGGGATCAGAGCCCCAAGGTTCAAATCCCAGCTGTGCCACTTACTGACTGGGTGTATGTCCTGACTAACCACTTTACTTCTCAGACACTCAGTTTCCGCATCTATAAAATGAAGGGATTAGACAACAATGTGCTCTGGGATTCCTTCTTATCTCTGTCTATGGTCCTGGAATCCTATGAACTGCATGTGCATCATTTCTTTGTCCTCCCTAGTAGTGGACAGTTACTCATGGACATCAGCATGGCTAATTCTGTGAGGCAGATTATGTCTCTGTGCTCCTGTTTGGCATAATTGGTGTGGGTTCTCACATCGGCACATACACAGCTGTGCTGGCCCTGAGCCTGCTGCGCACCAATTGCCAGAAGCAGGGTAACAGGAGTGGCGCCATTTGCAGGCCTCCAGTTGGTGGTAGTGGCAGGAAATACCCCCTCGGACTAACTTGGCTTTCATCTTTGTTCTGACTCCTCTACTGGCTGAATTCATTTCAGCTCCTTTGGCTGCTGTAATTACCCCGCCAAGGGCAGGAGGAACTTTTTCTTCTTACTAGTTGGAGACATGTCACTTGCAGATCCATTTTTGCTTTGAGCTATTTTTCTTTGGTTCCTATGGAGATTTGTTACTAAAGAGTCTATTTCAGATTTTTACTGTGAATGATGTTTCTGAAGCCTTCTGCTCCAACGTGGAGCCTAGAGCCATTGTCTAGACTAGAGATCCTCTTCCAGATCCACAGGGTAGGCCCTTCCTTTTGCAGAGGCAGACTTGCGTTCCTGCCCTATATAGCGGGGTAAAGGGTATACTTGTTCTGACATCTTTTACAAGGATCTGGTTTCTAAGAGGGGTTGATCGAATTCCCATGTACCCTAGAATTTGTCATTCACTGACACTTAAGGGAGCATTAATGGCAGCTTGTGCCCAGATGGTAGAATATATGTCTATGTTATACAGTGGTTATTTTCAAGCTTGAAAGCACTGCAGAGTTCTTCTGAAATGTCCTTTGAGAATTACCAATCCAAGCCCCATGATCTATTCATTTAAATTTATTATTATTGATGTAATATCCTAGGTAGATAGAAATGTGGTTATATATAATGAGGTGTGTGTATGCGCGCGTGCACGTGTGTGTACTTTTACGTGTGTGTACCCGAATAGATCTTTAACTTCATTGTGGGCGTTAACTCCAACAATGCCGTTGGCATTCTATCCATGGCTCCCTGTTCTGTGCGCCTCTGAATGTGAGTTTTACTTTAAAAAAAGTCAAATGTCAGTGAGATCATTTCATTGAGTAATTCAGCGTAAAGCTTTTTCTAGACTCTCTCCATGCCTAGAATCTTCTACATCTCACCTCTGCCTCTTCACAATCTTTCAGTCCCTTCCACAGCTCAGCTTCCTCTTTGCACCCAAGGCCTTTCCTGCTAGTTCCCTCCTCTCACCACACCCAAAGTTACTTTTTGTGTGTTTGTGTTGATGTGTCTATGTATACATTTGTCCATTGATTGAATAGGTGCTCTGAGACCAGGGACTGTTTTATCTTTGTCTTTGCTTCTTCTGTGTCCTAGCACAGTACTTGGCACATAGTAGGTGCTTGATAAAAGTTTGTTAAATTGATTGGATTGAATGACAAATAGCCCCCCGGAATTACTGCTATCTTGTATCAGAGTCTTTCTCTCAGCAGAGTGCTTTGTATATCCCGCCCCCCCATTGGAGACTGCTTGAGGGAGGCATCTCTTAATCAGGTCCCGGTTGGACCAGTAAGCCTGTAACATCTTCCATCTCTGAAATGATTCTAGTAGCCAGTTTCTGTGGTTCCTGCTCCAAGCTGCAGGCTGTAAAGTCTGTTCTGTGCCCTCGCTCTCTCCTCCTGTGCTTGCCTTTCTAAGAATTGTATTTTCCTAATTATGAAGACTGTTTCCTCCTGTCTACAACTTAACAAGAATCTGAATATGAGATCATTTTGAAGGAAAGTGAAGAAAATTATGTGTCCTCCTTTCTTCTGGACTACACGTTTCCCTAACCCAGTTTATGAGGGGTAGCCTCTTCTGCTAACTCAACCTTCCACCTAAAGGTTTGGGGATAGCAAGTTCATTGGGTGTCCTAGTGGGCTACCCTTGTTCCCCAGCATTGGAGAAAGTCAAATATTGTCCTGATTTTCAGATAAGGAGAAAGGATCAAAGGCCAGTGATCTTGACTTTGATTCCTGGTGACATTCTAGTGTAGGAAATGAAAGGGTTGGCCAATGAAGGCTTAATCCTTTGAGCATGCACAGTATTCTTGGCCTACTGCATACCCATTTCTCATTGGTCAGTGCCCTCCTTACAGGAGAATGATGCCAATGAATGCCTTTTCTAAGGCAGCAACAGTCATGGAAAGCCAGCCCAACTTTTCCAGGAATGATTGGTGATATAGAAAATTGTATGGAGTTGACTTTGATTTTAACCAAGTATTTGACACAATTGCTTCTTCCATTCTTCTCTTAAAAATTACTATTTATTACTGAGTCATCGTGATGAATATCTGGTCACTGGACCCCGATGGCTGTGGAGGAGAAATGAGGCAGGTGACCTGCACAGCCCTCCCTCACTCAAAGCAAAGTTAAGTGCAAGTCATGTCATCATTCCTCTGATGGCATGGTCTTCTTTGGCAACGAAGGACGAACACAGCAACAACAGCCATTTATTCATTACTGTGTTGTTTTAATACCACAGTCATTATATAAACTCAACCATCACATAGAACTCTCCTGGTAACAAAGTCAAATAAATAAGCAAAATCAACAAACCTAAAGATTGCATTTGATGATCCATGTCCCATTCCCCACCTGCAGATCCCCACCTCTCTAATGGGAAGAGGGAGGTTTGCGTCATCACATCATATTCAGTGTTCCTTCTTAGTATGGCATAACTAACATACAATTAGAATATGTATGTAAAACTGGTTCTGCTTCCTTTGCTCAGCATCAGTTCACACAAGACTCCCTGTATTGCCTTAGCTTCTCATGTTTTGTATGTTTTTAAGGGACAATAGTTTGCATTTCTGTGCCCCAAGTTCTTCACTTATTTGTCCATCAACAGACATTCTCTGATTCCTTGTTGTTTGAGGGGAAACTACAAAAGTGCTGATGCAAATTTTTTTGGACATATCGAATTTTGCATTCTGCCTTTGTTGCCTTTTGGGGTTTAAGTCTTGTAATGGGCACTGGGTCAAGAGTACAAGAAGCTTACTGACCTTTTCTTCTATAATTCTGAATTGTTTTCCAATATTTTTCAACCAATTCTCAATTCCCCTGAGTGTTTTAGGATAGGGCTTCTTAAACATTTTCCTCTTGTGATCCCTTCAGTGCTTCTTTAAATGTGGGTGCTTGTCTTTCCATAGCTCCTTCAACATTGACTCTTGCCATATTTTCTCATCTTTGTCAGTTTTCTGAGTATAAGACAATACCACCACATCATTTCAATTTTTATTTCTCTTATTAGTATTTTTATAGATGAGGATCATTTGCTGTTTTTTGAAAACTGTTTACATCCTTTGACTACTTAGCTATTGGGATCTAGTATTTGTTGTGTTAAGTCCCTTTAAACCTTGGATACCAGATATATCCAGTGTAGTTGGTGCAAGGTTATTTTTTTTCTTTTTCAATGCTATTTTTTGCTTTTACCTCAGCTTCATGTTGGATTAGATCCCTCCCCTACTTGGTAAGCCATCCTTGGTAAGAATGATTAAAGGAAAAAAAGAAAAAATGAAACTAAATGAACTATTGCATCAACAGATTCTGAGAGAATACTTCATACCCTCTAGTAGCTCACCTCCTGTAAAGATGGCAGAGAGGTACATTTTTGCGACGCTTTTCCAGAGCCAAGCTTCTTGGTAATTTTAATAACAGAGTGTTTCATTCTATCTGTTCTTAACTGCTGTTTCCATTTTCACTGTTGTCATCCTACAGACTACATTCTGTGAGGCAGGACCTTTTTTTCCTTCAGAAGTATCTCTTCTTATTCTACTTACATTGCTTTTAGGTCTGCAAAAGCTTTTTTAAAAAAAAATCATTTAATTAACATTCCACATGATTCTTATGGAGAAGATGGAGATGTGTGAGCTAGAAGATTATACAAAATTGTGTGGCCTCAGAATTGGTAGAGTGGCTAGACCCAAAGAATAACCTCAAATTATTCCATATCTCATTGGATGGAGGTTTCCAGGGAAGTGGAATTGGCATTTTTGTTTTTTTTGGTTCTGGGTTGTTTGACATTTTTTAATTAATGGCTTGTGGAAAGGGATCAATGAGTTTGTGCACAAACATTGTCGTGTTTGGGATACAACATATACAAATAGGATACACACACATACACATACATGTGTATATGTATGTGTGTGTGTGATGTTATAATCCCCGCTCTCAAGGTGCTCACATTCTAATTGAGGGAGAGAATCCATAAAGGAGACTTTATGGGTGAGGCAGAAGTGAGTCGTATAAATGTCGCCGCAGCAGGGAAGATGACAAGTCCCAGGGATTCTTCAGCTTCATTGGCTAGACAGATCATCTAGTCTCTAGATTCTAGAGCATATAATGATAAGGCAGATGATAAGACCCAGAGGTCCTCTGGCTTACTGGCTGGATAATGGCTAGTGATCACTTGCTCATCTAAGTGGTGTGAGCACCCAAGTTTGGCCCAGATGTTTCCCAGGTCAAGACAATATTTTGTTTTGCATTTTTATTATTTTATAATTATTTTATTTCTTTTCAGTGTTTTACAATCACTTCCATATATCTTAAATTTTTCTTCCCTCCCCCTCTTTTCTCCCTCCCTCCCCAAGACAGCATGCAATCTTATATAGGTTCTAAAATACATTCTTAGTAAATACAGTTTCACCTTAGTCATGTTGAATAGAAGAATTAAAATGAATGCGAGAAGCGTGAATCAAGACAATATTTTGAAAAGACAAAGATGAAAGGGAGCATCTCAAGTTCCATGTGGATGAAATTTCATTCCCATTTTCTGTTCATTTGTCATTAGCACATTCCTCACTACATCCCCAGCAAAATTTAAAAGCATTGTATGTATTTTGGTGTTTTAAAAATATTTATTCTGCTTTGATATCTAGGATAGATTTGAGTGACAATAGCATGGAGTTGAGATGGGAGCAGCCAGGATGTTTTCCTTGAACCTGAAGGTGAGGGGTTGACTGAGGGTCTAGATTAGTTTTTCTTAACCTTTTGGGGTCAACTACCCCTTTGACAGTCTGGTGCACCCTATGGATCTCTTCTCAGAATCATTTTTTAAAATTAAAATTTGAAGGAAATGCTAAATTTCACTTAAAGGTTAGTGAAATATATATATTTTTTCCCTACCCCAATTTCTTAGGGTGGTAGGGGAGAATAAGACAACTTAATAATTAACTAAATACAGGTGACAAAAGTCCAGGCTAATTGCAGGGTTTTTATAAGGGTACCTAGTAGGTTCTGAGAAGTCATACTTCTGACCCAGACAAAGAGAACTTAGGATGAAGAACTGCCTTGTATAGGGGAGCATCTGGTAGAGAGGAAGACTTCTCTGAATGTGTCCTGGAAGTAATGGGAAGCAAGCCCTGGGGAAATTCCAGGGAGGTGTAAGAAGGCAATTCTTTTACATTTCATCCATCATAACTCATTTGGGTGGGCACCTTTTCCATGACTGTGAAAGAAGCCAGGTGTCTGACCTCTGCTTCAACCCCCTCTTTCCCCCTGCCATTGCAACCACTTCCCAGTAGGGATGTTGTCTACTGGCACACCCGAGGAGGCTGGCCTTTGCTCACTGGTTGGGCCCCGGCCGATCCTGTTTGTTTGGGAATCAGCCCAAGGTGGGATGCTCAGCAGCCACTGCCCAAGTGAACCCCAAAGATGCTCAGCTCTGCTTTTATTGTCCCCAGATTTCCTTCATCCTTCTTGCCATCAAACTGAGCCTTGACTAAATGAATGAGGCAGTGGAAAATTAATTGGTGAAACATGTAATGAGGGTGGCCAGAAGCAAAAAAAAAAAGGCATGGAGGTGTGGCCGCAGGGCAGGAAAGCATAGAGAGGTGTGTTTGTTTGTCACAAGGGCAGCCATAGTCTTCTACTTTTCCCACCTTGGAAAACTGGCTTGCCATTTTCCCTCCATCTCCACCTTTTCTCAGGATTTAAAGACAAGGGCTTTTTGGGGGGAGGTCACCTGCTTTTTATGGGTTCACAGTTTTTCTCTGAAGGATGGGCCTCCCACACCCCCTCTCCACTGAAAGTATACCTGACCATTAATAGCTCATGTAAAAATCATGCAGTGCATTGAAGGTACAGGTCCATGCGCACATCACTTTGACATAACAAATGAGGTGCAGACCTACTTTAGTTGTGGCCTTCTGAGTAGGGGGCTTAGTATCCCTCCCAAGGTCTTCTCCCATATCCCCTCTTTGTC
This sequence comes from Potorous gilbertii, assembly GCA_028658325.1. NCBI lineage: Eukaryota > Metazoa > Chordata > Mammalia > Diprotodontia > Potoroidae > Potorous > Potorous gilbertii. The sequence goes on from CM053770.1 coordinate 252,524,506, forward strand.
CCAGGCACCCAAGTTCCTGCTTCTGGTTCTCAGCAAAGGTACAAAAGCTTTGAATATAATGTAATAAACTTTCCTTAATTGCCAAGAGCCGTTGCCAGTTAATTGGAGAAAACTTGGCAACATCACTTGGGATCATATTAAGTAAGGAAACAAACTAAAAAGAAGTCGTTATTAAAAGGAAAACCAATCTCTAGGACAGAGGGAAATTAAAATTTCACATAGCCCATCAAGGATCTCTTGAACAAACCCTGTCAGACTCATTAGTGTAACAATCATAAAACAGTTCATTGCAGAGCAGTTGGTTGGTCCAGACAGGTGAATCAAAACAGTTGGTGATTCTTTCCCAAGGGTTCGAATTATATTCAGGAGGTTTTTACAGAAACACACACACATACACACACACACACACACACACACACACACACACACACGCACACACACACGCATGCGCACACAGGCATGCGCGCACACACACACACACACACACACACACACACACACACACACCCCAAAAGCATAATTGCAATTGAAAATATTTGTACTCCAAGAAACACCCACTTTCTCACCCTGCTTATGTGGATCCTCCTGTCCACAGCTATTTAGGCAAAATTGAAATATATCTTTCATGGGCTTAATCACCTCTATGCAAATGCCTCTCCAATCTCCCCATGTAGCTGTCCTCTCTCTTGATCTCCACATCTCCAGTGGCTGACTAGACCTTGTCACATGGATGTCCATGTCCCCATATATGCCACAAACAGAAATCAGGATTGTCCCTCCTAGATGTGCCTCTTCTCTGCCTGCCCATTTCTGCCCAACACTCTTCTTCCATCATTCTTCCAGATACCTGAGTTCCCATTTTTGGTGTCACCTCTGACCTCTTACCCTTGATGCTGCAAGTTCTAGCCAGTCTTCCTTCACAGCATTGCTCTTATCCATCCCCGTCTCATACCTCAACTACCCTGGTACGGTGCCTTATAATCTCTCACCTGTACTCCTCCCAGTCAGTTTCTCTGGCTCCCCAATCCAATCTCTTGCTTCCCAGGTGATGTAGGTCACCCCCTTGCAAAGGAAGCATCAGCAATGGGCAGCTGCCTGCAGGATCAAATACATATTCCTCTATTTGCCATTTAGATAACTTCCTGCTCTGTCTCCATCCCATCTTCCTAGGCTAATGTCCCATCCAGATTGACCTACTTCTCATTCAGCATGAATGACATTCAATGTCTCCCTTCTATACTTTTTCCCAGGCTGTCCCCGATATTTGAAATGCTCTCCCTCCTCACATCTACCTCTTAGACTTCTTAGATCCCTTCAAGGCTCATCTCCTGGATCCCCTCCTACACAAGGCTTCTCTACAATCACCACATTCTTTCATGTTCTCAGAAGTATTTTATATTGAATTCTGCAAGAACATGTTGCTCCCTCCTTTACCCACTCCCAGGAGAATGTCACTTTCTAGGGGCAATTTTGTGTTTGTCTTTGGCTCTCTAGCACCTAAGCCAGTGCCAGGCACATGAGACCTGCTTGATAAATGATTGCCAATTTGAATCCAGTTGGAATATGAATTCACTATAGAACAAATTAACAATGGAATCCCAAAGTTAGATGGGACTTCAGAGAGAAACTTTGCTTACCCTTCCCCAAGGCTTGAACTTCTGCCTTGGTCTAGCCTAGTCTCAGACTTCAAACATAGCAAGAAGCTTTCCTGACCTATTAAGTTGATGATTTCATGAGGAGGGATTGATTAGCCTTAACTAATACTTACTAACGTCTATGATGTGCTCAACTAGGCTAGAGTTGTGGGCTTGTGTGAAGAAAGATTTGAACCCTCCCCTTAAAAGGCTTTCCTCATTTTTGAAATGAAACCCAGAGATATTCTACCATCCTTTCATATATAAGGTTTTTATTAGCCTTAAACTGAGGTGCCTTGATTGGATTAAGGAAACAATGCAACATTTGCTTGTGAAATCCATGATGAGTGGGGCCAGAAGCTGTTCACAGGTTGGAGAAGTCCTTCAAAGACAAGGGATCTGACATGGCCTCTGGGTGTATATGTTCAATGGGGCATGTATTCTCCTCACAAGGTCATCAGAGTTCTCTTTCTCCAGCTGTGGATTACTATTTTCCCCAGTACTGACATTTTCTCACGTTTAGAGAGGAGGATTTTGTTAGTCACTTGCTACATTATGGGGGCATCGGTTGCATTCTGTGAGTGTTCGGTCTCCTGTCCCCCCTTGCAGCTATACATAGGCATTAGTAGTTCACCGGAAAATAGGGAGAATAAAGCCAAAACCTATGAAGCAGATATGAACTAGAAAGGGTGAGCTATAGATTAAATGCCAGGGTCATTTAGAAGGACAAGAAACTTTCTAGGCCAGAGCGATCCAAGAAGTTTCTGAACCTATCAGGAATTGGTTAGGAAAAGAAGAGGAAGGAAGTCTGGATAAGAGCTCTGATGGGACTCACCTCACAGGATCACAGACTTGGAACATTGACAGGGAGTTCAGCAACTGTCAAGTCCAACCACAGACCAACGAAATCCCTTCTCTAACACACTCAGGCAGTGGATCTGGTCTTTGCTTGAAAATCACCAAGAAGAGGGAATTCACCACCCTAGCTTTAGGTTACCCATTCAATGGAAAGGGGGGATTTTTGGAAGTCCCCCCATACACAAATTGGCCTTTTTGATTTCCACCCAGTAAAACCAATTCTGTCATTGGGATCCAACAGAACAATGCTTTCCCCACATGATGGTCCTTCAGATCCTTGAAAATGGCTCTCATACCTCTGAGTCCTTATTTCTTTAAATATGCCCAGCTCTTTTATCTACTTCTTATATGTCAAGGACTCAAGCCTCTTCCCCATTCTGATTTTCTTCCTCTGGACATTCTCTGGTTTAACAACATCATTGTTGAATTACTATATCCAGAACTTGAATCCAACACTGCCAAAGTCTTCTCACAAGAGCAGAATAGAGAGGGCCTCTCATCTCCTTATTCTTGTAAGCCCTGCTCTCTTGGTATGGCCCAGAATGGCAATGCCTTTAGTGACATTCACATTGAGCTTATAGTCTACTAAGTCTACCAGATCTTTTATCAAAACAATTCCTGTCTCTCCAGGACTTCTTATACCCAAGTTCATGACTTTACATTTCTGTATACCAACTTTCATCATGTTAGCTTCAACCCAGTGCTCTAGCCCGTCAGCATACTTCTGAATTCCTCACTCCACTTATTATTAACTCTTCCTCCTAGCCTTGTTTTCTCGACAAATTTGATGAGTACAACCTCTATGCCTTTATCTCAGCCACTGATAAAAATGTGCAATAGCAGAAGGCCCAGAACAGATCCCTGGTGCCTCCCCACCGGAGACCTCTTGAAAAGTCTTGGCACCAAACTATTAACAATTCTGGTTCTAAATCCATTGGATTGTTTTATCACACCTATATTTCTCCATCTTCATTAGCAGAGGCTTTCTTAAAAATCTAAGGGAACAATACCACAACGTCCTTTGCCTCTTCCAGTAAGTCTTCTAATAATTCTGTCAAAAACAGAAATCCTGTCAGTCCAGTGTTGTCCATTCTGGATAAAGCTGGGCTGTGTCTCTGCAATCAGCATTCCCTTTCTGGGTGTTCACCAAACCAGCTCTGGGATGATGCTGGCTAGAACTTTTCCAGAAATCAGATTTGAACTCACCAGTCTTTAGTTTGAAGTCTCTGTGGTCATCATAGCCATTGTCCTCCTCCGTGATAATGTCCTTGGTTGGTGAGTTCCATATGCATCCATATTGCTCCATTCAAATATATCCCTTTTTCCCCCTCATTAAAATTGTTTCCCTTTGTGTCTTCAGAATTTCATCCTTGAACATCTCCCAACCCTTCTCTACAGATGTCCCCTGCAAGCATTTTAATCTGTTCCATCATGCCTGTCTTTCCTCTGAATCTTTTGAAATCAGCTTTCCAAAAACTTCTGGCCCATTTAAGATGGTGTCAGGATTCCCTCTCCTTCTCACCAAGCTTTAGGATGGAGTGATCATTTCCTTTAAAAACTCCTAACATTTCCATCCTTAGCAAATAGGACCTCCCTATTCGTGAAATCTGACTGTCTCCGTAAGACCCAGAGAACAGAGCTGGAATCAGTGGAGGGGGTTTGCAGAGGCAGATTTAAACTCAGAGTCGAGAAAAACTGCCTAAATCTTGTGAGGCTTACGTGAGAAAAAAACAAGCCAAGTCCTTTGTAAAGTTCAAAATTTAATAATTAAAAGCAGAGAAAACAATCATAGCTAGCATTTATATGTGTGTATGTTTGTGTGTGTATATATATGTGTGTGTGTGTATATATGTGTATAGATAGATACATAGATAGATAGATATACTCACACCAACACTGGAAGGTTGGATCTATTATTTTCTTTATTCTGCGGATGGGGAAACTGAGCAGAGAGTGAGGTCACGTAGCTAGTGTCAGTTACTATTGTGTTGCTAAGGTTGCTGTTTTGGTTACCATCACTAACCATACTCCCTACGCAATGGGCTGCCTCAGTGGGTAGCGATTTCCTCATCACTGGAGTTCTTCACACAAAGCCTGGATGCTCAATTGTTGGCAATGTTGTTGGGGAGATTTGGAGTTTGGTGAAGGGTGGACAAGATGCCTCTGAAATCCTTCCCAGCTCCTAGACTTCAGAGTTCTGGGAAGTGCCTATAATAAATATTAACATTTAGTTTTAATTCATATTAAATTATAACAAATTTGTTAATGTGCCAAATCAAAACAGTTACCTAAGTACTCTTGAACAAGACTCAGAATCAGAAATTCTGACCGCATCTGTGAGTTGCCTGGGCGTGAATGTCCCATTCTGTACTCTCTGACTTTGCTGAGGTCTGGGATCTGGTGCCAGGCTTATTACAAGTGAGAAGCAGCTCCTGCTAGGAGCAGTACTGACAGACTTGAAAAGCCTTCCTCGAACACATACAGAATGACTAGGAAAGAGTTTCTGAAAGCCTTGCTCTGAATGTGGGTGCATCCTGATGGCTTCTCAGCACAGGAAGCTTTGATTTGTAGTCCTGTTTTTAAAGAGTTCCTGGAAACTGAGAGAGAAATAAATATGACTGAGCACTTGCTCAATCCCAACCCGAAATGCTTCCTTGTTAAGTGCCTATCACATGCCAAGCACCAAAGCATTGTCCTGCAGTGACTGAGCCTGGCCTGGGGACATCACCTGACCTCTCACTGCCCTATGCCAATCTTGGAAACCATAAAATGCACTAGGAGACAATTTTCCCCATAAGAGTTCCCTAGATCAATGAAATAAAATATGTGTTAAATTGTCTGTCTGGCTATCTGCCCATCCATCTTTCATCTCTTTGTCATTTTTCAGTCATGTGTGACTCTTGGTGACCCTATTTGAGGTTTTCTTGGCAAAGACAATGGAGTAGTTTGCCATTTCCTCCTCCAGTTCATTTTGTAGATAAGACAACTGAGGAAAACAGCATTAAATGTCCTACCCAGGGCCAACTAGTAAGGATCTTAAGAATGGGTTTGAACTCAAGAAGAGGAAGCATCCTGACTGGTGCTCTATCTACTGTGCCACCTAGCTACCCTTCATCTAGCTATACATATATACATGTATATATTTGCATATACACATATGTAAGGTGTCAAAAGTCTAAGTATAGTTTGAAGCTATTAAAACTCAGAATTGCACCAATTCTTTTGGGACATCCTATAGCTATGCTATGCACTAGCAATAGAACTGCACCATCCCTGACATTAAGATACATTTCAGGGAAGGGCAGACAGGGACCCAAATAAGGAAATGGCAGAGTCACTTCCTGGGGAAGAGAGGTCTCATGACTGAAGAGCCATCTCCCCAAGGGGTAGCTTTGTCTCATCTCTGTGAATTCTCAGGTGCACTGTGGAGCTGGTGCACTGTGGAGCTGGCTTTCAGTCAGTAGGTGCAGGGCCTTGATCAGAAAGCAGACCATTCTGAAGAGGGGGTGGGAATGAGCTGGGATTCCTACAGATCCAGGGCCAAGGACAGGCACACCAGAGTTCGGAGAAAGCACCCTCCAGCTCTCCAGATGTACCAACCCCTTCCTGCTGCTTGGACAGGACTGCTGTGTAAACTAATCATTTGTTCAAGGCTTCAATATGCATTTTTCAGGGCTGGATTCCCCGGGCCCTGTGTCTCTTCTTTTTCAGCCCCCGACAGGCAGCTTTGCCAACAGAGAGGAGTTGGGCCCTGTGGAATTCCCTAGTCAGCGGCTCTACCTTGGGTAGTGCCAACTTTGAGGAGAAGGGGCCAGGGCCTCATCCATGTGAGCTCTCCACGGGGTCCTGAGAAGATGGTGACTAACCTGAGGAAAGCAGATTCATGGCAGTAGATGGAGTGGGGAAGAAGGACCCACCAGCCTCTGGGCCTGCAAAGGGGCTCTGCCAAAAAACCATGTCAGATTGAGACCCTGCAGCTCTCGGAAAGGCAGCATATTTTAAGCAGCTGCATGGGGGAATTCTGCGTTACCCTGGAGACCAAAGCAGGATCCAGTCCATAGTGGCCACAACACAAAGATGCTGAAAAAGGCCCAGTTACAACACCAAACTCATTTAGACTTGCTGGATACAACCAACTCAACCCTTGTATGGAGACCAGGGTCACTGAAGACCCCACCACCACCACACCCATCTGCCTTCTTTTCAGGATGGTTTCCATGCCCACCCTCCCCTGTAGCTCCTGGAATGGGAGGATAGGAGCGTCTTCCTTTGTCTTGATTCTGAAAGATAAAAGCTTTGCTTAAAACCAAACTCTCCATCCTCCCATCAATAATAAGCATTTTTAATCATTAATATGTGCTAGGCTCCGGGCTAAAAACTGATGTCCTTTCTTATCACTACCACCCAACCCCTCTCCCCAACCGGCCCCCCCCCAAAATCAGTCCCCATTTGGATCCTCTAGCCTTCTGCTGGCCTTTTCTTCCCCCTGGGTCATCACTAGGAGGCTCAGTCTGAGTCACTCAATCAGTAAACATTAAGTGCCTACCACGTGCCAGGCGCTGCCCTAAGGATCAGTCACAGGCTTTAGGTCTGGTGGTATCTTTGTTGTTGATATTAGACTCTAATTGCAGGATTCATTTTATTAAAATAATCTCTCTCTCCCTCTCTTTTCTTTCCCCTTCCCCTCCCCTTCTCCACTTATAAACACTAGCCCAATGCACACTCATTCTAGCAAGGCAGTCAGGAGAGTAAAGGTCATTCAGTCTATACCATATGAAGGAACTGGGGATGTCTACCCCTGAGGAGAGAAGCCTGAAGGAAATGACAAGGCCAGGGCCTGTGAGCTATTGTTCTGCCTGATTTCAGAGGGTCAAACCAGGAGGAGATGGTTGAAGTTACAGAGAGGTAGATTTAGGCTCAGCCTCCTGATTAGAGGCCATCCAAACAGGATTGGGCTCTGCTTGGTAGCCAGCTTGGTAAGCTCTCCCCCACCAGACATCTTCTAGTAGAGGAGAGGAAGCTTACTGGTGCTCTCCCTCACCAGGCATCTTCCAGTAGAGGAGAGGCAGCTTACTGGTGCTCTCCCTCACCAGACATCTTCCAGCAGAGGAGAGGCAGCTTACTGGTGCTCTCCCCTACTAGACATCTTCTAGTAGAGCAGAGGCAGCTTACTGGTGCTCTCCCCTACTAGACATCTTCCAGTAGAGGAGAGGCAGCTTACTGGTGCTCTCCCCCACCAGACATCTTCCAGTAGAGGAGAGGCAGCTTACTGGTGCTCTCCCTCACCAGACATCTTCCAGTAGAGGAGAGGCAGCTTACTGGTGCTCTCCCCTACTAGACATCTTCTAGTAGAGCAGAGGCAGCTTACTGGTGCTCTCCCCTACTAGACATCTTCCAGTAGAGGAGAGGCAGCTTACTGGTGCTCTCCCTCACCAGACA
>CM053770.1:252532536-252632116 GCA_028658325.1 Potorous gilbertii
GAGGAGAGGCAGCTTACTGGTGCTCTCCCCCACCAGACATCTTCCAGTAGAGGAGAGGCAGCTTACTGGTGCTCTCCCTCACCAGACATCTTCTAGTAGAGGAGAGGCAGCTTGCTGGTCAAGTATGTTTGTGGGGAGAGGTAATTCTTGTTCAGCTCCAAGTAGGAAAACATGACCACTGAGGTCTTTTCTGACCTCAATCCTGAGTTTCTGTGAAAGGAGGAACAGCTGGGATGCTATGCTTGGTGGTGTAGTGTGCTGCTGGCTTGTTGTTTTTCAACATGAAAATAGAAAGGAGATATTTAAAGGGAGGGAATGTTCACCTGATAAGGCTGCCAGACATTTATCCCTCAAAATTTCCATTTTGGAGAATTAATTGAAGACAGCTCACAACTCACCAGAGCATCCTTGGTCAGCCCATTGGCTGAGGATCCAAGGAGGCATCCAAGAGGGCCTCATACTCCCAGGCCTGTCTACCAGGCAGGCCATCCCTGGTGTGTGGTTCATAGGCTCATATCAACAGAGCAGGAAGCAACCTCTGAGGGCCACTGAATCCAACCCTCTTCTTTTACAGATTAAGAAACTGAGGCCCAGTGAGACAAAATGAATGGCACAAGTTCACTCTAATTTTAAGTGACAGAGTCAAGAAAAATAAAGATAAGGAGAAAATGTAAAGGATCTACAATCCTCAGCACTTAATTCTCTGATGATGAAAGTCTCCATTAGAGAAATGTATTCATTAGCAACTTGTCCTCTACATCAAGTGGTGCTTTCAGAGGCTGACCACCACAGCCCCTCACTTTGAGCCTAGGAATCATGGAAGGAGACTGACTCAGGGAATCTAACAGGGGTCAGAAAATGACATCCCTGTTTCCAGTCAAACAAGATTTCTTCCCAAAAAGAGAGTGGGGCCTGTCTGGAGGGGCTCACCTACATGCAGAAAGATGCATCCTGTTGGCAGAAAAGTTGCTGCTTTTATGTTTCTTTTGCATCCATTACTTGTTCCTTCCCTTTCTTCCTCAACCCCAGAGCTGGAAGGGGCCTCAGGGGCCAGAGAGTCCAAGCTAGACCTGGACAAGAATCTGCTCTACACAATATCTGACAGTTTGATCTTGGGTGTCTGCTTGAGACTCAAGGTAGCCCAGCCCACTTTGTGGCAGTTGTTGACATCACCAACTTCTTCCTGACATCAGATATAACCTACATCTTTGGAGCCTCCCCTCTTTACTCTTGGTGCTGCCCTTGGCACAAGCAGCTCAAAGCTAATCTTCTTTCCATCTGAGAGTCTTTCACATACTTGAAAACAATGATGTCCTTTCCAGATTTTCTCTCCCACTGATGATTTGCCTACATCTTTTAATTGAACTTGATATAGTACGAACCAAAGTCCATCATCACTTCACTGACTCATAATCTGTACCTTGTACCTCAACATCTCAGCCAAGTTTCACTTCTGTTCTCTTCAACTGCCTTGCACTGGACAGCTCCACTTTGGTATGCTGCTCTCATCTCTACCTATCCCGATCCAAGTCCATGTTCTTCGTCTCCCTCTCCAGGGGAATTGCTCCTCCTGGCTTCCTTTTCCCCTTAGTTACATCAATCTTCCTGTCTTTAACTCTCTCCAATGCTTCACTTCTCTTGTCTTATCAAAGTACCTGAAGCTGCCCACTTTTTCTTCATGTTGTCTCTTTTATGTCCTTGCTTTTCATGCTTAGTCACTGACCATGGCTAGGACCTGACTCCTTCAAGACCAGACTACCATAAGAAATCTCTAAAATGATCTCCCTCCCTCTGTTCTTCTCCTTTAATCTACCTAGTACTGTACAAACAGACTCAATTTCTTGAAATGCTTATTCTTTGGGTTATTTCCCTGCTCAAGGACATTTAATAGCTACTTACTATACCTGCTACTTTAACTTTTTTTGAGGGGAGGAAAGTATTACCCCATTTTCCCATCTGTGTAAAAGGAATTTGGAACAATGAGGAGACTTCTGGATGGGGATGGATTAGAGCAGAGTCTTGCCCATGTCCACTTGGGCTCGGGTGACTTGGTGTGGAATGGCTCTGTGTTAGAGTTAATGGATGATGGGGATGAGGATGAAAGCAACAACCATGTGCCAGTGTTTACTTGGGGTTTATAGGAGGAAAATGGGAGCCATAGAAAAGTCAAGTACTCACATATCCTTCAGGACAGTTGAAATTGGATTCAGACCTTCCCTGATCTGTGGTCTGACCTAACTGAGGCATCTCCATTGAGTGTCATGCTTATCTACGTCTTTGCCCTATCCCTCAATAGAAGGTCATCTCAGAGAGACCAGCACCTATTTACTGTGTCATCTTTATGTGTGTGTGTTCATCCTTCATTGCTGAAAAAGACCATGCCATCAGAGAAATAATGACATGACTTGCACTTGACTTTGTTTTGAGTGAAGGAGGGCTGTGCAGGTGACCAGCCTCACTTCTCCTCCAGAGCCATCTGAATCCAGTGACCAGATATTCATCAGGATGACTGGGGATGATCCAGGATGAGGAAATTGGGGTTAAGTGACTTGCTCAAGGTCACACAACTAGTGAGTGTCAAGTGTCTGAGCTGAGATTTGAACTCAGGTCCTCTTGACTCCTGCACTGGTGCTCTCTCCATTGCACCACCTAGCTGCCACTTGTCACCTTTATATCCCCAGCACCTAGCCCTGGTATGGCCTGGCCCATAGGACATGCTGATAAATGCATGTTATATTGAATGGAATTGATATATGACTCCCTCATCCCACCCCTCTCTAGCTTTGAGCTAAGTGGGTTCCAACATGACTCTTACAGTACTAGGAAAGTGGAGCACTATTGTTTATAACTGAAATGTGTCTGTCCTTCATCTTTGGACCTAAGATTCCTAAACTTTTTGTGTCATGGGTCCCTATGACAGCCTTCCAAAGCCACTGCAACTCTTTCTCTAAATAATGTCTTTAAATGTATAAAATTACATATACACATATATGTATATATTAAATATATAATTACAAAAGAAACCAATTTCATTTAAATATAGTTAAAATGTATTTTTTTCAAAAGTTCAGATCCCCATGTTAAGAAATGTGTACCTTCTATCTTTGGCTTCCATTAGGATCCAGTTCCTAACAGGGAATGCATCGGTGCTTGTTGTGAGATAAATGTTCCTATGGAGTTTCTGTGTGGGTCACACATGATGTATTTTCTTTGAAAAATCTCAATTGCTCCATCACATAGATGACATAAATCTGCAGTGATGTGATTCCACTTAATTTTTATTCCAAAATATTTATCAAGGGCTTCCAGCCACACTACACAGAGCCCTAGGGACATAGAAACAATGACAAGGCAATCCCTTCCTTTGGGAAGGGAATGGGAAGAAACACCATGCCTCCAAAAAACCTAATTAAACATGACACTGTGGGATCTGGGGAAGACTTCATGGAGGAAGTGGAGCCTGAGCTGATCTGTGAAGGAAACTAGAGATTTTGAGAGAAAGAGTACTCCAAGGATAGGCAGCAATCTTCGCAAAAACATGAAGGCAGGAGGTAGAACATCAACGCAGGAAACAGTGAATAGGCTTATTTAACTGCAATGTTAGTAGTGAGTGAAAGAAGCCAGAAGGGAAAGGGGGTGGAAAGGATACTGGTGATGGCTTAAGTGCCAGGGTGAGAAATTTGCAGCTTCATCTATAATAGAGGCAGTAGATTTTTGAATATGGAAAGACATGATTTTTCGATATTTTAGGAATATTAATTTAGCAACATAAGAATTGGCTGGGAACATAACTGGATGCATGAGACCACCTATGATATGTTTGCAACAGTTCATATCCAAGGGGATGAGGATCTGAACTAAAGAGGTAGTCATGTGATTGGAGAAAAGGAGATGGAGATGAGAAATGTTAAAGAGGGAGAACTAGTAGGACTTGGCAGCTGATTGCACATGAGGGAGAGAGAACTGATGATACCGAAACTCAGAACATGGGTGACTGGAAGTATGGTGACCAGAGGCCAGGGGAGAACAAGAAAGTCACCAGGTAAAACAATGAGTACCATTTGGGGCAGGCTGAGTTGGAGATGGTCTTGGACCATCCAGGTACAAATGTCTAGCAAAGAGATGACAGCGAAAGACTAGAACTGAGGAAAGAGATGAAGACTTGGTCTAGAGATTTGGTAGTTATCTATGCTGACATAATAATTGAATCTTTCGGAGGTGATGCCATTTCATGGATAGGGGTAGATAAAAGGGGAGAGGAAAGTCTAGGACAGAGTTCTGAGGAGAGCTTGGGATTTACTCCCAAAGTGCTCCTGATTGAATATGATGATGATGATGATGACAGCTAGTATTGATAGGACACCTTTAGGTTACAAAGTACTTTAGATATGTTAACTCCTTTGAAAGATGGTGACTGGAACCTGCCTTCTGCTTCTGTAGCTAAGTACTTAATCCCCCAGAAGTCCTCCTCTCTTATCTCACCATAACACAGAAGAGGCTCTGACTTCTCCAAGACTATGCTATGCAGTATAAGGTCCACCAGGATCTACATCTAGTTTGGCTACTCCATGGTGGACCTAGAATCAGGAAGACCTGAATTCAAATCCAGCTTCAGACACATACTGACTGTGTGACCTGAGCAAGTCATTTAACCACTACTTGCCTCAGTTTCCTGATTTGTAAAATGTGAATAATAATAGCCTCTACCTCCCCCTACAAGGTTGTGAGAATAAAGTAAGATAATCTTTATTAAGTCTTTATAGAACTTGAAGGATGGTATAAACCCTAAATGTTAATATTGTTGTTAATAGTAAAATAAACTTGGGAATGCTCTGGAAAGGGTAGTGAACCCAACAGTGGTCTCTGTGACTCTTGGTCATATACCAGACAAGTTAAATTGGGAGAGGTGCCTCCATCACCAGTGTTCATCATGAACTTTTGAACTTTTTGGCCACCACCATTCACAAGGACCATCACCCCAACAGAGAAAAGTCAAGATCTGTGTCAGTAGAGAGGAGACCCTTGGTGATGAAGTCACAAGGCCTTGAACTATAATGGTGTTTTGTTGTCATTTTGTTTCAGTTTTTGCCAGCCTTTGCTTAGTCAAGTAATGAGGAAAGGGATTAATTTCCTTTTAGTTGGAGGACAAGTAGTGATGACCGGGAGGACATGGGTCTTTGCTGAGCGTATCCATACTAAACTGACTCTCTGGACACCTTTGGCTGACTAACTGAAATACTGTAATATGGCAGAGAGAGGACCGGTCTTGAAGCCCAGATGCTTTCCAGCTATGCGGTGAGGAGCAAGACTTTTGATCTCTCAGAGTCTCAGTATTCCTGTCTATAAAATGGAGATATTTCAATGCATTATAAATCCATAAAACATCATAGAAAAGTGAGTTATGGCTTATGAGATGACTGGCCTGGGCCAAGGATGTTCTAATCATTGTGGACACCAAGCCTGCCACTTCATCCTTATCACTCTCATACTCTAATGAGCTGAGGCACCTGGACCTTGAGTAAGAAGAGAAACTGAAGTAAGGGAAAAGATAGTGTCTCTAAAGATTAAGCCTTTGAAAGGGGTCATTGTCCCATACAAGACCTTGGTGTTCTTCTGCTTTCCTACCCTGGCATCCAAGAAAATCATCCTGTCGTTTTAGGTTTGTGGATCCTAAAACATTACCAAGTGACTCACTTTATAAATGTGACACACAACCAGCTGTAAATAATTTGAGTTCTTCTGGTTTGGGGTGTTAGTACCGTGTCTGAATACTGTAGAGAAACATTGACTCACTAAAATCCTATGATGTGTTAAACACACAGGAGCACACACAAGCATACACACACACACACACACACACACACACACCACTAGAAGAATCTCACACAGTTTCCTTTCATCCCTGTGTTATTTAGGCTAATGATTATCTTCAAAAGTTATTAGCCTAAATATTCTTTCAGAAAATGGAACTTGGTAATGAACTCACAAATGACTCTCCTGGGAGCATCTTGTCCTGGCTCAAATGGCTGATGGCTTTTCCCTCCTCCTTGTTTTGAGGCTGGTTTTTGGCCACAGTGAGAATTTGCCGAGAGTACCACTTAGTTTTCCAGGATTCCATGAGTGTTTTCATTCCTGTTTCTTTCCTTAACTCAAGAAAGAAACATTCCCCTCTCTGGGCTTCCCCTTCCAAATCTGTAGAACTGGTGAGAGGAAGAGCTCATCTTCTGGCTCTGTTGCTTCTCCCTTCCTTCTCTCACCCCTGGTGTGTATTCTCTTCGTATGACACACACAGCAGGGCTTGGGTGCTAATTTCTAAAGCCTGAATGATTACTGTCAATATCAGTTGACTCCCTTGTAAAAAGTGTCCATTTCTCAGTATCAACACTGACTATCACAAGAATGAAGTTAGAATGTATTTCAAAACTTTCTGAAAGTGGACAGGATGGTGTTTATAAAAGAGCATTATTTGGAGAGTCTGAGCCTAACTGCTGACATGGGTTCCTGTAGGACATGGCAGCCAGAAGCCATCTGGGAAGCCATCATTTCTCCAGTCTTCCAGCTCTAACACTCAGTGACTCTGTGACGGGAATATTCCAAATCGAATGCCATTTAATATTTGAGACAAGACGTCATCGGAAGAAGTCAGAGAAACCGGCATGCCTGAGAAGGTGCTAATGGTCCTCATTGTGTGACCGAGGGGGCCTTTGAGCAAAGTAGCTTCAAATTATAGGGAGAAAGCCATGGGAAAAAATGTAGTTTGATTGACCCTCGTGGCCCATGCACTGGTCCAGAAGGAAGTGTAGACAATCTCTTTGCTTCCACTATCATTTTCGGCTCTTCCCCTGCTTCCATCACTGAGCAACACGTATTTTGATCTTTACTTCAATTCTCAGTGCCACCAAGTCCAAAGCTCTGCTGGCCTCCAGGTCATTTCCCCTCTTTTTTCAAAAAGGGCTCACAGTCTTCTTCTCTGCTCTCCCCCCACCCCATCTTGCCTCTGTCCTTTCAGACAGCATACATACAGATATTCCCTTCCTAGCACATCAACATCCTCAACTCTCATGGGCTGAGTTCTCACTCCATCTCAGCCCTCACAGGGCACGGCCATGCCCTTGATATGCCCATCGCACCTGATACCCAAAGTGTTCTTCTGCCATGATCCCAGGCTCTGCCTTTAACTTCTTCTTCTGCCTGTGCCCCTCCCCTCTGAAGTCCATTCCATACTCTCACCTCTTCTTCTCAATCCCCACTTCTTACTTTCTAAGGCAGTCTATCACGACTGCCTTAGAATTTCATGATTCCTTGTAAAATGTTGAATTGATCAATCAGTTCAGCTTCCCCCCAACCAGTGTCCTGTTGCCAGTCATTCCTTTTCTAACCCTAAACCTGACTCTACCTTCTTTCCTCCTGCTTGCTTCTGCCAGAGGAAGTCAGAGGAATAAGTTCCCTGACCCTAATTCAAAAATGTTCACTGGGCCCTTACTACTGCACAGCAATTGTTTTCCTCTTCCCCAGAGAGCTACTTTTTCTCATCAGTCCCTTCCCACCTCCTCTCAAGAAAATCTCACCTCCTGTTTTACCAAGCTATCCATACTGAGCTCCACCTTGAACCCATGTCTGCCCCTCAGATCCTTCCTTCCTCATCCTCCCCTCTCTCCTATCTTGCTCTGTATCTGAGTATCTGAGACCTTGCCAAGACCAATCCTTATCTTAGGTTCTAGAGCTCATCTTTTCCCATCTCCTCCTGTAAGCTACCCTTTCAATCACGCCTTTCCTCTTTCCAGTCTTTGTTTGCTTCTTTTCCTCTGACTTTCTCTGATTCTTCAAATATGGCCAGATCTCCACCATTCTAACAATAACAACAACACTTTGGCTTGATTTTCCCATGCCCTCAAGCTACTGTCTTCTGTCCCTTCTCCCCTTCATGGGCAAACTCCTAGAACATCCATCTACATGTGTGGCCTTCCTTTGCCCACATTCTGTTCACTCTTCAACCCTCCCGGAGTTTGGCTAACAACCTTTCCCCTTGACTGAAACTGCCCTGTCCAAGGTTCTCAGTGACATCTCAACTGCTAACTTCAACTGCCTTTGTTTCAGTCCCCATCCTTCTAGACCTCTGTTCTGTTTTTGACACTGTTGACCATCCCCTCTTTCTGGTTACCTCTCTTCACACATTTGTCATAACACAACTCTCTCCTTCATTTCCCTCCCTAACCTGTCACACCACTCCTCAGCTTCCTCTACTGGATATTCATCCACACTCCACCCTCCATATCTGTCTAGGGAGACATCAAGACTCTCCTGGACTATCTTCTCTCTCTCCACTCAGTTATCCCACATTATCCAGCCCCACTCTCCCTTCTGAGCTCCATATTCAACATTGAAATGATGTTTGAAGATCCACAGAGCTCTGGAGACATGTGATCTCAAACAACAGCCCAGTTAGGCAGATATTACTTATTATTGTTCCTATTTTATAGTTGAAGAAACTGAGAATAAAAAAAGGTCAAGTGATGATTTTCCCAGTTACACAGCTTGTCACACACTGTTAACAGCCTGCTGAACCTCTGCCTCCCTCTATCCCATAGACATCTCAAACTTAACAGGTCTAAAATGAAAGCCGCTGCCTTCTCCCTAAGATTCTTCTCCAGTCTCAGGTCTGTGTTCCTATGGGCAGCATCTTTCTAGTCACCCACGTTAGTCATCTTGGACTCATCCTTGACACTTGACACCTCTTATTTTCCCATTTCCAGTCAATGGCCAAGTTGTGTTCATTGTTTGACCTCTCTCACATTTGGCTCCTTCTTTCCCCTTTCCACCTCCACAGCCAGTCAATTGCAATGTCTCATGCTATCTTGACAGCCTCTTTCGTATCTCTTGCCTTCTCTCTCTCCCATCACCCCCATATTCAATTTATTACAGTGATTCCTTGATTCTACCTACACAACATTTCACTCATCCATTCCCTTCTCTTTCCTCCCTCCTAGCTCAAATCTGGGGCCCGATCCAGAATAAGTGCTGAATAAATGCTTAGTGGTCAAGCAATGCTCAGGATGAAACACTAAATTCCTGATATGATGTGGCCTGACCTGGGCAAAATGGAACTCTCACTTCCTTATTACTGAGTCAGAATTTAAACAGAAACCCTTTGACTCCCATTCCAATGTTATTCCCCCTCCTAGCTCCATGTTTCTTTCCATTTGACAATAAATTCTCTGAGCAAAGGGCGTATGCTGTATTTTGCCTCTTTGTTAGACCATCAGTCTAGAGCTGGGAGGCAACTTAGTGCCCATCGAGTTCAACCTTTTCATTTTACAGATGAGGAAACTGGAGCTGAGAGGTTAATGTTTGTCCCAAGTTCACAGAGCTAGTAATCATTGGAAATTAAATTTGAACTCAAGTCTTCCTGACTCCAAGCTCAGCAATTTGCTCAGTGCCTTACTGACCTGTGACAAAATCTTTACCATCTAGAAGCATGCTACCTTCCATTGAGTGGAAATTTATTTAGTAAGTCCTTGATGAATTGATTTGTTGCTGATTATCCTGTAAAGGTGTGGGCTGTAAAGGTTCATTTCCTAATTAGTTCAGAAATGTGTACACCTGTCAATCATTCATGTTTTAATTAATTAGAAATAAGGCTAAGGCCAAATGAGAGAAGAGTGCCTACGCATCTTTAGTCTTACAACTGAGAAAGCTTTCGAAGGCTAACTTGCTGTGTGGGAGGATGGATGGGGTGAGATATTAGGCATTCTATCCACAACATGAATGAGAGGCTCCTAGTTTCAACCATCCCTGGAGTAGGAGCCCAGGGCCTTCATGGAAACCTCCTCCCTCCTTCTGGACCAATGGAACTAGACACTTGAACCAAGAGATCGCTAAGATTTGTCTTGTTCAGGCAGTACAACTGAGTCAGTGAGTCAACAAGAGCCGTCATGTTGGGGCCCCTTTCATTAAGCACTTAACTGGGCTCAGCCACCCAGAGGAGTGTGTTGCTCTCCTCAGACATGGTAGCAGATATCATTGAAGCGCTGAGGTGAGGCCATGAGATGAATCAGTGGGAAGCAGCTTTCATGCAGCTGTTCAGTTGACATCCCAAAGACATTCCTCTATTTGCTCCTTTGCTCAAGAGCTCAGATGGCTCTCATTTCCTCCAAGACAAAATAGAAACTCCTGTGCTTCGTTTCAAAGGCTCTTCACACTCTGTCTCCAGCCTAGTTTTCCAGACAGATTAGACTCTACTTTCTGCACTGTTTCAGCTAAATTGGCCTATTCCTTGAGGAAATGGTGGCATCCCTCTCCCATTCTGGTACAGGCCGTTACCCACGTCTGAAATATCCCCCCACCCCTTGCTTCAAAGTGCTGCCTCCTCCCCAAAATGACCATGGTTTTCCTTTGTATACAACTTCTTTTTTACTTAGCTTTGTACATACGGTCCTGTTCACACACTCACACACACACACACACCCCAAGTGGAGGTCCCTTAAAGGCAGGCTGACTGTCTTTTTTGTCTTTGTGGTCCCAGGACCTAGGATAATGGGTGACACACAGGACATACTTAATGTTGTGGAATGCACTAAACAATCTCTGAAGAGTTGTCCTGGAGTGAGCATCTCATGGCCTTGGAGATGGCCGGTGAAATGGGTTTCTTTGGTTGCCAAGGACCGTGGTGCTCTGAGAGCACAGAGCTAACCTTCCCTGCAGTCAGCTCTGGGTTACCCTAGCTAGGCAACCCTAAGACCCAGGGCAGGGAAAGGGTCACTTAGCAAAGAAGAAGACAGCTTAAGTGTCTCCATCAAACAATGTCGAGAAAGGGAACAACTCAGTTTGGAGTGTGGTGTCCCAGTTATTGCGATGTTCTGCTTCCCTCTCTGCCCCCTGCTCAGTAGCTCCCAGGGAACCCTATGTGAGCACTGGGGACCTTTAGCCTTCTCCTGAGGAGATCATGCCTGAGTGGGGACCAGGGAGGTAGAAGCAAGGTTGAGTCATGAAAGAGGCGTGCACAGCTCTAGGCTGCTGATGCAGGAGCTTCTGGAAGAAGTAGCCCATTTCCAAGAGCTCCCAGTGTGATTGGGCAGGAGGTTATATGGTGCCTTGTTCCAAAGCACTGGTCCTTCAGTGTCCTTGACAAGCTCTGCCTCAGATCTCCAACAGAGAAGATGCAGCATCAGAGGCAGACCCTAGGCCAGTTTTCTCAATATTAACTGAGTGCAAATATAAGCACCCATGACAGGAAAGGCATTATGAGTCAAACAATAGTTAAGCACCCACTATTTCAGGTACATGCTGAGTATTTCCAGTGTAAATTGAAGGTTATTTTTGAGGGAAATCACTAGTGGTAAAGAATGGGGTTACTGGGGTAGGGAGAACAAAGCCAGGGCAAGCTCTCTTGCTGAAAATGAGAGATCTTAGCTGAGTCTTGAAGCTTGGCCATGAAGGTTGGAGGGGGAGAAGATTCTAGGCACGGGGGATAGCTAGAGTGAAGGCTTGGAACTGGGGGATGGAGTACCTCATGTGAAGAGGACAGCAGAGTTGCTGCATCATGAAATAGGTGGAAGGTTGTGTGGCGCATGAAGGCTGGAAAGGTCCATGATGTGCAGGCTTTGAATGTCAAACAAAAAGTTTTATATTTGGTCCTGGTTGTAATAGGGAGCCACAGGAGCTTATAGAATTGGCGGGGAGAAAGCAGGGCATGATCAGACCTGAGACTGAGGAAGATCTCTTTGGTGACTGAGTATAGAATGGGGTAGAGTGAGGAAAGACATGAGGCAGAGACATCAAGGAGGATGTTACCTTAGCTCAAGTGATGGTGAGGTGAGAAGGGCTTCTACCAGGAGGTGCTCCAGGGGCACAGGCTACAAAACAAAGACGTAAATAGACCCTGGGCAGCTAGATTGCCCTACTGGAGTCAGGAAGACTTATCTTCCTGAGTTCGAATCTGGCCTCCAATACTTACTAGCTGGGTGACTTTGATTGCCTCGTTTCCCCATCTGTAAAGTGAACTGGAGAAGGAAATGGCAAATCACTCCAGTATCTTTGCCAAGAAAACCCCCAGTGGGGTCACCTAGAATGACTGAACAACAAAGTAGCCCCTGAGGTCAGGGTGCTTAAATTCTACCGGGAAAGGAGAGGAGATGGCATTTATTGAGAGATGATTTGATAAGGCAGGGGGAGGTGGAGCAAAGGAGGGAGAGAGATGCAGGTTCCTCAAAGTTGTAAGAGAAGGGAATTTCCCTTCATAATTTCTTGTAATATCATATCCATATTCTTTTTTGATCATGACTTTCAGGTGTCAGACAACAATTCTTAGATTGTCTCCCCTTATCTGCTTTCCAGATCAGTTAGTTGTTTTTCTAATGAGATGTTTCAGATTTTCTTCTTTTTTTCAGTTTTTATTATTTTTTGGTCCCTTATAATGTCATGCAATTCCTCTCGCCCAATTCTAGTTTTCAAGGAGTTATTGTCTTCCTTAAGATTGATTAACTTTCTTTTCGTAACTTTCTTGAAATGCTTTTCTTTTTCCCTAATTTTTTCTCCATGGCCTGGGGTTAGGGAGGTCATGATTGTCCATAATGTTCAACTCTTCATCCTCTATGACAGATACCAGTAGAGAAACCATATCATAGTGATAACCAGACACACCCTCTCACTAGAGATGTTAGGCACAGAGATTTGTGAGGTCAAAGAGAAAGCAAACAAGGATGGGCCTCTACAGGAGGCATCCTCATGCAAAGGCTGACTGGGCATTCATCTCAGAAGTTGGAGACTGGTTTCCTTGTCATGTACAGATTGGCCCAGAGGCCTCTACCAGTCTGGGATTCCAAGGCCGTGGTAGCTACTAATTACAATCTTAGGCAAATTACCATGTGTTTCTCTCTCTGCGCTCCTACTTTCCATGTCTGAATCAAAGGCCTAGACTCAGATCTGGCCTTGCTGGGTTTTGTTTATTTCACTTTAACTTCTCAATAACTCTGAGAAGTGTGGAAGTTATTATGACCCACTGTACAAATGAGGAAACTGAGGCTTAGGTATGAAATGACTGGCCTATGGTCATACAGGGAATATGGGAGAATCCTGGCTCCAAGTCCGGGGCTCTAAGCCCTTGACACCCTGCCTCTTCTAAGGGACCTTATAGTCCCAATCCTCTTTTTTTTTTTTATTTCATTTTCATTTATTAGTACTGTAAACTTAGCTGCAATTTCCCCATTAGAATATAAGCTCCCTTTAGGATAAGGCCTTTTTTCCTTTGTATCTCACACTCTTGGCATTTAGAAAATATTCATGAAATATTTTAGTTGATTGATCTCAATAGTTGTGAGCAAACAAAAAAACAAAAAACAAAAACCCCTTGTACAATCCTCTCTGCACACACTTCCTGCACCTCTCCTTCCACCCTCCACTCATTCAGTCTTCCCTGTCCCTCTCTACAAAAGCTCTGTGGATGTTGATGTCTGTCGTAGTCCATGAATCCTTCCACTTTCCCGGCATTCCTTCATGGTATATTTCTCCATTTTCTGTCCATGTCTTTTCTCTGCCATTTGGAATTACACAATAGCACACCACTGCCCCCATTTTATAGGTGGGGAAATGGTGGCTGAAAGTGGGTGAATGACTAGCCCAAGGTCCTACAACCAGTGAACGACAAACTGAAAAGGGAACACCAATTCTTGTTCTACCCCTCTCGAAGGGTGGTGTCAAGGGTCATGTGAGATATTCAAGGGTCAAGCTCTTGAAAAGGAAAACATCCTTAGTCAATGCAAGGCATTACTCTCAGGGAAGAAAAATCCTGTAGATCATGACCCATTTCTGGGAAGTTTTGTTACTATGACTTGTGCCTCTAGGGTTCCTTTCATCACAGACCAATAGAAGAAAAAATAAGCTTCTGTCTAAGCATGGATCACTTGGGTCCAAATAGTTCCTGCAGCTCTGTGAACCAGACTCCAAGACTGTGTCTTCAGCATGTCACTGCTCCAAGATGGAGCCACCCCGATGATGAGGCATAGGAAAGAGAGTGTCAGGCTTGGAGTTGGGAAGACCTGACCTCCAATTCCACCACAGACACTTTCTAGTGGTGTGACCTTGAAGAAGTCACTCGACCTTGAACAAGTCACTCAACCTTGGTGAGCCATGGTATCCCCATTGATAAAATTGGGGTGATAATAGCACTTCTCTCACGGGATTGTTTTCAGACCAGATGAAATGATGACAGCAGAGTGCTTTACAAGCCTTAGAGTATTCTGTAAATGGCAGCTCTTATTCATTGTTTTAACTTTAAAAAATGGTCATCTTTAGTTAGGAGACTCATCATTCCAGCCAGTATTGCCATCCTCAAAATTCATTCTGCCAATTTAACACCCCAGGCTTGGTGCACAGCCAGCTTAGCTTAACTCAGTGTATGTCCACTCCCCAAAACCTATTTTGGTTGTCGGCTTGTAAAAAATCCAAGATGGGGGGAAAAAAGTGGACTTGCCACCCAATAGAGTCACCCAGAGACCAAGGGGCTCTGGCCAGAGGCAGCTGAGTAGCCTCCCCCTATGAGAAGAGCTCGGCTGAATCATTGTCTAGCCTCTCTAGTGGCATGCGTAATTGCTCAGGGTATTCAAGCGTCCTTCACCCTCACTTATTTAGATTAGTGACTGATGCATTTCCATGGAAACCGGCACTAGGGGAAAAAAAAGCCCTGCTGGTACAGTGTAGAAGTGGAAGGCTGGGGGCTCTTATTCTGAGCTTACAACTTGAGTAAAAGACCTGACTTTTCAGTTGATGCAGCTTTTCAAAACCTAAAAGTAAGATTTTTTTTTTTTTTTTTGTAAATCTCACTGGGGATTAAGCACACAGAAGGAAGGCAGCTCCTTTCTTTCTTTTCTTTTTTTAATTGGGAAATTGGAGGGCTGCGGCTTTTTTTTTCCTTTTCTTTTTTTTGATGAACGGACAATAGTAAATTGAAATCATGTAACCAGCGGAGACTGTGGGTTTCTGCTCAGGAAGAGGAAAGCGTGAGAAACTCGAGTGAGATGGTTACACCCAGGTTAGAAATGATGGCTGACAATTCCAGGTTCAAGAAGAAAGTTCATTTTGGAGGTATTGTCTAACTTTCTGGACTTCTTGGGTTCTTGGCCAGTGGTCCCTTGGGCTTTGATTCCTATAGAAAGTGGATGTCAGTAGAGAAAAATGGATCGATCGTATATGGCTTTCCTCCGTTTAATGTTGGTGGTAGTAGTGGTGGTGATGGTGGTGATGGTGGTGGTGGTGGTGGTGATGGTGGTGGTGGTGGTGGTGGTGGTGGTGGTGGTGATGGTGGTGGTGGTGGTGGTGTGTGTGTGTGTGTGTGTGTGTGTGTGGATGGGGGGGAGAAATAGGATTACTGTTATCTTACTTGGCAGATTTCAGATTTCTGAGTTACTGTATTTCCTAGGCTTTGTTCTATGGCAGAAAGCATTCTTTGGCTTAGAATACCTCTACTGGTTAAGAACTAGAATGGATCTCACAGGGAGGAGATCACCCAGAGAGAGCTGAATATTTCCTTTATTTTTTCGGGTTAGAACTCAATTCCTTACCCCACCCTCAACAATAACAATAAGAAATTCCTTTTGGAATTTTTCAAGCAACAGTCCCTGAAAGATAAGGGTGCTTTATGTTTAGATATAAAATGTTCATATCTGTAATCTATGCACCCATTGAACTAAAAAAATATTGATTACATTCTCATCTTGTAAGGCAGGTACATCCATTACCTGTCCACTACAGACCTACCCACCTACCTCAAGTCTTCTCCCTCTAGTTAAGGGAGAGGGAGTGCCTAGCCTGACCCTGGGTGGCAGGGGTAGATGGTAGATGATTTGCTCTGTTTTAAAGGAAGCATGTCTCTGGGGCATCAGTCAGTTGGGCTCAGAGAGTGTTCCAGCCTTAGCTGAGGACAGTCAAGAAAGCAGAACACCAGCTGCTGCTTCAGACTGCAAAGCTTTCCTCAACTCGAGGAACCCAGGAGGTACAACTGGTCCCTCCCTCCTACAAAGCCTGAGCCGAGGGATAGGGAGGCTTTGAGCTTCTTGTGGGGTTTCTGAAAGCCTGGGGAAGCAGAAGGGAGGTTGAGGGAGTTCATTTGCTTGACTCCTCCAGAGTTGCAGCTCTCAGGAGGGTTTCAAAGTCTCTTCCTGAGGTCATTGGGAGTTTGACCTTGGGGATCCTCTGAGGCTCACTGGGAGTACTGCAGAGAGGCTTGTGTCCCTGAAGTCTGTGTCAGGGTGGTTGGGGGTGGACAGTTCCAAATTATTGCAGGAATCCAGGTGACCAGAAAGGGTGTGGGCTTGGCATTCTGAAGAGGATCAACTTACATCCATTTGCTTATTTGCCAACATACATCTGCCACATTCCATAAACACTCAGAGACTGTCCTTGTGCCTTCTGAATCCCAGTCCCAAAGGCTTGACAATATTCCAAAATGGTTAGGGTGGGTTCCTCGTCATTCAACAGGTTGTGCTGGGTTTCTCTCTACATCCCTGCCTCCTAAACCACAGACTGCCGATTCCCTTAAGGACTCATTCTTCCCAAAGCCAAATTGATTCTTTTACTGAATGCTTCAGACATCTCTGTGTGCCTGGAGTTACTGCTCAGCTGACTGAAGGTGCACCACCTGAGACTTTGGGGGCAGACTCTGAAAAGGAGGACCATGGAAAAAGCATTGCCACTGACCAGCTGGGGAAGGGTGGCAAAGAGAGAGGACTCTTAGAAGTGTCAGACTGTGTGTGCATGTGTATGCAGGTATGGGTGGTGAGAGAAGCAGGTATCAAAGCTAACTCTAAGTAAGGGTAATGGAAAGGGCGGGAGAGACCACATCTAGCTGGAGCCCCCCAGCAGGAAGTTGCCAGGCTGAGCTCAACTGATTATTTGGGGATCCCATCAGACCTCCATCACCCCTTGTGGCCAAGGGGACATGCATGTCTGTTCACCTCGAGTGAGTGGAGTTTCTGAGATTGAGGGGGCCACTGAATACAGTGCCTGGCATTTCCGGAGGAAAGAAAACAAAGTCTGTATGTGATGGTTCAGGGAAAAGAGGAACAACGTTGGTAGAGAGAGTACCAAAGGAGAGGAATTCCGCAGGGCTGAGATCAGCCGCATCTCCTGCCATCTCAGCAGCTCGTGGAACTAGATGGGCTTGGGGAAATGGCTTCCGCTGGGGCGCAGGGGCTGGTTTTTAAAGTCTATTTTTAACGTACTAATTACTATAGAGTCAAAACTTGATTCTGACGAGCAGTAGGCTTGTTACCCTTGTCCACCCAGGCTGTTGTGTGAGTGAGATTTTGGGAGCTCCACCTGAGGTGGGGTACATTTCTCTTCCCCCACTAACACAACAACACCAGGAATGGTCAGGGGGGCACAGATTCTGGAGCCCCTCTTGAAGAATAATAACAGCTGTGATCTGTGTGGTGCTTTAAGGTTTCCACAGTTAATGTTCATCAACTCATTTAGGCCTTAAAGCAACCTGATGAGATATGTGATGTCGTTATGCCCCATTTTAAAGAGGAGGAAACTGAGGCAACCAAAGGGTAAGGTGGTTTAACCAGGGTCACACACCTAAGTATCTGGAACAAGATTTGCATTCAAGTCTTCCTGATCTTCAAGCCCAACACTCTATCCACTGTGCCCCGTAAGTACAACAACGAGGAAGGCATGACGCTCTCAGAATCCAGAAACGTCACTGCTGGAAGGAACATCAGACTGGGAGATGAGAGGCCTTGGTTCTAGTCCTGACCTGTTACTAACTAGTTGTATGACCTCGGGTAGAGGGCTCAGTTCCCGCCTTACTTCCTCACTTTGTGATTCTGAGCAAGTCATGGGGTCATAGACTGAGAGCTAGAAAGGACCCAAGAGGCCACCTCAACAACTCCAACTAAAATGAGGAAACTGAGGCACAGAGTTGTGTTTTGACATCTGCAGATGAAATCTACATCAAAAGCAAAACTTAAACTCAGCTCTGTGTGACTCCAAGTCCAGCGTCCTATCCAGTATACTACCCTACGTCACTTCAGAGCCTCAGTTTCCTCATCTGTAAAATGGGAGTAACTGTAACACATACCTCCTAGTCTGATGTGAGAATCAAATGAGATGATCTGTATATGAAACTTTGCAGACTCTACAATGCTACTGTGTGAAGGTAACAGCTAATAAATAAAGAAATGCTATTGATTAATATGACGATTTCTCTGGGCTTAATTGTCTCAATCTGTAAAATGGGAACAGATTGCACCTCTGTGGTGCTTTTGTTATAAGTGTTATTGCCTTTGATCCTTACTTACTCATTAAGTATTGAAAGCATTCTGATCCCCATTTTAAAGATCTGGAACCTGAGACTCAGAGAGGTGATTTACCCAAGGTCACACAGCTCTAGAATTCTATCCACTCCCACCACTAGCTCTAGCACCAAGGCTGTGGGACTGGGTGATGCCTCAGGGTTCCACTCTAAAAACTTGTGTCCATGAGTTTCCAATTTCTTCTGACCATCTCAGTAGGAACTTATGCACCTTGAAAGACAGAAGCATTAGGGACAGTGAAGTAGCATCCCACACACACCAAGCAGTAAGCCATTTATTAAGTGCCCTACTGTGTGCCAGGTGCTATACTAAGCACCCCAGGCCATTTGATCCTTAAAATCCAAGCAATGGGCTATGGGACTTTAAATCATATTGGATCTTAATTAGCTAATAAGTAAGAGCAGAGGATCTTCTCAGCATCATTTGATAGTGCAAGAGTTGGTGTCGTTCAAAACCTGATATGAGCCTGCCATTCTGGGTTAATACAAGGTCTCTCTTCCAAAGAGAATGGAGACTTCTTCAATGATTAGTAAGACAGAGCATGGGTGGACAACCAGGGGTCTGTGCTTTGGGCAAAAGTGTTGGCATGGTCAAGAGTCGTTCTGGGGACTTCAAGTTGGAGCTGTGTTAGGGGAGACCACATAGCAGTCAGACTGAATGGGTCTGGGAGAGCTGTTCGGCCCTGCCAGGGACAGGGGGCAGCTATCCCAGAGAAGTGGATTTTAGTTTAGTAGAAATAAAAACTTTCTAACAGTAAGAATTATCCAAGAATGAAAGGGACTGATTGAGGAAGCAGTGGCTTCCTCCTTCAAGATCTCCAAGGAATTTGTCAGTGATGTTCTTGGAGTGAGTCTTGTTTAGGTACAAGTTTAGGTACAAGGGAATAGACAGTCAGAGGGCTTCCTGCATGTGGCCTGGGAACCAGCTTTGAAATATTTAGACCAATGAATCTCAATATACGTTGTCTCCCTTGTAATCCTACTTTTTAAAAAAATTTAGTGCCTTTACAAACATTCTTCTGAGAAAGCCTCTTCTGAGGCTGATAAAAGAGTTCACCTCACAAAAAAGGTTAAGAACCCCTGAGGAGATTCCTTCTCTTCCTGAGAGGAAATGGCGATTGTGTGTCCCTCCTGTCTGCCATGTCTCTCAGAGCATCCCCCCAAATGCAGCTCAGCATCCTTCCTAGGGCTGGCTCTCACAAGTCCCTTCCATGTTGGCCAGGGTCACTCAGCTGGGTACAATGGGCATCTTGGCTCTGCTGGTTGCAAAGGGGGCTCCTCCCCTGGCACTCTGCCCAAAGCCCCACAGCTGAGGTTGACTGGGTAAGGGCAAGCAGCTGCTTTCCACAGGAAGACCAGTCAGTGAAGCTATCAAAGCAGTTCTCACCAAAGTGAGTAACAAGGCCAAAGGCAAAATCCCAGTCACAATTGACAGGGATGACTAAGGAAAAGCCAACATCAACAGCCAACACACTTGCCAAGAAGGTCCAGAGCACAAACAAAATGGTGGGGGGCAGGGGAAGGGAAAGGACCCAACTTTTCCCTTTCCCTCAAGAGAAGCTGATTGGCTCAAGCGAAATGCAATATTGCCTTTTGTTTTGCATTCTGTTCTCGAAACACTATTGGATTCTGTGGGAGAAAAGCACATTGTTTGGTGTTGGAGACAGCGTCCACATTCTCCCAGCTAGTGTGAAAGCTTGAACAGTGTATGCAGAATGGCTGGAGCTCCTTCCCTCCTCCTCCCTGCATTCACCTCTCTCCAAGTCTGAGTTCCTGAGAGCCCTTTTCAAGGAGTGGGTGCCCAGAAGATAATGGCCCCTTTCACTGGAGTTCTGTTCAAGCTATGGCTCCTAATAATGAAAGGAAATACAAGTAGGGACAATTAACCCACACACATGCACACGTAGACACTCACAGCTCAGGGTGGAACCACAGCAGTGGATGTGGGATATGAATACACCAAAAAAGAATGACTCAATCACCTACTGTTATCATACTCCCCTCCTCTAGACAGTCACCACCTGAAACATATCTTGTAAGGAGAACAAAACCAAAAAACTGGTATAGACAGCCAGTGTAGCCCCCATATTGAAATGGATATCATGAGCATAAAAATTATTTGACCAAGAAGTACTTGTTTCTCACAAATGGTGACAAAGTGTGGGAAGTTTAGATCACTGGGTATGAACCTTCTTTTACTCATGCCTTGAAGTACCCCAGAATAAGCACCAGAGATTTTGTCCTACCTAACTTTGAATGGGGGGAAGCTAACATCATCCTGGTCTTCAGTAAAACCTTATCAGACAATAACTGAGCACATGGAATTAAGGAGTGGGCATGAGGCACCATGATGGGGCACCATGAAGGGTATATAAGAGTATAGATTAGATTGTGGTCTATGTGATTGATAAGACTGCGGATCTAAAACTGCTGAGCTTGGTCTCAGGGGTATGTCCTTGTGCCTGTGGTCTGTCTTGAGACTGAATGCTTGATGACAGATGCCCAGAAACCTTAAGGCTGGTTCAAACCATTATGATTCATGGTTTAGATATCAATTATACCTTGTCCCTACAGTACCGCTGTGATACCTTAAGTATGTTTGTTGCTCCACTGGGGCACATCACCCACCCACCAGGTGTCTCGTTTGTGTGCATCCATGTTTTTTGATAAATCTACTATGGTAGGTCTATTCAAGATGGTTGTAATGCCCACATCAGAGGAGAAGTAGATATGTTACCCCACTCAGTGGTCTTTGGTCATTCTCTTCCTTGCTTATGTAAATCCCAGTTCTCACATTTAGTTCAACAGTCATTCATGAAGCACATAAAGAGGGACCAACCCTTTGCTAGGTGACACAAAGAGGAAAGCAAGACATCCCCTGCCTTCCAAGAGCTTCCATTGTGCACATTTGATTTCCCCAAAGAGCTCCTTCTGCTTAGAAGCTCCCATGGTCAGATAGCTTTGAGTGATTGCTTTTAAAACCTGACTATCTGAGTTGAGCTTGGGCAGGTTCCTTTCCACCCAGTCCACCTGAGATGAGTGCCTCCATCTACAGACGGGCCACCTTCTGCCTAGGAGACATCGTGTCTCCCTAAACTTGGAATCAGATCTGTCCTATTCAGCTTTTTTCCCCTTCTATCTGTACCTTGCTCTGCATTCTGTTAGCATTTCCATAACCGTCTATAATTTTAAAAAGGAGGGTTATTTCTGGATTTGGTACCAATCAAGAATATAGTTCCTCCTTTTAGCCCAAATTCTGGATTTGGCTTGGCATTCCAGGAGGCTGCCTGCTGCGTCTCATCCCATGAGAGATCACTTGAAAAGCTGTGGAGGAGGAGAATTTGATTCTTTCCCCACCCTGCCCCCAAGTCCCTTCCCTTTCAAATATTCAGTCCTGTGCCGGGTGGTTTGTTTGGTTTTATTTCTTTTTGCCACCTTTAAAGACTGTCTTGCATTCAGAGAACAGAAAGGCAGGAAAATAACTTCTAACTATTGTTCTAGAACTCAGAATTTAGGACTTAACAGGGTCTTAGAGATTCCCTAGTCCCACCCCATTCCCTCACTTGTGGGACAGTGAAGACTGAAGCACAGAAAGGGTAAGGAAACCCACGTTATTGACTGACCTTAGCCCAGGGCCAGGGCTCTCCTTCCTCTAAAGGAGCGTCACTTTCCATTTCAGAATTGTAACGAGTTTTAGATGGTAGAGCAAGGATTCTCATGCCCTTCTGGCTTGAATAGCATCTGGGAATGATGTAAACACGCCAGGACTTAACTGCTTCAAGGTTTTTTGGACCCTCTTATGCTCACACCTTTTCCCCATTTAGAAGGGGTAGGCAATGGCTTCCACTGCCCTCTGCTGGGCAGCTTGGTACAAGGGCTACAATTATGTACTTGAAATTAGGAAGATTCAAAGACTAACTTTGATACTTATCAGCAGGGTGACCATGGGAAAGTCATTTCCACTCTCTGAGACTCCCATGCTGCTGGGAGCTCCCACATTGCTCGGGACTCCCACCCTTCTGGAAAAACAAATCGTGGACAGCTGCTCCCTAATGTGTTCAGAACCAGCCTCAACCCTTAGAATAAGTTTTCCCATAAACCAATTGGGTTCCCTGGTGTTTTGCACTATAATTGTCTGGGTATGTATCAATTATTCCCAGTTAAATGGTAAGCTTCCTAACAAAAGGGACCGAGTCTTATATGACAGACATCACCTTGCCAACAAAGGTTCGTGTAGGCAGAACTCTGGTTTTCCAGAGCTTCTCTATAAGGAAAGCTAAGTGCCACAGAATCAACACTTTCTATTGGTGGGACTGGAGAAGACTTTGGAGAGTCCCTTGGACAGCAGGGAGATCAAAGGAGTCAATACTTAAAGAAATTAATTCAGGCTATTTACGGGAAGGTCAAATACTGAATCTGAAACTTAAATACATTGACCACATAATGAGAAAATGGGACTGACTGGAAATGCCCCTGATGTTGGGAAAGATTGAAGGCAAAAAGAAAAGGAGATGACAGAGGATGAGATGGATGGAGAATGTCATAGAAACAAGGAACATGAACTAGAACAAACTTTGGGACAGTGGAGGACAGACAGGTCTGTGTCCTATGGTCCATGGGGACACAAAGTCAAATATAACTGAATGACTGAACAACAAAGTTGCTCGAGTGTTGAACCTGGAACTGGGGAAACCTGTGTTGAAGTCTCACCTCTGATACTTCCCAGACATGTGACCCTGGTCAAATCATTTAACTTTTTTGAGCCTCAGTTTCCTCATCTGTAAAATGGAGATAACACCTGCAGCACCTACCGTATGAAATAGTTCTGAAATGCACTTTGTAAATACCAGAACACTATATTGTCACAAAAAAGTCATTCTCCTCTTGGAGAGACTAGATGGAAACAGTCCTGAAACAAGGTTCTCTTGTGAGTCTTTCCTTTTGGGTTTAATTTGGTGTGCCTTGCTTGGGTGGACACGGTGGCTGCTTTTTATAAAAAAGCTTTTGGCTAGAAGAATTGGGATTGGGCCTCCCCCACTGAAGGCTCACTGGAAGAGTTTCCCTGGAAGGCAGGATGCTGGGATGGTGGTACTTGGCCTCTTGCCACCTGGCATAATATCCTATGGTATCAGCAATGAGGAGGTCCCCTCTGCCTTCCCATCCAGGACTGGAACTCTTGGCATAGTCATTCAGCACACCTTTATTAAGCACCTACTGTGTGCTAAGCAATAGGAATACAATAAGAGGCAAAAGACAGTCCCTCTTCTCAAGCATCTCAAAGTCTTTTGGGAGAGCTCACATGAAGATGATGTAGACGCAAGTTATAGGTTATGTAAATGAGAGGTGATCACCAAAGGGAAAGTAATAGCATTAAATGAGATCAGGAGGGCAGTAAAGTCAGAAGACAGATTTGAGGAGAGCATTTTAGGTATGGGGGACAGCCAGAGAAAATGTCTGGAGCCCAGAGAGGGACTAGCCAGGAGGCTAATGTCACTGAACCAGAGGGTACATGTTGGGAAGTAAGGTGGGAGAATACTGCAAAGGTAGAAGGGACTTCAGCTGCCTTTAGTATTTGATCCTAGAGATTCTAAAAAGACACTGGAGTATATTGGATGGGGGTGAGGGGGTACACACTGTACTTTAGGAAGATCCCGTTTCATGGCTGGAGTGGGGAGGGGGCTGGAGATGGGTAGACCCCCAGCAGCTATTGCAATGGTCCAGGCAGGAGGTGATGAGGATTTACGAGAGCCGCAGAAGTATCAGGGGAGGGAAACAGATGGAATACAGGAGAGGGTTCCAAGATCAAACCAACAGGACTTGGCAGCTAATTAGAGAAGGGAGAGGAGAGAATGGGGAGTCAAGAATGAAAACTAGGCTTCCAGTCTGAGGATCAGGGAGGATGGTGGTGTGGAAGGAGGAGGACTTGGGAAAGGATGAGTTTAGTTTTGCACATGGAGAGTTGAAATATCTCCAAGTCATCCAGTTTGAGAAATCTAATAGCTGGAGAGAGGAGATTGGAGGTCAGCAGAGAGCTCTATGAGTGGGTAAAGAGGTATGAGAGTCGTCAACAGAGATGACAACTAAATTCATGTGAGCTGAGATCCCCAAGTGACATATATAGAGAAAAGAAAAGAGACCAGGATGAGCCTTCAGAGATAATCACTGTAGTGGGCATGATGTGAAGGAGGAGTCTAGGGAGGCAGGAGACCTCTGGAAGAGGTAAGATGAGGAGATGCTCATGGAAAATGGCCTCAATTTTTTCATTAAAATATGAGGCAAGGTTCTCAGCTAAGAAACTGGAGGAGGAAGGGTCATGGGAGGCTTGAGAAAAGATGTAAAAGTTTGGAAGAGCCACTGTTGAGAGTGGGATCATGAGTTAATTGGGAGGTATAAAAAGATTAAATGGTAGCATTGAGGGTCCAGTTGAGACTGTGAAATATTAACTTGTAATGCATCCAGTCAATGTGGCAATCATGGCTTTCTGCTGCATGTGACTCGAAACAAAGGCAGCAGCAGATGGTGGGGGTGATGCAGGGCTGAGGCTTGGCAGGACCAGAGATTTCAGAGAAGAGGACAGTGCAAAGCCAAACTGATTCCCCAAGATATCATTCCATCATTTCCCAGGAGGTCCACTCCACACACTGGTGGCTTTCCTGAGCATGCCAGTTGACCATCAGATAGACCACATTTTCACCATGGGAACATCCTACTGTCTTTTCTGATCACATAATTTGATAACATCCTTAACTCCATTTTTCCTGTGGAATATTTTTGTATTTATTTTGTTCTATATACACAGTAGGTTCTCAATGAATGAATTTTGAATTGAAATATTTTTAAATCTGCCCTTAGGTTAGCAAAGGATTGGTGAACCCGCTATTTCACTTAATCATCTCTAATGGTGTTAAATGGAGTGTCAGGAATGCCTAAAGAGTACAAACCATAATATTATTTCAGTAGAAAGCTAAGTAAAGGCTAATTAGGTGGAAACAAAACCAAGGATACTATGTCTCAGCCACATTATGCCATATACAATTCCTTGAAAGAGATTTTTGTTTCCTCCTAAACCAGTCCTCATTTCATGAGAAGCATCTCCACAGGGAATTGTGTTGCCTAGTGGGCTGGGTCTCATGGCCCTGTCAAATTCCCAGTGCCTCACAAGGATCAGCCTGAGCAATCAGGGGCCAAGATCTTGAGCATCGCCTGACTGCCTGTTTCTTCCATTCTGATTTTCTAAGCCCTGCTTGGTTGAGGGATAACTGCAAATCCCATAAAACTGAGAATTTGCCAGTAAAATGTGGGAAATCCACCTTTCTCCCAAATTCCAGCCCTTTGGCACCTAAATTCCTCAACTCACCGATAATTGGGAAGACTTGGCTGCCACATCCTTCCACCCTTCTGCCATGAGCACTTTCTTTCCTAATCACCTCCCATTTATTTAGCATGTGCTCCTCCAAAGAGCTGTCTGAAGAGCCTCTCATGCCATGAAGCAGGACTTCCAACACTATGGCCTTCTCTGTGATGATTCTCAGGGCCTTAGTAGCTTCTTCATTCATTCAAGCATTTATTACTCACCCACCAATACAGGTTATGTTAAGTTATGTTAAGAAAAGTTTCCTGTGGAAAATTCCTCATTCCCCTCACTAGAAACAGTCTGTAAAGCAGAGAAAAGACCCTCCAAATCATTCAGGCAGCTCAGTCATTCACTCAGTCAAAGAGGTGGATCATCTGGAATTATTTGCCAGAATTTTGCTTTCTTTAAAGGGCTATTTTAATTTCTGATAAACAAGTTTGTCAGATAATCTGCCACTTTTTTCACAAGTAGAAGTAAGCTGAGATTGAGTTTTCAGGTTGTGTGTGTGTGTGTGTGTGTGTGTGTGTGTGTGTGTGTGCGCATGTGCATGCACATGTGCATCTGTGCCTCTCTATGCATTCTGTGTGTTTTATTACTTGAAAAAAATCAATACATGTCCTATGATATTTGCAGACTTTAAGAGAGGGAAAGAACCCTATGGAGACCCAAGTCCTACCTTCTCCTGTTGTTTACCTTTCTAGAGCACTTTAAAATCGGTGAAATGCTTTACCCTCGCAACACAGTAGGTTCTATAGGTATTATTAATTTTCATCTTCTCACTGAGGAGACAGAGGCTCAGTGATTCACTGACTTCCCATGGCCACAAAACTAGTAAGTTTCAAAAGCATAGTTTGAACTAGGGTCTTCCTTCCTCCTAATCACTTCCAATCCAGTCCATAGTGATGAATCCCCAAAAAGGGAAGGGACATTCAGGCAGGTAGGGTCAGAGTTGGGAGTAGGACTCAGTTGTTAACTCCTAGACCAATGCCACACTCTACTATTATTGATAATGCCTCTATTAAAAAAAAAAACATGTGGTGGAGGGAGGGAGACATGATGGTGGAATCAACCCATTCTTGGCCATTACCATCAACATTCACTTCATACACAATACTTTACCAACAGAAATGATGTCTGTAAAACCCCAAAACACTGTAGAAAGTTTGCTTGTTATAGCTATTGTTAGAAGAGAAGCATTTTGAAGGCAGAGGCTGGTTTTGCACTGTGATGATGTACCTGGATCATAGAGTGTGTGAAGTGATTTGTAAAAGGAGTCAGCTGTGATGGGATTTGAATGACAGGTGAATTTCTATATAATCCTGGAGGTACTGGGGAGCCTCTGGAGTTCAGTGTGGAGAGGCTGGTGTGAACCGACTTAGACCTTAGAAAATTCATTGTGTTGGTTTAGGACAGAGTGGATTAGAGGCAAGTCTGCAGAGACCAAAGAGAAGCTTCCCTGGGGCAGGAATGTGAGGTGCATATAGCTGAGCTGGAGGTGATAAGGTTAGAAGGTTGGGGAAATTCCATTGCTGGAGGTCCAAGTAGGATACTGGATACCACCCAGCCATGCAGGACAACTGTAGGAATTTAAATGGAACTTTCCAGTGGCAAATGGAAACCACTCCAGTGTCAGTGAGAACCAAGACTTGCCAACATCCTCGCCTTCATTTCTCCTCCTTCCAGTCTAAGTATGATGATGACTTCCATGACTCTTGTGTCTTAACTCACAAGAACCCTGGCAGGCTTTTGGTGTGAGTACTAATAGTCCTATTTTCCAGATGAGGAAAGGAAGCTTAGAGATGTACCTGAAATGACGTCAAGATCATGATGTGTGAGCATCAGTTGGACGAACTGGGAATAGTTAGGTTAGAGAAGAGAAGGTTCAGGCTAGAGAGAAAGGCACAGTTTGGAGATAGGAATCTTTAAAAGACCCAATGTCAACTTCATGTCCTGACAAGAGTTTGTCCCAAAGGGGACAACATACCTCTAGGGCCCCTTCCAGCTTGAAGAGTGCATCATTCCATGAAGTGAGACCAGGGTTGTCCAGCTGGCACTTGAATTCAGTCCCACCAACATTTACAAAGTGCCTACTGTGTGCTAGGCACTGAACTAGGGAATTAAAGAAAAAGGCCAAATCCGTCCCTGCCCTGGAGGAGGTTCTGACATCATCATAGGAACATAAAAAGGGAGGAGATAAGAGTGAAAGAAAATCTACTTGACCCTCAAGACAGCTAGGTGACCCAGTGTATAGATTACTGGGTGTGGAGTTGGGGTAGATCTGAATTCAAATTTGACTTCAGATCTTATTAACTGTATGAACCTGGGCAAGTCACTTCAACCTCTATCTTGCCTCAGTTTCCTCAGTTGTAAAATGAAGATAATAGCACTTACTTCCCAGGGCTGTTGTGACAATCAAATAAGACAGTGGATATAAAGTGCTTAGCATAGTGCCCCGACACACAGCAGGTCCTTAATAAATGCCTGTTTCCTTCCTTCTTTCCTCAAACCAAGGTGCAACCTTCATGGGACCATTGATTTGAAAAGAGACTCCATTTTTCATATTGAATATTGAAAAGTTGCTTCCTTTGAGCTTCTTCTTAAAGGACAACAGGACCATACAGATGGGGGGAGGGGATCATGCCGTTCTTACCAGATGAATGAGGGGAGTGGGAGGGCGGTCTTGGCCTGCTCAGCAGCAGCTGTCCAGAAGGCTGGTGGACTGCTCTGGCTTCTTGTCTCTGTTTGGTCCTTTGGTTGGAGAGCAGAGCTCTGTTCATCTGTACATCTGCAAACCTTGTTAAGATGGGGTTTCTGATCTTTGATATGATGGTATAATTGAGATTGGATGGGGTGGGGACCCACAGATGTAACAGCTAGGCATAAAATCTCAACCTTTGAAAGTTGGGAGGGACCTTGGAGTACAATGTTCAGCCTTCTTATTTTGTTGTCAGTCTTTTTTTCAGTTGGGTCTGAGGGTTTGTGACCCCATTTGAGATTCTTAGCAAAGATGCTGGAGTAGTTGGTCATTTCCTTCTCCAGATCACTTTATTGATAAGGAAATGAAGGCAAATAGGGTTAAGTGACTTGCCTAAGGTCACATAGCTAGTAAGTGTCTGAGATTGGATTTGAACTCAGGTGAGTCTTCCTGACTCCAGGCCCAGCGCTCTATCTACCAGGCACCACCCAACTGTTAACTCATTTTACAGATGTGAGAGGGGTTCTAAAGAAAGGAAATGAGGTGCCTGAAGGTGCCCAGTGAATAAAACCAGCCAGATTAACAGCTACTGCTAATAATAGATTCATAACTGCTGTCCAGATGGAGCCATGGATTGAGTTTGAAGGTTTCTCACCCCACCCCAGCCCTGCCCAACCTCAGAGACCTCAGATCGGCTCCATGTGTATTTTATCTCAAACTCGACTGAAATGGGGTTTTCCATTAGATCTGAGGTCCTGGAGGGCAGGGCTCATTCTGTTCTTATCTTTTAGCACAGTGCTGGGCACACGTGGCAGGTGCTTAATAAATGCTTATTGGGAGATTAATTATCATCCCAATTTTACAGATTAGGCAAACGAGGTTCTGGGTGGTGAGGTGACTCATTTGTGGTGACACAGTTAAGAATTATCTGAGACCACATTTGAGCCCAGATCTTCCCGCCTCCACATCTAGCCCTCTCCCCAGGAGGCATGATGTTCAGACCTCCAGTCCAGGGCCTATGTGCCTCACTCTTGTCTTTCCCTCTCTTTCAGTTCTTTTCTCCTTCCCCCCTTTCTTCCCTCATTGCTTCTACCTTCAGGCTGATAGTTGAACCCTGGTTGGCCTCCCCGCTGATGTCACTCAGCCTTTAGTGGTTCCTGAGCTCTACATGGAGTCCTCCAGGTTAGAGGGTGTCCATTTGCAGCTCAAAGGCCCTCACTTTGTGCACCATGTGAGCAGAGACAATGGTCCCCTCCCTCAGACTCCCCACACAGACGCATGTGACTCCTGGACACCGGAACCCTTGACCCTGGTCCTGAAAGCATCTGCATCTGAGAGCACAGTCACCGAATCAGGTGACGGCCCTAAGCAGTTCCCAAGGTAACAAGCACACAGCCTCCCAATTGAGCCTTAAGCCACAGGGGGATATAGTAGTAATGATGAATAACAAAGACCTCAGTCCTCCAAGGGCTGAGAGCTGCTGGGTGACTCAACGGTACGGAAATTGAGGAAGCCCTGGCCTAGATGTTCTCCACCATCCCTCCTAGCTCAAAGGTCTCGTGGCTAATGAGGACACAGCAGGAGAGGGAGAGTCCAACGTCCATGTGGCCACCATTAGAAACCATGGCCAGCAGGGCCATGTGACCTTGGAAATGTCTCAAGCACTGGGGAAATACTCCCCCTAAGCCTCCCTGCCCTGCCCCTTGCCTGCAGGTGTGAAGAGGTGGCGAGGAGCGGGGTGGGGAGACAGACTGAGAACCAATGAGTAAACAGATGAATAAATATGAACCACCTGGAGGAGGGGGTAAAAAGTGGGGTCAGGGGTCAGGAAGGTTTTGGTAAGAGGTGGATTGCGTCTTGAAGGGATCCGAGGATTCCATGAGGAGAAAGGATGTTCCAGTCGTAGGGAAACAACATGCGGGAGATGGAATGAGCTGTACTGTAGTTAGCAAGGACAATCTGACTGGAAGGTGGAATGTGTGAGGGCAGGTCCTATGTAATCAGTCCACAAACTTAGGTTGGACTAGATTGTGAAAGGCTATAGATGCCTAACAGTAAAATATTCAGTTCATATTCTGAGTTCACTCAGCAATAGTGAGCTATTGAAGTTTCTTGATCTGAGGAAAGACTTGTTAGATTTGTACTTTAAGGCAATCTGGGGAATAGGGAAGGAGGGGCTGAGTATATACCACCCACTTACCCAACACGTGTCCAGAGCATTCTCAAGCTCAAGTGCTACCTAGACAAAAACCCTGATATGCTACCCATCTCTGACTGTTCCTAAAGTCCTTCTTTAACCCCTTGGGCTCTGCTGCTCCTCTCTAGAGAGATACAGAGCTGCTGTGGAGGCTTGGGGTATGCTGCTCCTTGAAGCCCACCCTATCGCAGATTGTTTTTGCAAACGGATCAGTGTATAGTGGATAACTTGTAGGTTCATGTGACTGCTGAGTAAATGTGACTGTTGCAGGGGAGGGGCATTGGAGCTCTGACTAGCAGTGGACTTTGGGGTCCAAGGGAGGTTTCCATGCTCAGAAAATGAGCAAGAAATAGCAAGGTGCCGGCCATCTCCTGAGTGTGGTGAGATGAGGTGGAGGCACAAGGAAAGTCTGGGATTTTAAAGTCAAGATCTCTTGATTGGTTGAAGTCAGTAAGACTATTTGGGTGATTTTTTTTTTCAGTTTGAGAGTATAGGTGTTTTCTTTCTCCTGGGTCTTGGAATAAATAGCATTAATCTGGAAACGTGAACATTGGCATAAGTGTTCAATCAGAATTCTAACTAGGTTTATTTGTCCTGTGGGTTTTCATAAAACTCATGATCCATTTTAGGGGAGAAAAGTATAAACTTTGTCTTTTAAAAATCCATCTATTAAGCAGTGGGAGTTAGGTCATGTCCACAAACAGGGTTGGTGCCAGCCAAGGAGCCGCACAGCAGGGGACAGAAGAGATGAGGGGGATCATGTACTAAAGCAATTGAGAGGGGAACGAAAGCTTTCATTAATTCACTGGAGGTGTATTTGTCAATTCAGCAAGCATCTATCAGGTCCCTACTACATGCCACTTGTTATTCAGTCATTTCAGTCATGTCTGACTTCATGACGCCATTTGGGGTTTTCAATCTGGTCTCAGGCACTTCTAATGTGTGACCCTGCACAAGTCGCTTAACCCTGTGTGCCTCAGCTTCTCATCAATAAAATGAGCTGGGGAAGAAAACACTTTTTTGTCAAAAAAAAACCCCAAATGGGGTCACAAACAGCTAGACATGACTGAACAATGAACCATGTGCCAAGTGTTGAGGATGTAAAGACAGAACAGCAAATAACCCTTGCCCTGGCATCTTATCTGTTCAGTTAATATGGTAAGCCTAGAGAAGAGCAGGGATCCCCTCCCATCGCTACCCTATGCTGACCCACAGGATCATCATGCCATCATGCCATGGCCAAAGAATCTGTCACTAAGTGGCCAGAAGATCAGGTCTCTGTGAGCCAGGTGGGTGCTCAGGGAACAAAGAGCAGAGAGCAGATTGGAACCCAGCTCCCCTGACTCCAAACCTAGCAAACTTTTCACTTCTCAAAGATATAGTGACTACTTTATTGTCATATCCTCTCTGTCCAGGTCTGAAGAAAAGCCTTGTGGGGCATGGAACTGTCAGCAATGACTTTTGCTTGGACAAGAGCCACGCTTTCTAAAAATCATTCTTTTCTTTCTGTCTGCACAGAAACCCGCACTGATCGAACCAAGAAACTCTTCCGACACTACACGGTGGGGTCCTATGACAGCTTTGATGCCTCCAGGTGAGACAGATTTCTTTTAGCTCCCATGATGCAGTGGAACAAAGCTACTTCTGTGATTGGCTAATGGCTGGCAGTGCTTGCCTGGAGACATGTGGACAGTGTGTGCTGTTTCGTTTGAGTTGGGCTGTTCCAGCTGCTCTCCTGTCTCTCAGAACAATTCCGCTAATGTCAGGGCATCCTGCCTCCAGTGGTAGAGAGCTTAGGGTCTGAGCACTGAATGCTTCTCTGATTTCTGGGCTGGGACTTGCCCCCATGGCCCTGAGGGCCCCAGGCCAGGGGCCTTCCCAGAAGGGAGAAAATAGTACAGGTTTGGGGAGGGGGAGGGGGAGGAAAAAGAAGCAAACTTTTCTCAGTGGTATTGTTTTCCCACAGGCTCATAAAGCTCTTTTGATGTGTATATTGAAACTCCTCACTTCTCCTGAGAAGCAACTTCATGGTGTTTTAGACTCCCATTTCCTTTTCACCTACTTAGACTTCAGTGCCAAGTCAACAGGGCTCATTCTCCATGGCAGTAGCCTAAGGCTTCCTTTCAGGCTGAAAGTCCTGCCTTTTGACCAGCTACTCAAACAGGGAGGGTGGAATTTCACATACAAAACCTTGTGCTGGGGGATGAGCAATGAAGGTCTCTTGGGAGGCAAAAGACTCCATTGATTTCCATTGATTTCTTCTGCACTAACTGCATGTGTGGGACATATGATTGGCTCAGGCACCATGGTTGACAACTCATCCAGAGACCTACTGTCATGCCCATAAATCTGAAGTGTATTCGTTGCATGAATGAGAAGGCTACACTGAGTGGGAAGGGCAATGTCCAGGTTCCAGGCAGACGATTTCATTAACAGTCCCATTAATTAGGCCGTATCTCTCCCTGTGTACAATTATTCGCAGTTATTAATTATCCAATTATTCCTTGGCCTTTGGGGTTACTGAATAAATTGTTAATTTCCTGTGAGCCTACCTAGATCATAAAAGTGGGAAGGGGAGGGAATAAAGATTATACTTTATCCAGAAGCCCAAGGTTCTCTGCACTACAGATCCCACCTTTCTCTTGTCTTAGTCTGTGAATAGGTGCTTGGTTCACTCTTGATATAGAAAAGATCCCAACAAACTCATCAGCTCTATGTTCTTAACATGCCTGGGAAGAAGGGGGGAAGTGAGGGAGGAACAGAGGAAGGGAATAAGGCATTTTGTTTTCAAATATCTCATTTGAGAAGTAGGTCAGGAATGGGAGATGGCAGCAGAGAATTTGCTTGAGTTACTATAGGTAAAAAGCATGTGACAATGGACAAATGATCCACGGGACATTGAAGGAGACCTCTTACACACCTAACTAAGCTCTATTTCCTACCTAACCATGGCCTACTAAGCAATAATTGAAGATCCCCATCACCATGG
The DNA here is from genome assembly GCA_028658325.1 of Potorous gilbertii. Taxonomy (NCBI): domain Eukaryota; kingdom Metazoa; phylum Chordata; class Mammalia; order Diprotodontia; family Potoroidae; genus Potorous; species Potorous gilbertii. The sequence continues at coordinate 252,566,079 of CM053770.1, forward strand.
GCCTTGATATTCTCATCTTTGAATCAAGTCATAAAGTCTTCCTGACTCCAGGTCCTTCACTTGATACATATAGTTCCCTCTATGCTCTCAAAAGATCGGTAGTTGGGTGGCATCACAGTAGATAAAGCTCTGGGAATGGAATCAGGAAAGTCTGGGTTCAAATCTAGTCACAGACTCTTACTATAAGTCTGACCCTGGACAAGTCACTTGACCCCGGACAAGTCACTTAACCCCTGTTTGCCTCAGTTTCTTTAACTGTAAAATGGGAATCTTAAAAAGAACTTGTGTCCCAGGTCTGTTATTGAGAAACAAATGAGATAATATTTGTAAAGCACTTAACACAGTATTTAGCACATAGCAGGTGCTCAAGAATACTTGTTCCCCTCAGTCCTCATCCTTCTTAATGCCTTTACAGCACTTGCCACTGTTAAGCACACTCTCCTCCTAGAGCTCCTCTGCCCTTTTGGTTTCCCAGGTCTCTCTTCATATTTATGACTGCTTGCCTTTTCTCTTTTTTGATGTTTCATCATCCATAGCAAACTCCCTCTACGTTGGTGGTTCTAGGTCTCTTCTCTCCCCATATGCACTTTCACTTGGCAACTTCATAAGCTCTCATGGGTTTAATGACCAGATCTCTACAGCCACCCCAAGTCTCTTTCCTGAGCTGCAGTCCTGTATCAATAACCACAGATTGAACATTTCAAATTAGATGTTCCAGGAACATCTCAAGTTCAACATGTCCAAAAGACCACACATTTTCTTCCAAAACCTCTCCCTCTAACAGTCTTCCCTATTTTGGTCAAGGTCCCCATCATTTTTCCAAGCAAGTTCATACCCTTGGCATTATCTTCAACTCCTTGCTCTTGCTCATCCCATGGATCTTATCAGTCACCAGTATTGTGTCTCTCATCCATATGTCTTAAATACATCCACTTGGCTCCACACACAGAACCACCGTACACCCTCATCACCTCTTTCTTGAACTATTACAACAACTCCTAGTTTGGCCTCTCTGCTCTATCTCTTTCTACAACAGTCAACCTTCTACCCTGCTGCTCTGGTGTTTTTCTTGAAGCTCAGATATGGCCAGGTCATTCCTTCCCTCATTCCCCATACACCCTCAGGAAATTCCAGTGACTCCCCATTTTATCCAGTACTAAATATAAATGCCTTTCATTGCGTGGAACACTCTGATTAACCTGGAGCTTTGTGATCTCACTGGCCCTGGTGTGCATTGCTTTTCTACAGACAGGCTCCTGGCCTTCTTTCCTATATACACAACTCCATTTCCCCCTCCATGCCATTGCACTGGCTGCGCCTCATGCCTTCATACCTCTGTCTCTTAGGAACCCTAATTTCCTTGGAGATTCAATTCTTACCATCAAAAACCATGGTTGGTTATTACCTTGATCTGAATTCTTAAGTATTTCATGTTTTTTTGTTTTGTTTTGTTTTTTACAATTCGTGGTCAAATCCTTAAAAAGCTTTTATTCAGAGGCAGACTTACAGTTGTTGTGATTGGCCAGAGCAGGCAGAACAAGGACCAGGGAGAAGTTGTAGGGAGATTGAGGCAGGTGGGATGCCAAGAGATGGTGGTGGTGGCTGTTTGTCCTTCATTCTCAAAGAGGACCGATTACATCAGGAGGGTGGGATCTTGACTTGCAAGTGAATTGGATTTGAGTGAGGCAGAGCTGTTCAAGATCATCAACCTCACTGTCTCCTTCAGTCATCAGCATCCAGGGACAAGACATAGGTCAGGATGACTGACTGTTGGCAAGGTCTTTCCCAGCTCTCAGTTTGTCTGAGGCAACAACCATTAAGTGGCTAAAGGCTGGGTGAGAATGTAAGCAAAAGGCGATCTAGTTTGTCTTAATGGACTTCTTTGAGAGGTGGGAGGGCTCCCCCCTCATCAAAACTCTTCAAGTTAGGAGGATGGCTACCAAGTATGATGTAGAAAGGATTATTTTTTCCTTCTCTGCACCAGCCCAAATACCTTTTGAGGTCTCTCCCATTCCTGAAATTCTGCAAAACACTAGATAAAAATATCCTGTATTTAACATGGATGATGGTTTGATTTGCTTTGTCAAACTTTTTTTTGTTATTGCAAGAGAGTGTTTGGGCTGGTGGTGGTCTTTGGAAGTGAAAATGATGTAAAAATAAGAGAATCACTAAAACTTAATTGTTTAACAAAGAGAAAATCAAGTAAGGCTTTAATAGAAGCAAACTTTGGTCAGTCTGCTGTGCTAGGGGAAGGAAAGGTTTTTGACTGGCTCTGAGGAAATCATTCTTCCTCTCTCCCATATCTCTCTTGAAGAGGCAGAGGGAGGGGATGAGATGCCCTCCTGGTGAACTTTGAGGGAATCTTCCAATTTTGGGAAGTAGACTCTTCTATAAGTACTCTATTAGAGGGGTAAGAAGCCAATGCCCACCTTTATCTGGAGGGTGATAAAGGATTTACTATGTGCCAAGCACTGTGCTAATCCCTGAGGATACAAAGAGAGGGAAAAACAGTCCCTCAAGATGCTCACATCCTAAGAAGGGAAAATAATATACAAAGGGAGCATGGGAAATAAAGGATGGGATTGGCAGGGAGAGGATCAGGAAGCAGCATGGAGACCTGCGCCCTCCCGGGACACATTCCAGGTTAGTGGTAGGGAGGAGATAGAATATGGTCCAAAGGAACAGGAAATCAAATGGTTATTAGCACAGCAGAATCTTTCATCTGCAGTCTCCCCAGCCTCCCTCCAGGGCAACCATCCAGCAATATATCTCATCAGGAAGATCTGATTGAAATAAGGCTCCTGGACATATGCAGAGGAGAGCACATAGTAGCCACTGGGTCGATTTTCTACTCTAAAGTTTGGACAAAAGCAGTCTAAGCTTTTCTGTTGGTGTGAAGACTGCTCCCCTAAGTGTGTTGGCCTCCTGGTCAAGAGGAGCAGCAGAAATCGAATCCCTCCCCACATACCTCACTCCTGCCTCCTATTTAAGGTAAAATCAATAGTCCTCTAGGTATTGTGAAGACTGAGTGAAAAAAGGCTGTGTTGGTTAAATATTTACCATTACAGCTGAATTGTCAGATAGGGTCATTAGAGCTTCTTGCTTCAGCAAGGTCTGTGGGCTAAAGAAAGGGAGACCCAGTGCTGCCCTCTTCGGTGCATCCCCTACACAGAGGTGAAGACACTCACAGGAGAAGGGACTGCCCTTCTTTGGAGGAAGAATTCTGATATAGCAGGTGCAAAGGAAGCAGAAAGAAGCAAGGTGGGCAGAAGTTTAGTAGGGTACTTGGAAAGGAATGGAATGTTGGAAAGTGACTAGTGATGAGTCCCTCTGGGGTGGTGGCTATCTGTAGTGCATGACTTAAGTGGCCATTTGGGGGAGGGATTTTGGGGATGGGCAGAGGAAGCCTAGTGACTGTGGTCCTACATACAATTTTATCTTGAGAAAACCTCATGGGAAGGGGCTGGCAGGTAGAGGGAATGCTCCCTCCTGGTTCCCTGACACATTGCTCCAAGACTCATGGTTGAAGACTCCCAACATTCTAGAGTTGATGCATTTCTCTGAATCACAGAACTGCAGTCAGTAACCATCCTTCTCTCTTGGCTCCCTGGGTCACCTTGACTCTCCTTCTGTAGAGGAGAGTATGTCTGTAGGATCAGAATGGACACGCTTATTGATGGTGCTTTTTACAAGTGGCTCAATAAGGGTTGGGCTGAATATGGCAGAGTATTAGGGAAAGAGGCCTTGTTTGGAGATCAGAAGACCTCGCTTCAGATGCTGGCCCTGTTACTTACTACCTGAGTGATAGTAGGTGAATTGCTGTATTTCCATGGGCCTCATTAAATCCCTGTAATAGCTAATAATAGTTCCCATTTCTAAAGTTCTTACTATGTGCCAGGCACTGTGCTAAGCATTTTACAATTACTATCTCATTTGATCATCACAAAAACCCATATGGGAGGTGCTATGTTATCCCAATTTTGCAGATCAAGAAACTGAGGCAAACACAGGTGAAGCATCCAGCCAGGTGTCATCCAGCTAATAAGTGGGGTGGTACAGTGGGTAGAGCACTGACCCTCCAACCCTATTTCTAATGCTCTGACACAAGGGCCTTAACCTCAACGATTCTGGACTTCTTCATTCGGGACTACATAGTCCTGAAAGCTCCTTCCCTTCTAAATGTAAGATTTCACAGGCAAGCAGGCCTACAGATGGAAAATGAAAAATGAACTGTCCGAGGTGCTACAATTAGTAAGGGAGAGAGCCAGAATTCACACCCAGGTTCTGTGACCCCAAATTGATTCTTTTTCCCTACCATCCCATGATGCTAAAGACATTAAGAAAATGAGGACTTGGACAGGTGAGATAATCCAGTGATCCCAGAAAAGAACATCCTCTACCTACCTCCACTGTAGTTCAGGCTTTTATTATGTCTTACCTGGATTATTACAAAGGCTTTATTGATTTTCCTGCTTCCAGCTTCTCCCCTCTAATGACTCTTCTACACAGCTCACAAAATAATCTTCCTAATGCTGTACTCTTGCTCAAAAACATTCTATGGCTCTCTTTTGCTTCTAGATTAAAATATAAAATCTTCAGCTTGGCCCTAAAGACCTTCCACAATATGGCTCCCATTTGCCTTTCTAGTCTCACTTTATATTCATTCAGTGTCTCTGCTAGTTCAGTTGGCCTGTTAGCTATTCTTCAAACAAGCTATTCCATTCCTTGCATACTCATAGGGGGAATGTCCTCCCTCCCCATCGCTGTCTCACAGAATGCCCTGGTTCCTTCAAAGCACAGCTCACATCTCCCACCCAAGACCTTGCTAGACACCTTCATCACTCCCACCCCAACCAAGTATTTATTTTTTAAATGTCTTTGTATTTATTTACTTGTATCTACTGTGCCTCCTTTTTCTTGACAGAAATTAATCTTCTTGAGGACAGGAATGATTCATTTCTCTCTTTTAATTCCTAGGGCCTGGCATTGTGCATTACACATAGTAGTGGATAGAGCACCAGGTTTGGAGCGAGGAAGCCCTGAGTTCATTAAAATCCAGTCTCAGACACTTACTAGCTGTATGACACCTGGCAGGTCATCCCCAATCTCTCTCAGTTCCAGATACAGTTTTCCTATGAAGTGGAGGGAGGTGGGGAGGGCCCCACAAAAACCCATATTGACAGGCTTAGACTTCTTTGGGTTGACTTAGTGCTTTTTAATACCACTTGCTTCTGCAGTGTTTATTTCTGAAAAGAAACAGAAAAACATGTGCAATTCTCTAAATTCCTTCTAATTGCCTAAGCCAGCCTTTATCTCCTCTGAAATGAGGCAGTTATAAGGCAGTAGGTGATGAGAAGAGAAGGCGTGTGTAGCGAGGAGCACTTCATGGCAATTCATGTGCAGCAAAAGCTCCACTCACTAATAGCCTCGAGGAGCAGCCGTGCCAAGGTTGTGTGCTCACTTATTGAATATCTATAACTGCCTGTTTTGTTGTGTCAAGTGCACTCACTGCACCAGCCTACACTGAACCTTAGGAAACCTTGAGTCTAGGCCCATCTCTTCCATTGACTTGCTGAGTGATACTGGGTCAGTCACTTCTTTCTGAGTCTGTCCAGGTCAGCAAGATGGCCTCTTGCTCTCATAGGGTCCTGGGATTTGTCAACGTGAAGGTGAGCGAAAAAGGCAGCTTGATGCCTGGCAGCTCTTGGGACCACAATGAGGGCTCTGCTGAGTTGTTCATGTCCCATGCCAGGAGATGGCATTTGATGGTAACCCTGGTATGCAGGTCTGGAGGGTGGTATGAATGGTCATATCATGAGAACAAAGTGTAAGGGTCAAGAACTTTCCTCTACACCACTGTTCTTGGTGACCATCTGGTCTGAGGGTAAAAGGACCATTATCTGCTGTGCAGAGTAGAGAGGCAGTTCTATTCTGCTCTCCCTCTGAGCAGGGCTTTCTCCATTGAGCGAACCTGACAGAATTCTGGGTTTTCTTTACAAGTATAGTTGACAAAGTCCAAAGTATGGAAACTCAATACACAAGTCAATATGAGGCAAAGGCTGCCTATGGCTTACAGATCCTGGCCCAGAGGTTGGAGACCTGGAAATGTCCTTAGAAACCTTCTAATCCATCCTACCCTATCCTGTTACAGATGCACAAACCTAGACCCTGGGGGGCTAAGTCACTTCCCCCAGGATTCAAAACTAGGTCTTCCCTCCCCCAAAGCCCTGGCCTTTCTATCTCATTCTTAGAATAATCTCTCATGACTTACTATGAGAAGTGGGTCATAAATTTAGAGGTGAAAATGATCTTCAGTGTCATTGAGTTCAGTCTCCTCATTTTACAGGTGAGGAAACTGAGGCTGAGAAATGTTAAGTGACTTGTTCAGAGTCATGCAGCTATTAAATGTCTAAGGTAGGTCTTCCCAACTCCAAGAAGAGTCAGGCAAAGGGGTTTTTCAGGCTTAAGATGTTCCTGAGGAGACCTCAGAACCCTTCTGACATAATGGAGAGGTATGAATCTGAGGTCAGAGGACCTGAATTTGAATTCTAGCTCCACCACTGACCTCAGTATGACCTTTGGAAACTCCTTTCTCCTCTCTGGGCATCAGTTTCTCAATTTGTAAAAGTAAAAAGCTATGCTAGCTAGTCTCTGAGTTCCCTTCTAGCTTTAGAGGTGAGATTCCAGGGTTCCCTAACCTGTAAAATGATCAGTTTGTGTAAGAATCCTCTGACTCTCTATAGTTTCTGGAGCTTAAGTTGGCACATTGTAAACGAATATGCCTTCCTTCTTTTCTTTCTTCCTTCTCTCCCTCCTCTTCCTTCCTTCCTTCCTTTCTCTGTTGCTCGACATCAGATAGGTCATGAAGATATGAAAGGTCCAAACTTTGTCTCAGGTGCTTATTAGCGGAATGACCCTGGACTTAGTTCTTTGGAGACTCAGTTTTCTTTTCTGTAAAGGGGGGGGTTAAAATTGCAAATACCTCAAAGAATTGTTGGGAGGACCAAATGAGATCCAGCCAGGGAAATTCTTTGCTACTATTAAGTCACTGCCCAAATGGCAGCTCTCACTGTGCCCCTTGTCATTTTCAGGTTACTGTTGAGAGCCCAGCGGTGTTTCACTCTCTCCAAGATGGAGCTAAGACATAACTCCCTCAGTGAGAGGCACAGTTAGTGGTGGCTGTTTAGATGAAGAAACTCCTTTGCTCAAACTAACCCTCAGAAGCATAGAGCCCAGGGAGCAAAAGAGAAGAGTGGAGCTCATCTCTTCCCTTGCCTCCGTTTTCCAAGTGAAGGCTAGGAGTCTCAGGGAGGATAAACAGGGCACACAGAAAACTGAGCAAAATTACCCAGTCTTAGGAACCTAAAGTTAGCATTGCAGGGACCTATATCCAAAAAAGAATTCTCTTCCTGTTATCCCTGACAAGTGAGCAGTCTGCCTCATGCTTAAAGACTTCCTAGCAGGGACAACTCACTACCTCCTGAGATATCCCATCCTACCTTGGGATGTAGCTACTTTTTATGATTCTTATTTATTCATTTTCAATCATGTTTGACTCTTGGTGACCATATTTGGGATTTTCTTGGCAAAGAAAGTGGTTTTCCATTTCCTTCTCCGGCTGTTTTTACCTATTTTTTACATATGACAAACAGGATTAAGTGACTTAGTGCTCAAGATCACATAGCTAGTAAGTGTCTGAGCCCAGATTTGGAGTCAAGAAGATGAGTCCAAATCAGCACTCTATCCACTGTGGTGCCACCTAGTGACCCTACCTTTTCCTTACATGAAGTCTAGATTTGGCTCTTTGTAGATTCAACCCACTGATGCTAGTTTGGCCAAATGAGCTATATGGCATGAACCTAATCTCTCTTCTGAGAGCCCTTAAACTACTTGAAGACAGCAAGATTGCCTGAGTTTTCTCCATCTAAGCATCCTCTGTTCCTTCAACCCATTATCCTACAGTATGAACTGGACACCCTTCTCCCACTATGATCCGGCCTCAAAATGGGTGTCAAAAAGCCTGAGCTGGTATTCTCAGCCCTGGACTGCTCTTTTCCAAAAGCTCCCCCCTAAATCCTTTTCTTTAAGGCTTGGCACGTCTCTTGTGACTGTCTGCATCACAGTCCAAGCATGAAAATTTGATTTTATGGCCGAAAGCATCCTGAAAGGTACACTCCCTGCACTTCAGTGATAGAAGCAGGCATGGCACCTTTTCACAACCTTGCCAAGGAAGAAACATAAACATTTTTCCAAGCCCACGAGTTTAAAGGCAATCAGATGTTCTCACCAAATGATGAGAGCTTTCATCTTTTCAAAGAATTCTGAGGCACAAAACAGAAAACCTCTCCTAAAAATGAACAATGAAAAGTTTAGAACTGGAAAGAGTCTTCATAAAGGCCAGTGTCCTTCTCTCATGTTGTGGGTGAGGAAACCCTAGATCACACAGGTAGGAAGTATAAGAGATGGGATTTGAGCTGAGATCTTATGACTTCACGTTCATCACTCTTTCCTCTGCATATAGCTGCCAAAATTATCTTCTAAAACCAAGGTCTGACAATGGCACTTGCTTACTCAAAGACCTTCAGTGACCGTCTATTACCACTAGGTAATTCCTTCACCCTGGCATTCAAAGCTTTCCATGATCTGGGTCTCATTTCCCTTTCCATTCTCATTTCAGATGCTTCCCTTTCATGTAGTTTAACTTTATTAGAGACTCTTGTGCCTCAATAATTTTGTAAGAGGAGATAATTGACACTCTTCAACCCCAGATAATGGAATTAACAGTTCTCTGCACCTTGGTACCGTTATCAGGTGAGAATGTCTCTCTGATTGAATTACAGAATCGGTGGTACATGTAAACCACAAACATTCCTAGACCTTTCATTGAATCAATCAATCAAATGTATAAATCATGTATGAATTAGTACTTAATGCATTTTGGAGAAAGGAATTACTTGGGTCATTAAATGGAAGAGAACATTCCACGGAGGAAATAGCTTGTGATGGTTAGAAAAGAATCAGTCATATCTGGAGGGCTTGGCTGGAGCAGCAAGTCCGTTTGGAATTTAGCTTTTCCAGGAGTCCAGTTTGTAAGGGATGAGCTCTTGTCAAGCCCCTGCAAGTTTGGACCTTCCCATCAATATTAGTAGTAGGGCTCTCTGGAGCAGCACTGGCCAAGGTCTAAACCTACGTAGCCAAACCGAGGAAAGGCAGCTTGAAAGCTCTAAAAGTGTGCTGACTCCCAGAGTCCAGCAGAGGGCTCCCCACACCACAGGGGAGCTTCAGAAGGACTCTACAAAGAGAGAGGGAGAAGAAAACCTTAAAAAAAAATTCTACTCAACTAGGAGCTATGAGTGAGTACATTGGGACATATGCTGTCTAAGCCGGAGCCTGATTCTGGAGGTACACATGGCAATGTGCCCCAGACTTTGGGGGCAAATTTTCTCCCACCCGTTCTTACTATAACATTTTAATCCATTTCAGTTGTTCAGTCATCTCAGTCCTATCCAGTTCTTTGTGACCCTAGTTGGGGTTTTCTCAGCAAAGACATTGAAATGGTTTGCCCTCTTCTCTACCTCATTTTGCAGATGAGGAAAGTGAGGCAAACAGGGTGAAATGACTTGCCCAGGGTCACACCGCTAGTGAGTGTCTGAAGCCAGATTTGAAATCAAGAAAATGAGTCTTCCTGACTAGGTTCAGTGCTCTGTGCCTAACAGCCCCCGTCTTAGTAAATGCTTATCTCTAAAAGCTAATTAGTTGAGCCATAGGAAGGCAAAGTATCATAAATAGTATGGGTCACATCACTGCCAGTAGCTGAACCCAGGTCCTCTGACTCCAGAGGCAGGGCTCCTTGGGGATTTCAAGTGAGGATCTCAGTAAAGAGCTTGGTCATCCAGTAGTGGTTGTGTCTGCCATGTTGGAAGCCCTGGCTCTGACTTTGACTTTCCCTTCTCATACATCCTACATCTTGTGTTTACCAAGTCCTAACAATTCTGTGTCCCAACATCCCTTGCTTCCTTGCCTTCAACGCTATCCCCACTGTCCTAACCTTCCTGCTAGTCTATATTACCACCCATCACTGCCAGAAGAATCCCTCTTAGGCACCAGTTAGAGGTCATGTCATTTCTCTCTGCCAGTGGCCTCCTGAGAAGAGTTCACAGTTTTCTACATGGCATTCAAGGCCCTATCAACCTCACTCTATTCTGTCTTTTCAATCTCATCTCCTATTCCCTGAATTCCAGTCAACATCAATCCTGCAGACCTTCAAAAACAGAGACTGAGTTCTTGACTCTTCGTGACTTCACTCCTGTATAACAGGAATCCAGTGCCGAAGAAGTAGTTAACCATGTTACTCTCCTCCTCATTAAACCCCAGAGGCTCTTTGTCTCCTCTGGGATAAAATATGAATTCTTCTGTTTGTCTTTAAGGCCCTCCAAAAGCTGTACTTTCCAGCTGTACCTCCCTTTCCAGTGTTGCTAACCACCTCTCCCTTTCCTCCATTCAACTGGTTGATTGGTCATAATTTTGGAGAGCTGCCTGGGATACCAAGAGGTCTTATGACTTCCTTTCGCCAGTGTGTATCAGCCCCACAGCTAGGTGGAGTAGTGGGCAGAACAGTGGGTCTGAAATAAGGAAGACCTGGTTCAAATCTGACCTCAGATACCTACTAGCTGTATGGCCTTGGGCAAGTCATTTAACCCCACTTGCCTCAGCTTCCTCATCTGGAGAAGGAAATGGCAAGCTATTCCAAGAAGACCCCAAATGAGGGTCACAAAGGTAGGACAAAACTAAGACAACTGAACAAATTAGAGTCAACACTTGACCCTGTATTTTCCTGATGCTGAGACCATCTCTGTATTCATGATTCTCATAGCAACACTATTGTTGCTACTCTTATATCATTTGGAAGTTCCCTACTAGCTTAAATGCTATGATAAGTCTAGGAGAGTAGGTTCGAATGGGTAGATGTTAGGAGGTCTACGGCAAGAGATACTCAAGAAATACCTTCAACCCTATGGGTGTTTGTGAATCCCTTTGTGGGGAGGGTTCTTTGGGTGACCCTCTGATTAGAATCCCTTCCCCAAGGGGGTGACCACCTTGCCCTCCACTTTCCAACTGGCCTTTAGATGTCATTCACTTTTCCCCTGCTTGAAGGTAGGCATGCTCTTGTTTGCTTTAGTGTGTGGCATGTTGTACATGCCTAATACCTTCTCTGCTTGTCTATCTAGGCTGTAGGGGTCACCCTGACTGGACAGCTCACCTCTCTGTGCTTAGACATGTCCCATTTGGGCAAATCTTCTCACTCCAGGATTTACCGACTGAGCCTTTGTAGATCTTAAAGTAATGAGACAGATCTAGAAACAGTGGAGAGTCTGTGTAGGATGCCTAGGCTCTCTGACTTAATGACATGATTTGAACAAGTCACATCCTCTCGCCTTGCAGCCTCAATTTCCTCTTTAGGCTGTCTCTGTGGTCCCTGTGAGCTTGACCCCCTGTGATCCTCCTCCATCAAATTAGGAGGTGGACGAGAGGCCTTCTACCGTGCCCTGGTCTCTCGCTGCTGTTTTTCAGAAAGAAGGAAATGTCAGCTGTAAATGGGCTTCGTTTGGACTCCTGGCTGATAATCGAGCAAGCTCTGGCTCCACAGCACAGCCAGATCATTTGGAAGATAGCTAGCTGTTGTTTTAAGCCATTTCAGAATCAGGGAATTTGCTAAAGTTACAAACAAGATGAGAACTCTTTCTTGGTGCTTGAAGTTAAATGATTTCTGTGCATTCTTCTTCCTTGGGGTTCTCTGAATACCAGGTCCCTCTCTGGGCTGTCAACCTCGATTTAATGAGAGTTAAAGAAGGCAGATTGAGGTGAGGGTGGAATCCAACCACAGGCTGACCCTGGATGGAGCCCCAGCCCTCCTCTGCTCCCCAAACACTATCTTACATCATGGTCATTCCAGTATTCTTCGGCTCATTCATTCACTCACTGGACATTCAGGAGTGCTTCCCTTCTGCTCTGTTGTATAACCCCAATAGGCCCAATCAGCCTGTCCCAAACCACCCATATCTCCTTGGAGGTAGCCCATGTTAAAACCAATCCCTTGTGGCTTTTCTACTGAACATTATCCATTCTGAAGGGGCAGCACACAGAACTGGGAGATTTCAATCCTGCTCCAAGCTCTACTCTTGGTTTATAGAATCTGGATAATCCAGTTCAACTGGCCTCCTCTCTGTTTCTTACACCAAGCCCTCCAGCCTCCCACCTACATGCCTTTGCATAGACTGCCCTACATGCCAGAGACCAGGAATGTTCTTCCTTACCTCTCTTCCTTCCAGATACAAGTCAGACACCATCTTCTGCATGGAGCCTCTTCTGATTTCCCCTCAACCATTAATGCCTTCTCTCCCCTCAACCATTAATGCCTTCTCTCCCAAACCACCTTACCTTAACTAAAGTAGTTACCATGTGTGTATTAGGTACATAAGCAGAGGCACAAGCATGTCTACTCATCACTGTATGTTTACGCTGTGTATACCCCATGTAGACTGTAAAGGGAAGGAGAAGGGAACAAGCACTTATTAAGCACCTACTAGGTGCCAGACCAGCACTTTACAAATATGATCTCATTGGATTCCCACAACAACCCTGGGACATAGATGCTCTTCTTATCCACCTTTCACAGTTGAGAAAACTGAGTCAGGCAGAGGTTAAGTGATTTGCCTGAGAACACAGCTAATAAGTGTCTGAGCCCCGATTTGAACTTAGAACTTTCTCCTCCCAGGCTCAGCACTCTGTCCACTGCTGCCTGATAGAAGCTTCATTTTTGTACTTCCACCCCCCATTTCCTGGCACATGGTAGGCACTCAGTAAATGCTTGTTGATTGAATGGCTGGTTGACAGTCCCTTTCCCTGCCTGGGCCTCATTTCCCTCCTCAGTTCTGTGAAGGGGGATGACCAGAAGATCACAAGGTTCCTCCCAGCTCTTGTGTTCTCACATTCTCTGTTTGATGTCCCCAGGCCCCTGTCCTCTCTGAGACTTTCTGTCCTTTGGGTCCCTTCCAGCTTTGACATTCCCAGTTCTGCATTCTTGGGTCATTAACAGGCTTCTCTGCCTGGACACCCCTTCTCATCCTAACAGCCTGTCATTCCATGGTCTCCTGAGGTTTTATAGGAGCAGCAGATGCTCCTAGCTGTCCACCAAGATGCCCGTGCTGTTTTCACTTAAATTGGCATCAATGATGGATGAGATGCTCAGCTTAGAAGCAACATGGAGACAAAGTGGCTGCTGTCAGCAGGAAAGTAACCCATTTGGAAGGACCATGGGTACTGGGCAGAGTGTGCTTGTGGGCATCTGTGTGAAGTGCTGTAGGATTGATCTTGGACCTTCAGGCTCCTGCCAGCAAGCTGCCATTCATTTGGTTGGAACTGTTTTGATTAAAACTCGACTTCATAACTAGGGTTGTGAGGGCAGTTTGGGGCAATTATGGGAAGCCCAGGCAGATGGTGCCAGGATGTCCCTGGGTCCATCTGGCTTGGAACAAAGCAAATGGCTTTCTTGATAAACCATTGCTGAGATGATTGGAGGGCATGGGAGAGATCTTGGTGCACACTGGAGTGAATGATACCAGCCAGCATCAACCCCTGGCCTGGGCACCTTGGTACCTAGATGGCAAAGGAGGCCTGGGAAATGCTACAGGCTAAAAGTTAAGCAGGATCTGCTTTAGCAACTTTAAATAATGATTCAATTTCTGCTCCTAAAGGAGTCTAAGGTCCATATGACCTGGAAGTCAGAGAACCTGGATTCTTATCCAGGCTAAATAGTGCCCTCACCCTCATAAGCACTTTGGGTCACCTGGGCCCCAGCGTTCCTGCAGAGGTCAAGGCCATAGGCCAGGAGCTCTCTCCACTCAATTTCTCATCTTCTCTGTTCCCTGAATCATCCTTCTCTCCCTCCTTCCTTCTCCAAATGCAGACAGGGTGAAGTGACAGTAATGAGATTAAAGTCTTACACTTAGGTTCAAAACATCACCTTTACGAGCACAAGATGAGGGCGATGTGGTGAGAAGGAAATTCATCTGCCAAAAGATCTAGGTGTTTCCATAGCAAGTCAAATGAGTCAGCAGCATGATATAATAGCCAAAAGTGCCGATGTGAACATGGGCTGCAAAGAGAGGCCAGTTCAGAGACGTGACAGTCTTCTGTCCTCTGCCCTGGTCAGATCACATCAGGAGGGCTCACTTCTGTACCTGGGCCATGTTGGAGGAGGATATCGATGAGCTGAGGGCATCCATTTTGGTAAAGGGTCTCAAGACCATGCCATAAAAGGTTTGACTCAAAGAGCTGGAGATGTTTACGGTGCAGAAGAAAAGGTTCAGTGGAGACCTGCCAGCTTAGCTTTTTATTTATTCAGAGGGTTGCTAAGTTCTCTAGAAGGTCTGCCTTTTCCTGCTTGGCCCCAACAGCAGAATCAGCAGCACCAAGGTGGGGCTAACAGTGACAGCCATCCCAGTGTGGAAGGGGCTGCTTGGGCAGGAGATGGGCTCCATGTTCCTGGAACCTTTCAGAAAGAGGCTGGTGTAGATGGGAGGGTTGGCCAGGCTAGGTTGGACTGAATGGTTTCTGAGGTCCTAACAGGTTGTAGTTCTCAAATCCTTGGAGTCTATGCATGTGGGGCTCCCCCAAATACCCCAAACATCATTGGGACCCTGAAGCCTCCCAAGGGCCCTGGAATCACTGTTCTCCACAGGGATGGCCTAAAGGCTGTAGAATGCCCTCCCTCACATGACTTTGACACAACAGGCTGGCATAAATGTGCTCAGGCACTGATACTAGCAGCCCAGAACTTGTGTGGTGCAGAACTGGCTCTTCTTTCATGTTTATTTCCTCATCTTCACATTTCTCTTGGATGCTTGGTTGCCCAGTAATCATTCCTGGCAGATGATCCAAGCCTATGCCCCGTAGAGGAAACTGACTATCTTCAGGAGCTTGAGGTCTTACTAGATGGATTACCTGAGAAAACTCTCAGCCTCAAGTGCATCAATTGCAGTCTGGGATAATAACGGCTCACTTTTTGGAGACAGGAGGCTGGCTCTGCTGACCTGAAGGTTTCTTTCAATGGATCATGTTGAGGCTGAGAGAAACCCCATCATGCCCCTCTTTGAGATGCTGGGTTTTCCTCTAATCAAGATGTTTATCATGTCCTTTCCTTTACCTCCACCTTCCCCTAATTATTCTTGTCTAGGCCCCTAAGGCCAAGTTATCCACAGAATCCCAGAGATGGAATGGGTCCCAGGGGCATGTAATCCAAACTATATCTCCACAAGAATTCCTCCTGTCACATAGCCATAGCTTGAACATGTCCCATGATAGGGAGCTCTCTACTTCCCAAGGCAATGCATTCCACTTCTGAACTACACCAAACTCTGAGGTCCTTTTTTATGATGTCCAGCCTCAGTCTACCCAGTTGCTTACAGTGCCTTCTGGGAATAAATAAGAGGCTTAAGATTAGACCCTTCAAATACTTGAAAACAGAGACTATGTCAAGAGTTCAGTATTTGGTTTTGTTGACTTGAAAGTTTGATTAAAGAAAAGGCAACAGGCTAAATGCATACATTTTATTATTGAATTCCCTTTAAAGAAATGGTTACATAGTACTAGGAGCCAGATATTATCTGACTGATGATACAGAAATTGGCCAGGCTTAAATCTTGTTTTAGAACAAAGACTGTGTCCTTCAGATTGATGGTCTCCAAGAGTGATTAACTAGACCATTAGAAAGGAACTTCTTAATTGCATAGGTTGTAAATACAATAAAATAACAGAGTTTGACAAAGTTTCAAAAAGAAATTACAACCCAAGATGTCTGTTTTCTTTACATGCCATAACATAGTATTTGTCCACAAAATATTAAGATATGGAAAACATCCCATAATTCAGAAAAAGTGTCTTAGGTTAAAGGTTTCTTAACGAATGTTAAGTCAGTCCTATATGGCTTTTACTGACATAGGAAGAGGCATTCTCTGAGTTTGCTTCAGAGAGAACAAAGATTATTCCAAAATTTATATTAAATATTATCTCTATGTATGAGTCTGTGGTTCTAGCTAGCCACTTCCAAGACCCAAGTGGCAGATAAGCAGACATCTCCAAATAGAGAACCACCAACCCTGGCGGACCAGGCACTCTTCTGGACCATTCAGAAAATGGAAATCAGAAATTCAAATTCATTTGGTTTTTCAGTGTTCCCCATTCTCCACAATTCCAAATGGCAGGGAGCTCCAGACAGTTGTGGGGGATGAGTTGGTTAAGGGATTATCATCCAAAGTTTTTTCCAGACCAGGGTTACTGAGGTGGTGCATTAGCAGTAGTTAATTTCCTCAGAGGATAAAAGTGAATTTTGAGAGATTTGCTTTCCTTATCCTTTACTGCGATAATACCCAGGGAGGTCCTGGCTTCCTCCTCATCTAATTAGTTTCTGGGTGGGGAATCTGATCAGCTGTGTAACCTTGAGAGATGAGGTGTCATGTTTTTCTTAGATGAAAGTTGTTGGCATGTTAGTTATTGAGCTGGGCAGAATATTTCTTTTCAAAAATTTGCAGCAGTGATGACCTAACCCTGCCCATTGTCTCACTCTACCTGTTTACCATACAGTTTCCATGGGCAGATTTTCCAGAGTGAGGGCAAGAGGTTGAGCACAGGAGAGAAAATAAGAGTCTTCCAGCCCGTAACCAAATTGCCAGCTGAAAATAGGCAGAAATGCCTGGGACAACCCCTCTGGTTCACTGATTTAGAGGCCTCAGTTGCCACATCAAAGCCATTGTGTCCTGCCTCAGAAAAAGGAGATGCTTTGTCAAAAACCTGACACTTTCTTGTGATGCCTGTCACCTCATTATTCTAATTCCAATGAGGGCCACTGGAGAGCAGAGGGAAGATGCTTTCTAATCTAACTCTGGGGAGAGATTTGCATATTGTATAGAGGTCTAACATCAGCCTCAGCACTTGTGGCAAAAAGAGAAAACGATTTAAACATAAATGATCTCATCAGGATGCATATTGTGATGATGATTATTAGGTAAATTTCTTTGCTGTCTTTTGTCTTAATACCACAGTCATCTGATCACTCCTAAACCCAACCTACCATGATTTACGGTTACCTTCCCAAAAACAGAGAAAAACATTTAAGTGCAAGCTAACAACAGCCACATAAAAAAATCACCCAAATGACTGAGAAGTGTAAAGCAAAACAGCTTAGCTTCCATCTCACAGCCAGCATTTTGACTTAGGTGAAAATGGTGAAAGTGTATGTTTAGAGGGGAGCAAGTACTAGAAGCGGGGCACATTCACGTCAGTAGGCCTATGGATGAGTCCAGCAGTTCTGGCTAAAACTGTGGTGAGAGATTGTCCTTCATTCTCAAAGAGGACCATGAATGACCTTAGGGAGATGATGACCTGACTTGCAGTGGAATTGGATTTGAGAGAGGGAGGGCTGTACAGAGTCACCAGCCACAGCCATCTGGAACCAGTGGCCAGATATGGATCGGGATGACTAGAAATGCCCCTGGATGCTAGAGAAGTCATCAAACCATACATTTCCAGCAATGTTGGTAAAAGGCATATGGCTCAAGGAGTTAGTCCAAATGTAGAACGGCACATTCAGGAGGTACTGGGCTCCCCTTCATTGAAGAGCTTCAAAGGGGGCCCATGACCACTTGTGAGGGATGGTACAGTAGGCATCCTTTTTGGGCATAAGTTGTACTAGGTAGCTACCAATCTCCTTTCCAACCCTAGAACCCTACCATTCTGAAAAGTTCTCATCTATATGAAAATGTTTGTAATATTGTTCTTTTTTAATTGGCAAAGTTTAGGAGAGATTCTTTTGTATTAGGGAACGACTAAACTGTGGTATATGAATGCAGCAGGACGTAATGTTGCCAGCAGAAAGGAGAAACCTGAAAGATTAGAGGAACTTGAGAAGACAAAATGATGCAAAGCAAGCAAAATGGGAGAAAAAAGTTCTGGGAGGGCAAAAATTCTAAAAGAAAGGAGCATCAATGAGGCCCAGAAGTCATGTTGATGCAGCAAGCTTTGGGAAGACTGATCATGAAACATGCTTCCCAGCCCTTGGGAGACACAGAGTCAGTTCTAGGTGGGGAGCAAGGCAGATATTTTCAGAGATGGTCAGTGCATTGATTACTTTTGCTTACCTGGTTATAAGAAGCATTTTTATGGGTGTGGCTGAGTCATTAATAAGTAATTAGACTATATTAAAAAGCATCAGTAACACATTTTAAAGGAGAGTTCTTTAAAACCAAATAATTCCATCTGACCAGGCTAGACAATCACATTCCAAATTCCCCAGCTCTTCTTGGAATGATTGCCCATGGAAGCTGGTCCTTTGTGTTGAGTTATTAAACATTTTCACCAGTTCAGCAGAGAGTGCACTGAGCTGCAAGTTGGGAGACCTGAGTTCTAGTCCTGGTCCTGTCATGAACTCCCTTCTCTGGGCTCCCATGTCCTCCTTTATATGATGAAAGAGTCAAAGTAGACAATCTACACAAAATGCCATGCTTCTAATCCCCTGTTGAGAGATCCACTACCAACAGTTCTCCAGCTGAGAGATCATTCATTACCTTACCGTTCGTCAGAGTTCAATGCTTTCCCGTGCTCATTCCCTTTCAATTTTTAAAGTCATTCTCCTGATGAAAAAGCATATAATGCTGGCAAACTGATGGCAAAATGTGTTTACCTGCCCTTCGGGCCAAATAAAGATGGTTCATTGGCTTTCATCATCATTGCTGTCCTCATCTTCCTCACTTTGATTATTTTCTTAACAAACACCACATTACACAGATCACTTTCAGGTTTTATCCAAGGGGCTTTGGAGGAAAAATCATGCCTTGAATTCTGGGATACTGTGGTAAGAGACAGGGTGCCATCGTGAGTAGGAAGCTGACCTTACAGGCAGGAAAGGCAGAATCCCAAGTTCAAATTCTGGCATCCAACAGCCATGTGATGCCTGGGCCAATCTTTGAGCTTCTCAGTGCTCCAGGTTCGAAGGTTACGCATTGAAGGGAAAATGCTGACCTGGATTGGGAGCTCACAAAACTGATGAAAGCACTAAATGTTGGGAGTGAGAGGTTGATTATAACATTGTGAACAAGCTGAGAGAAGATAGAGAATAAGGAAAGGTTGAATTTGGCACCAATTTCCAGGATGTAGATTGTCATTGAAGGAAGGAAAAAGGATCCTGATATGTTACACAAGAAGAAATAGCAGAACAAGAATAAAGAGATTACTGTACAGCTGGGCTCTACCCTGGTCTCACAACACATCTGTTGGACCTAAAGAGAAGTTGTCAGGGCAGACATAGCTGTGTGACCCTGGGCAAGTCACTTAACCCTATTCAATTTCCTCATCTGTAAAAAAAAAATAAGCTGGAAAAAGAAAGGCAAATCACTCCAGTATCTTTGCCAAGAAAACTCTAAATGGGGTCATGAAGGGTTAGACATGACAACTGAACAACAGCAGAAGTTCTGTTGAGCCCCACCCCCCACCCCTGTCTCACAACACCCCTGCTGGAGCTAAAGAGAGGTCATCAGGGTAGACATGCCAACTGTTGTCAGGGGTTTTAAGGGTTATCCTATAGAAGAGGGATCAACCTTGTTCTGCTCAACCCCAGACACCAGGGAGCAGTGGGGAGATGCCAATTTTGACTCAACTTTAGGAAGACTTTGCTAATAAGAGCTGTCCAAAGGTGCAAGGAGCTGCCTGAGGAGCAGATGGATAAAATGCTGATTGGCCACTGGTCAGGAGTATTTTCAGGAGGATTCTTACTATAGTATGGGAGAGGGGCCCCGATGCCTCTGAGGTCCCTTCTAGCCCTGTAATTCTGAGAAAATGCTACCTATGGCTAGCCCAAAGAGGCCCACCCCACCTTGGAGGGGTGGGCAGTGAGTGGATGCCTAGTAGATAGGAAACATCATGTGACTTGAAGGCTATATTGGAGGCATAGGAGAATGGAAGCTAATGAATAGCTCTTGGCAGCCATGATGACACAGCCAAAAAGATTGTGTAACCAGCCAACAGTCAATGAGCCAGCATTTAGTAAGTGCCTATGGTGTGCCAGACGCTTTGTCAGGTGTTGAGGACACAAAGACAAAGTCAAAGGTCATCTTCCCTCTAATGGGGAAGACAATGGTTACATAGTTAAGTATTGAACTAGAGAGAGCAAATAATCTTGGCAGGGGTGGTGGGGGTGGTGGGGTGGAACCAGAAGGTGATGCTTAAGCCAAGTCCTGAAGGGGCCAAAGTGGAGGTGAGGAGAGAGTACAGTCTGGTCACAGGCTTGAGATGAGAGAGGAGCATCATGGGCAAGGAAAAAGAAGGCCTGTTTGGCTGGCCTGTGGAATGGGCAGAGGGGAATAATAAGGAAAGGAGCCTGGGGGAGTAGGTTAAGGCCAGGTTGGGAAGAGCTTTCGTGCCAAACAGAGGGCTTTATATAGGATCTTTTAGGGGCAGTAAGGGAGTCACCTGGATTCATTGAGTGGTACAATCAGATTTGTGCTTTGTTGGCTCTGGGGTGTATGTATACTTGAGAGAAACGTCAGGGATGGGAAGAAATTCAAAGATCATCTAATCTAACCTCCTCATTTAACAGATGAGCAAGGTGAGACTCAGGGAAGGACGTGTCCAAAGTCCCAGATGCAGGATTGCCACCATGTCCTCTGCTTGATTCCACTGCCATTTTGGCTGCTAAAGCGGGACTGTACGACCCTAAAATGAGGAGAGTGAGAGGACACAAGCCCAGCTCTCTGACTGGGAGCTTGCTCTTAATTAGAAACTTAAAAATCATTACAAAAATGGTATTGAGAACAATTAAGGACTCTTAGAAACTGTCTTACACAAGAAGCAGGCTTGGGAATTAAGCCTTTGGAATGTCTGAACATCTGGAGCCCAGCAAGATGAGTTGACGTGTCTTAAGAGGCTTAACTAACATATTGAATTAACAACTCTATTTCACTATCTTGGGAAAGCAGAGTCCAATTCAAGCACAAAGGGTAGACAGGAACAGATGAATCCCCTTCCCTAGAGGAGGGGTATGCAACTGGAAACACACACTACTTTACTCAGCCTGCTCTTGTTTTCCTGAGCGAAAAGCTTATTGTCTAGAGAGAAGTGACAATCGGAGGAGTTAGTTTGGCTTCCATAGGCCAGGCCAGGCCCAAGTGCATTTCCTCCCTCACGAGTGGGAGCAAAGGGCTATCCTCTTGTCCCTGGGTCATTGACAATGACAATGACAGGACAAATATATTAACTCACAAGGTTTCACCTGTAGATTTAATTGAAACTCAAGAAAATGAGCATCCTGGCGGAGAACTATCTCGAGAGTATACAAGTAGCAGCAAATGGCTTCATGTCCAGTCAGAACTGACCAGTGCTCCTGTATCCTGGACTGAAGCCTCCCTTATTTGCCAAAGTCATGAAATGATAGAATGTCTGAGGTGAACAAAATCTAAGCGATGAGCTCATCCAACCACTCTGCCCTGCTTTCTGAGGGTGGAACTGAGACTCAGAGAAGAGAAGGGGCCTTTCCTTCTGTCACCTGGCTAAGCAGCAGAGTTGGGCCTGGGCCTCAGAGCTCCCTGCAGGCTTCGATCCCAACCAAGAAAGAAAACTGACACAAGACTCACAATTACAGGGTCTGCCACTAGATGGAGGCAGCAGATCCCTGTCATGTCTCTGGAAGAATGGATGTGGCAAAAGGAGGCCTCTTGTTAGCTGGAACCACTGAGGAAACACCCACCAGCAATTTCCAGAATTATTTAGTTGTGTTTCCTGTGGTAGCTGTTTTGTGATGCGCGTAATGGCTCATGGTCAAAAGCAGATCTGCTAAACAGCAGCTCCTAGAGAAGGAGCTCCGTGTCTGAAAGGAACATCAAAGTGCGTTCACTTTTCATTGCCTTGTGGAGTGGTTCCCTGATGTTGTTTATCATGACTCTCCTATTGTGATTTCCTCATCTCCTCCAGGGCCTTGGAGTTACCTTGAACTCCTCATCCACCCCTGCCTGCCGGCCCTCAGTTGCCCCACCTTGTCAATTCCCACACCTTCCTCTTCAGTCTGTCCATATGGCTTTGTCCTCTCCACCTCATGGAGCTCCCTGTTACCATTCTCACTTCTCTTTAGTCTAATGACTACCATCTTAAATGTTCAAAACTCAAACAAATCTGTCTTCTCATTAGTTTGGATGTTGCTCCTGATGGAGAAGGTCCCAACCCATAATGCACCTAGAGGTGACTCAGGGGATAGAACCCTGGACCTTGAGTCAGGAAGACCTGAATTCAAATTCCAGCTTCAGACACTTACTAGCTGTGTGACCCTGGGCAAGTCATTGAATCTCTGCCTCAGTTTCCTCAACTATAAAATATGACTACTGATAGCACCTACCTCCCAGCATTGCTTTGAGGATCAATAAGATGATATTTTACAGTGCGCAGCCCCAGTGCCTGACACATAGTAGGTAATTTTAAAATGTGTGTTCCCTTCCCGTTCCTCTTCCATACTGGCCCATCTGTGGGACCATCTTCTGAGGAGGAGAAAGTCCAGGGGTGAGGCTTGCCCCAGGGGGTGCCAATCCACCTGTCCCTTGATCTTTACATATGCCTGCATGTAATTCTTCATCTGTGTTCTCCCATGAATTCACCACAGGTGCTCTACTTAACCTGCTAAAGACCTTCTGCACTTCCTCTTGAAATGAAAAGTCTACCACAGAAGCCTAGAGCCCTCCCAAGGAATATTCCTAAAAGATTGGTTGGACCATTTTGTTCTCCAATCCAGAATCTTCAGTGGCTCCCTACTGCCCCTACGACAAAATGCTACAGGCTCTCCAGCCTGTCTTGTAACGTCATCCACATTCTGACTGCTGCCCACCTTTCTGGACTTTGTTCACATCCTTCCCCTCAGACCTGCTCTATTTCAGCTGAAAGGACCTATTCCCAGAATCTGATTCTATCTCTTATCTCTGTGCCTTTCATAAGCTGTCCCTCATGTCTAAAATATATAGCCCTTTTGCTGGTTCAGTCATTTCAGACTCTTGGTGACCCCATTTGGGGTTTTCTTGGCAAAGATACTGGAGGGGTTAACCATTTCTTTCTCCAGCTCTTTTTATAGATGAGGAAACTGAGGCAAACAGGGTGTAAAGTGACTTATCCAGGGGTCACACAGCTAGTAAGTGTCTGAGGTCAGATTTTCTTGACTCCAGACCCAGCACTCTACCCATTTTCAATCCACAGCCCATTTCCAATCCTTATTTTCTTTCATGACTTGACTCAAATGCTTCCTCTTCCCTAGTGCCCTTCCCTATTTCCAGTTGTCTGTACCTTCTCTTATTATTCATTTTACACATATACCAGAATGGCTGGATTCCCTGGCTGCTGAAATTAAGTAGAAAAGCTATGTTGTTGAAAATCATTCCAAAACCCATGAGTCCCTTCTTTTTTAAAGGCATAATTGCATGCATATAATTACCTTTTATGTTTGCCAGCCACATAATGAGCACCTGCAGGAAGGGTCCCCTGGTACTAGCCCACATTGCAGGGTCTTAAGGTCTTCATTGCAAAGGACTGAGTCATGGCGTCTGTGACCCGAGTCCCTAAAAGTTGGACTGCAGTCAAACTCCCATCACTGGGCCATGGTTTGGTCATTTGTCTTTCTTCTACAACCTCATAGCTCTCCTTTATAAAGCAGTTGAAGTTGTGGAAAGTATTAATTATATATTAGCTCATTTGAACCTCACAACTGCCCTGGGAGGTAGAATATTATGATTCCCATTCTGCAGATGAAAAACTGAGGCAGATAGGTTCAGTGACTTTCCCAGGGTCCTACAGCTAGATAGTATCTAAGGTAAGGCTTGAGCTCAGGCCTCCTTGATACAGAAGTTATGGAGACTGCTTGATTCCTGAAAGTTCATATGAAAAACAGGATATTATAGATAGGGAAGGGGGAGGGGGAAAGACTTGGGGAAGCAAGGAGAGCTTGGTTTCCTGATTTAGCCACTGGGGGAAAATGTGATGACTTGAAAATGTCACATCAATTGTATGTAAACTGGGGAAGATGTCACATTTGTCTTCTCTGGCTGGGTCAGTCCCAGCATGCTCCATTCTAGATCTGTCTTTCCAAAATGGTCTCAATATCTCATCTGATCAATTAAGGTCCCAGTGCCTCTGTCCTCCATTATGGCATGTGCCCTTTACGGTTTGGGCTGTAATTGTTGGCCCCTTGACCAGAGGAAACTTTTCTTATCTCCTGACATTCCATGTGCTCTTTTGGAAGGCTCTTAATGGAAATGGAAGAAATGGGCAGAGATGGAGAGCCATAACTTCAGACCCAGACATCCCATCTTCCATCTTGAAAGTGGGGAAGGTAGGAAGTAGCAGATGAGTTAGGGGAGAACTCACAAATCATGTGGCTCTCAGGAGCATCTTTAGAAGTCATTCCAAATGGATCACTTAAGTTAATAATCCTGAACATTTTGCCAAAGTTGAACTCCATCAGCAATGTTTGGATTTCTCCTTTCAGGCCAGAGATTGAAGCAACCTTTCTCCCCCAGGGCTCCCTAGGACCCTGGTCTGAAATGGGTCCCTTAGAAGATGTCACTGCTAGAAAACAGTTCCATTAAATACCAATCGGGTAAATATTTAAAATTCCTTGTGCATGGAATGCTTCTGCCAGATGAAAATAGATTGGGTTTTACTTTTCACCAAACTTTCTGCAGAGTATTTCCTCCCCTTAGGATGTGAATTCAAGGGCTCCACCTTCACATATCAAAGCCTGTGACCAAATCAGTTTAGGAAAGCACCAATTGGATAAAAGTACTGCTATATCATAGAGTTTAGAAGAAGAAGGAGCTAAGATTTCATTTGATCCCACCAGGTTTTTGCAGATAGGAAAACAGAGATGTTGTGACTTATATAGTGTCATCTAGATAAGAGTATACAAGAGGAGGAGAAAGTGACTTCCGTGTGGTTCCATAAAGTTTGTGATGGGGTTGGGTGAATTGACAAGTCTCACAATGCCTTTGTAAGGGCAGGTATGGTGGCCATAATTATTTCCCCATTTTACAGATAATAAGACTGAGGGAAGTGATTTGCACAGGATCCCTTAGCTAGTGGGTCAGATGCAGGATTTGATCCAGGGGCCTCCTGATTCCATATCCAATACTCTCTCCCACTATAGAGCCAGGATTTGAACTCAACTCTTGGTATTACAAATCCCTTAGTCTAAGATAAAGAGACTGATTCAGAAACAAGCAGACAATAACTACAGGCTATAACTCCATGTGTAAACCTAGCAGTGAGATGGGCCAGCTCAGCTGTCATGGCCTGAGTCATCTTGGAGAGGTCCCCTGACCCCAATCTGACAACTCCTGAGCAAGGCTAATGAACTTGCCTGTATCCCCTCGGGAGACATCTGTGAAGCTCCACCAAGGAATTCTACAGGGCTGGGAAGGTGCTTTTTATTAGTTGAGGTTGAAGGGGTCTTGTTCCACCCTTACTGTTATCAGTAGGCACCAGTGAAATAGAGATCAAATCCCTTGTCAGTAAGGAAAGTGCCTTGCTCAGACATCTAGCCAAAGAATTTCACTAGAAATTAGTGTGAGAAAATGTGGCCTTGGAGTCCCAGGAGATCTGGGTTAAAATTCACTTTTGGCCCTATCTCTTCAACTCTCCAAGTCTTGACCAGAGATGAGTTTCTATCTGCATGAGAGGAGGAATTCCTACCCAGATGAAGCATTCCCTTTAAGTATCTGCTGTGTGCAGGCTACTGAGCATCCCACAGTCAGGGACTGACTATATTTGAGCAGGAGTGACAGGGGAAAAAGCTGAAGACTAGGGCTTGGGACCCATATGAGCAGTCTCTAGAATCATGCCCCAAAAATTCTGGGAGAGAGGGCATCCAGTCAGGCCTGAGCCAGGACACAGCATGAGAATCCATGGCAGTGACTGGGGAGGGGAGGGAACAAACGGGGCTGGTTTTCTTTGCTTTACAAAGGATTCTTCACCTCCTGAGCTCGGTAGAGGTATCTCCACTGGTAAAGTTTCCACAAAATTCACCTTGCCTACCACTGGAAGAGTTCCTTTCTGTGGCCTGTAAAGGCCAATTCATCCAACTATAGTACCTGACCTGAAAATTGTTTCAAGTGAGGTCCTAAGATGGAAAGAGAAACCAAGGCAATCCTTGGAATCCAATCAGGCTTGGAATGGGCTAGAGCGGGAGGAGTAGTGTCTTTCCTCTTCCTGGACCATTGGCCCAGAGAAGGGAGTGAGGGCTAGTAGCTAAGAGAAGCTCAAGCCCATTCTACTCAGATACTGTACCATCCTTTCGCATTAGGGGTCACTGCAGCCCTGCAGTGGAAGAAATATCTCCAGATCCAGCAGTGTGGAAACATTGGAAAGAAGGCAAACTCAGAGCCACAGGACTAGATTTCTAAAAGATTCCTGTGACCTTTGTCGAGTCACCCAACCACCCTGGGCCCATTTCCTCCCCTGTAACAAAAGAGCTTTGAAGTGGATGGCCCCTGAGGTCCCTTCCAGCCCCACAATTCACTATTGACTCCTCTTTCTCCCTTGTCCATCAGTTACCATTCCCTGCAGATTCCCTCCATATCAGAGACTTTGAGAGTCAGGAGTCCACCTGTCATCTAGTCTACTCTCCCCCCACTCCCCATGACCTACTTTGGTAAGTGATGCCCTTGTCTCCGCTCATGGAGCTAGCTCCTAAGGTTGGACCCTCCTCACCCTTCACCTGGACCATTCCAATAGCCTCCTCATTGGTTTCCCTGCCTCCACTCTCTCCCCCCAACCCCCCCACCCCCGGCCAGAGCTGCCAGATTGAGATTCCTAAAGCACAGACCTTACCACATTATTACCCTGCCTGAGAACTTCCATTGACTGCCTGCTGTCTCTAGAATAAAAAAATCCTCTGTTTAGCCTTCAAAGTCTGTCATAGCCTTGCTCTAGTGACCTTTCCATATCACAAATTATTTATTCCAGCCAAAGTATCCTGCCCATTGCTCCTCACAGAGTACTCTACCCCCACCTCCAGGTGTGTGCATAGTCTGTTCTCCCTTATCTCCTTTCCTTGTGTCTCCCTCTCAGATCTCTAGCTATACTGAAAGCTCCCCTCCTACAGAAAGTGTTCCTTGATCCCCCAGTTCCTAGTTTGTCCCCTCTTAAAAATAACTTCATGTATGTGCTGAATTTCCATGATCTGTGCCTGTTTTCTCTCTCTGCTCATGTTAAAAGATAAGCTCTTGGAGGCCAAGAACCATTTCACTTCTCTATGTTTCCTCATTGCAGAACTGTCAGATGTATGGCATACAGCCCCCATGCCCACCCCATCTCTTTTCTAGTTGAGGTTTCAGAGCTGCATTTGGAGAATCTCCCTACTTTCTAATTGTACGTCATTCTTTGTCTCCTCCACTGCCCTGGGAGTCTCAGCCTCAGAGCCCCACAAGGTAGGGTTGTCCAAATTAAGCATCTCTCTTCAGAGGCCAGGGTTCCTGTGCTGGCCTTCTAATAAGCTCCTAGGTTTGTTCCTAACAGCTGTCAGGTCCATAAGGCTCAGGAAGTTTGAGGGATCACACAGCTAGGATGTGTCTGAGGCAGGATTTGTACTCGGGTCTTCCTAGCTAAAAGTCCCATCAGGCTGAGTTTCTTCATTGGCTAAAGAATCAATCATAGCTTCTTGTCCTTGAAGCACATAGACCATCCTGGCTGAGCCTCCTGCCAGAAATTTCAAAGAATTCTTACAATCCTAAAGGCAAGAGGGCCCATAGAGAAGAGTCTAAGGGCCCCTGGACTTGATCACATTTGGAGAGAAGTCGCCATGGATTGTCCCTGGGATCCGGGTTCGGCCCAGCATTTCTTCACTTTTTATTGATGACTTCAGTAGATCAGGGCTATGCTTGTCAGATTCTCAGACGATGCAACGCTGGGAGCACAAATACCTATCATTATTAGTATTAATATCAGCAAAATAGAGACAATAGCTGCAGTCCCTCACGCCCAGGGTCACTAGAAAGTCTACCTGAGATGAGGTTTCCAGGGTTCTGCAAACCTCACATCTCTAGATCACAGCTTCATCTGTTGTTTTTCTTACACTGTCACGGAAAATCAACACCATTTGTGTCCATGTTTCTAAATACAGCCTTTTTATGTACCCTGGAATTCACCTGGGCGATGGGTCCTACTTTACATAGAGGTCTTGCCCTGGCTTTGCTTAGTGCCTGCGACCTGGCAGGTCATGGGCAGGTTGCAGTAAAATCTGAAGTCATCCTGGATGATTGATTCCAAAGTCATTAGATAATTTTGTTTGAATCAAGGTCTTTCCATATGTTATTTGTTTCTATTAAGGAATCTGTCTGTTTCTTATCATAGAAGTCAAAAGAAAGGGGAAAAACAGTTGGAAGGAATCCCAGGGTGGAGGGAGGAGGAGTGCTTTCTACTGCTGACCCCAGAAAAACAAGCTTCAAGATCTGGTTAGAATTGGGAGGTGGGGAGCTTTCATGTTGAAAGCCCATCTGATTCATTTCCAGGGGAGTTATATTGCCCTTCCTGTCCTCTTCAGCCTAAGCCCCTTCTCAGATGCCAGCCTTATAATTTGTGAGGGAATTACCCTCATTCATCATCCCCTCGCTGTCCCCAGAATAGAAGACTGCTCCAAGAAGAGCTTTCCAGAAATATGCCTGGCAGCTGAGATTAAGAATCAGCAAAGAGCTTTGGGTTTAATTCCCCAAGTGAATGATTACGGCTCACTCACTGCTGGTGGTGGGGAACCAGATTAAAATAGATATCCCATGCAGAATGCCTTTGCTTGGATGATTAGGGGATGAACCTCTGGCCCTTGGAGTCTTGTCCCAGAGGCCAGTGATGATGATGATGATGATAGTGGTGGTGTCAAATAGTTTCAGAGTACAGAGTACCTGTTAAATACCTTTAAATTTTTTAGAAAGGTCCTTGAAATAAACAGATCTCATTTCACAGAGAAGTAGTAAAGGCACATAATAGTACCACTAGATTTCTGGAATGTAATCAAATGGGGTTTTCTTCAGGATGGAGCTCATAAAATGGTTAAAGTCCAAGAATGGAATTAAAGGGCTCTCCATGGGTGACATCCCAGTGAACTCAGCCAACAAGATGGTGACACAGAAACAGAGGACAAATGGTCAAGTCCTGCAAGTTTGCTGAAAGAAATGGGAGGTTTTATGAAACTGGTGCAGGATCAGTTCATTGTCACTAGAAATTACTGGGGCCAGCACTTATTTCTCAAGAATGATTATATAATGAAATGGTAGAAGGTTTGCCATCTATCGCTGCAAGTTGAAAAAAATTACCGTCCACCAGATCCTTGAAGAGAAACAATCAGGTGGCCAGAATGATCTACTCAGAGCTCATTTTCCTTTACAGACTAAGGGTTGACAACTCCCCCTACTACAAATGAAGACCCCAAATAATCCTTGAGAAATTGGCAGACATTGAATTGCCAGCAAGATGTCATTATGGATGGAGTTTTGCCCACAAACCCCTAGATATAATTTAAATATCCCTACTGATTTAAGAACGACTGTTTAGAAACAGATGTTGTCATACTAATGCTCAGAATCTCTGAACTACCTGAAATCCAAAGGTTTCAAAGTGTAGACTCCTGATGGAGGACATCAAACTCTTGTTAACCTGAAAACTTGGTTAAATAAAAGACATCAGGCTAATAAGCATGTGTTATTATTTAATTAATTCTTTCTTAAAGATAACGGTCATAGCACTATGGAGCCAGGATCAGAACTGGTTGACTTAGTACAGAAATTGACTGTCTTAAGTACATTTTGCCATGAGAAAGGAGTTCTTTTAGATAAACACATAGTAAACGAATGGCACCATTTGGGATTTATGATCCCAGGCTATACTCATCTTCCTTCCATAGCATGCCTTGTGATTTAAGATAAGGAAAAACAAAGTCCCATCACCCAGATAACAGATCTTGTCCTAGCAGGCCTTTGAAGCTGTGGTATCTTAACAGACAAAGCTGAAGTTACAACCCAAGGCATCTGTGTTTTCTATTATCACTGAGATGCCAAAAGGAGAATCTGGTAAGGAAGTCCCATTTGCTTGACAAAAGGCATCCTCTAAACAAAGGAGACTATTAGGTCCAAGCTCTTCTTAATTCAAACTTTGGCCCTTATTAAAGTCTAGAATTTATATTAAATGTTATCACTCTCCAGTAACAGGACAAGGGAGGCATCATTCCTTTCATCCTGTCTGTGAATGGGGGTGTACTGAACTAGAAGTGCTTTCAGGGAGTTTATCAAAAAGGAGCTTACATCCCATATTAATTCAGTTACAAAAAAATTTATCCTTCTGCGTGAAAAGCCACCAAGCATTCAGTTTTTAAAAGAACAGCAGGCTCACCACTTTTCTTTAGATCATTTCTCTCTAAACCCCATATAAAAATCTCAGAATAAGCTAACTGATTACAATAGCAGTTGTAATAATAATAGCTAGCATTTACATAGACTCCCCCACCTCCAGGCCCACCTGGGCTGTCCTCTAGCAAGACTATTGACTTGATGCAGAGCAGAGGCCCAGCTTAGTCATCTCAGAAGCAGCCAAGCAGTCAGGCCTGTCACCGACAAGCAGCGGAGGGAATACCTGCCAAGGTCACTCAGGGCTCCTGTGGCTCTCCCTGGCTCTGTGGATGTCTTGCTGCCTTCCTTTCTCATTTCCATCTGTTTGGAAATTTCTAGGACAGCCACTGTCTTTTCCCTAGAGGTACCTCTTTCTAATAGTTTCCTACTTCCTCCTTAGCTCTAATAGGATCCCAGGTGCTGTCCAACTGCTGAATCCAGTGGTGGCAGAGCAATGAAGGTGGTGGCTGTTTTCTCCCATTCCCCAAGACTGGCCACCACCTATCTTCTGCCTAATAGAGGGCATTTAAGAGGTGAGAAACCAATTCCCTAATAGTGTTTCTCTTGAGACATTCCTAATGGATGGGGCCTTCCTGGGAGCTCCATGATCTGTCTCAAATCCAGTCCCACCATGCCAGGAAATGTGTTGCTCCTGTAAGCTTTTTTTGCTCTATTTTTGCAGAGATTTGCAAAGGGATGAGGGGACATCCCTACAGCAGGAATATTATCTGAACAGCCCCACTAAAATCCTGAGCTCTTTGTCATTAGAAATCACACCCCTCTTCTAGCCTTATGTCCCCCATTCCTCATAGACTTTGTAGTCTTCTACCTCCTTACAACTGACCCTGTTGTCAGACGTTTCAGCCCCTTGTCCTTCTGTCATCCATCTTTGCCCTAATAATTCTCAAACTTGAATCCTCTCCCCACCCTCAATTATCCTCCTGGGATTTTAAATCCCTGACTTCAATCCCACTCTCCCAAAGAAGACTGCCTCTCTCTCTCTCTCTCTCTCTCTGTATCCCCCTCCCTCCCCCTCACCCCCCACTCTTTCTCTCCTCCTCTCTCTGCTCTTGAGCACCTTTCTTCCATCTTTCCCTTTCCCTGGGCTTTACCACTTCATTGATTCCTACTTCATTCATTCCTTCTTTTTCACCTTTAACATTTTTATTTCTACTAATTTCTCCTACTTCTTCTGAAGGTCTTGTTTAAAACAAAGGGGAAAGCCTTTCATTGACACCCATCCCCTATCTCCTCCATTTCCCTGCTAAGCTTTTAGAAGAAGTCATGTCTACTCATTCTCTCAACTTCCTTCATGCTCCTTATTTCTCAGCCACTGGCAGTCTGGCCTTGGACCCACCACTTGAATGAAACTTTTCTCAGAAGTAAACAATTATTTCTTAATTACAAAATACTGAATCTTTCTTCAGGCCTTGCTCATTATTCTTCACATCTCTACAAAGAACCCACTGAGGCTCTCAGCTGCCCACTGCTCCAGAATTTTTTTTCCTGGGTTTTAGTGAGTGTTTTCTCCTGGCTAGGTGACCAGTCATGCTTCCTCAGGCTCAGCAAAGGCTGGATCAGCATTTCTGTTCCACTGACCTTGAGTGGAAGTAGATGGCAAAGTGGGAAAAAACTACCCTTGAAAGGCAGGAAAGACTGGCGTCAAATCCACTCTCTGACACGTATGAGGCAGGGGAATCACAGCAAGTCATTTGATTCTCAGTCCTCCAAGACTGAGTTGTAGAGAAAATGCCACTCTTCACTAGTAGAAAGAGTTTTCTCTCCCAGGAATTCCTCAGACAGATGAGACTACAGGTCCAATTCTTAGCCCTGTGTACTTCATTCTTTAGGTAAAGTAGGGGTCCTAACACTTGTCCATTTTCCTCATAGGGTTTTTACGTGAATGACATGAGATCACATGTAGGATTTGATAGACACATCTAGTAAGCACTTAGTGTGTACCAGGTGTTATGCTAGCTACTCCAAAAGTGCTAATGACATATGAGCTGGGCCTAGTGAGGATGGCTATTGTTGTCTGGGCTGACTGGTTGATTGAATGGTTGATTGATTGATCGATGGATCACCTCTATGCAGATAGTACAGATTTGTGTATAGAATTGGGGGTGAAGCTTGTTCTGCTTGGTACCAGAGGGCAGTACAAGGAACAGTAAGGGTTGGGGAGGGCCGGGGGGGGGGATGGGAGATTAAAGAGAGGTCACTTTAGTGCTGTTATAAAGGAAGAACTTGCTGATAATTAGAGCATATCTCTGGCACAATCTACAGTACCAAGACTATAGTAAACAGAAATGTAGGTTCTTGTGGATATTATGTGATACTTGGCTCTCTGGGGCTAGGGGGGAGAGGAAGGGAGGAAAGGAGTCTAGGATGGAGGGATGAGGGTAAAGTGAGGCTAAACTATCCAGAATATACTGTAAGAAGCAGTATTTTCACTTTTAAACCAGATACAAAATAGACAACCATTTAGTAAGATAAGTATTTAGCGACTTAGTGAGCTGTTAAAACACATACAACTTCTCTTCTCCTTTCAGAGAAAAGGGGAAAAAAGGA
This sequence comes from Potorous gilbertii, assembly GCA_028658325.1. Classification (NCBI taxonomy): domain Eukaryota; kingdom Metazoa; phylum Chordata; class Mammalia; order Diprotodontia; family Potoroidae; genus Potorous; species Potorous gilbertii. The sequence goes on from CM053770.1 coordinate 252,599,096, forward strand.
AGATTTTAAGTGGCAATTATTCCAGTTTAAATGCTAATAATTGTTTGAGGGCATGTGAGAGTTGTCTTCAAGTAGCTAAAGGGCTGTCCTGTCCTGTCCTGTGGAAGAAGGATCAACCTTGTCTTGTGAGACCCCAGGGGGTGGAGGGGTAGACCAAAAAGACAGATTTAGATTAGGTATCAGAAAAACCTTCCTCACAATGAGAGCTGGCTCAGTAGAATAGGCTGCCTGGGGAAGGAGGGATGGAATTCCTCATCACTGGAGATCTCCCAGGAAAGTCCAGTTGATCCATTGTAGGATATATTGTATGAAGGATGGTTGTTCAGGTATTAGGTCAGAATATATGGATCAGTCAGCTATTAAGCACGTACTGTGTGCCCAGCCCTGTGTGTAAAAAGAAAGGCAAAACCAAAGAGCTCACAGTCCAATGGGGAGATTCTGTGAAGAGGTTTTCTTGGCAAAGATGCTGGAGTATTTTGCCATTTCCTTCTCCAACTCATTTGACTGATTAGGAAACTGAGACAAACAGGGTGAAGTGACTTGCCCAGGGTCACACAGCTACTAAGTGTCTAAAGCCAGATTTGAACTTAGTTTTCCCTGACTATAAGCTGGGTGCTCTGTCCAGCACCACCTAGCTGCCATGTAGAGTAAATGGAGGAGAATAGGGTGTAAAAAGACAGAAATGGCAAGAAAGGGCCAGCTTGGAAAGAGTCAGAAATGTCAGAAGACTTTGTTTCTGAACCTGGAGATAATAGGGAGCCAGAGAAGTCTATTGAGGGGTATACAGGATGAATGATATGGTCAGACCTGCACTTAAAGGATAACACTTGGACAGCTATGGAGGATGGAGTGAACTGGAGAGAGACTTGGGGCTGGGATGCTGATGCAGAGTGACCATGTTATATACAAGAGACCCTGGGAAAATCCCAGAAAGGAGATTTGGTGCCTGATTAGATATGTGGAATGTGATTGAGGAGGCAAGGACAACAGTGAGACTACAAACCAGTTGAGTGGGAGGAGAATGGAATGGGAGAATGGGGTAGAGTGTGAGGGTAAGGAAGAGTTTGGTTTTGGATGTGTGGAGTTTGAAATACCTATAGCCAATTCAAAATGTGTAGGAGTCAGCTGGAGGTGCAAGATTGGCATTCAGGAAAGAGATTAAGGCTGGATATTTGGACCAGAAAGTTGGGAAGAGCCTCTGTGGTGAGTACTATAGAGAGTCAGTCAGAGTGGGAGACTGCCTTGCTTCCAGGACAGCCCAGTTGAGTTTAGTTCACATGAGTGTGTAGTTTCAAGTCTTTCTCAAGCTCTAGACACTAGCACATGATTAGTAAAAAAAAAAGGAAGTAGATGGTGTAAAGCCATCCAGGTTTGGTGATTGGACAAGGGGATGACGGATTCACAAAGGAAATTGGGCAAGGAAGGCGAGTGCAACCAGGGTCAACTGATGGAACAGTGTTGGAGGGCAAAAAGTTTGAGACCCCGCTAAAATTAAAGAACAAGGTTAAGGGTCCTAAGGTAGAGGGGAAAATGGAATAAGAAAATATTATGATCAGATGAAGGGATTTCAGAGTTCATGAACATGGAAGTGGAACATTTGTGGGTGGTGGCAAGATCGAGGGGATGACTACCTCTGTGTGTAGCTAAGATGGGATGGAGGAGTATGTCACGGAAATTGAATAGATCAAGTTAGAGTATTTGAGAGAATATCAGTATAATGACCTTAATAATATTGGCTAGCACTTACCTGGTACTTTAAGATTAGCGAAGTACATTACATACGTGTTTCTTAGAATCTAATGCTATTTATACATGAAGAAACTGAAGTGACTAGCCCAGTTTCACACAGCTAAGTAAGTGTCTGAAACAGGTTAGAACTCAGGCCTTCTTACTCTAATTCACTTCTTGTTAGTGATCAGAGGTCTCTTTCTAGTGTAGACTACAAAACAATGCTCATGGACATTCTGTTTTTCAGAGGCAACTTTCACTTCTCATCACATTTCATTTTCAAAAAATGGCTATTGTCTGGTTAAGTCTTTCAGTACATGGCCTATGTTTCAATGGGCTTGCAGATTTGTTAATGTCATATTAGGAGGGATGGAAACATCTGAGTGTTAAGTACTCAGATCATAAGTAGATTTTGAATGGTCCCAAGATGCCTCTGTCCTTCAGTTAGTCATTGAGACTTTTGTCCAATTTAAAAAGAGGAAAAACCCTCAATGTGTCAGATGCCAGGGTCACCATCTCCACAGAGACTCCTCCATCCTGGTTGTCACCATCTGCTCTGCCCAAATGGGCCTCACAGTACAAGTTGAAATGCCATGAGCAATGGGGAAGCCAGACCCACCTCGGGGTCCATCCTCTTCCTGCCAGGGACGGCCTGATTTCCTGTGGCCCTCTATTTTCACCTCCTCCAGGATCAGGAGATGCTGCCAGAGGAACTTGTTCAGTGACTGATGAATCCTAAACACCAGCTGGCAGGATGGGCACCAGCCAGCCTCCAGGTCCTTGCCACATGGTTTGGAGGGTAGGCAGCAGCCCACGCTGGAGTGGAGTGGAGTAGAGAAGCAGCCTCCAGTGCTTGGCTCAAGGGCCTGGTGGGGAGAAAGGGACCTAGGGCAGTTGTATTAACTCAGCCTGTGCTGAGACACACATGTGTGGAGCAGAGCTTTGCTGCCTGGTGTTGCTTGATTTCTCTGCAGTCCCAGGACTTGAGAATTTAATCTAAAGCCAGAAAGAATTTGAGAAGACCATCTAGCTTAATACTCCTCATTTGTCAAGCAGAAAGCTTAGGGTTAGGTCGAGGGAGTTGGGGTGACTTTGATTTGCCCACAGTTTCTCAGCTAGTAAGTACCTGAGACGGCATTCAGACCCAGTATTTCCCGACTCCCAGCCCTTTACACTGTCCGTTGCACCATATTGCCTCTATCTAATGCAATCCCCTAATTTGAAAGAGGAGGAAACACATCAAGTCATAGCAGCCTGGATTTCCTCTGTCCCATCCTTTAAAGTTGAGATCATTTTCTGGAAGCTTCATCACCAGCAGACCTCCTGCCTTCCCTCCTCTCTCTGGGACCTCTCACTTTCATCCTCTGACCCTGACTCAAAGCATAGCATCAGAAAATGATAAATTTAGAGCTATCCAAGACCTTAAAGGCCATTGAATTCAACCTTCTCATTATGTGGATGAGGAAACCTAGATACAGCAAAGCCTGGGTTAAACAGTCAATGGGTATCAGAGGTGTAATTTGGATCCAGGGCTTCCTGACTCCGAAAGCCAATATGGCATTTTGCCATATTGCCTCTCAAGTGTTGGCACAGGATCCCAAGCATCCCCAGAGTGGGATAATACAGTGACATCTTCAACTTGGTGGTGCTTCTCCCCCTTAGTCAAGAAACCTGGGAGAATAGCCAGTATCTGAATTCAGTTGGTGCTCCTTATACAGTCAAGCCCCCAGTGAGGCCCACAGGTCATTTATTGGGACTTCTGCTCATAAGAGTAACAAAGATATAAAGGATGAGCATCTTTTCCCTCCACTGACCCAAGTGACCCATCAATGACTTAGCCTCCAGGCTTGCTTGAGACAAACAAAGGCTAGCTCACCACCCCGCCCCCAACTAAGCCAGTACCCACAGGGAGCTGTGCCCTTCTCCCCCCTGCCAGGTGCCCAGGTACTTACCTAAGTGCCAAGGATGCAGAGAGATGTGAAAGAGGCCCTGCCCTTCAGGACGGTACAGCCTATTAGTGCATAATGAGGAGCAGCAGTCACTCATCAGGGGCAGTGGAGGAATCAGAGAGATCTAGTTCCAAGTTCTGTTTCTGACTTACTGGTAAATGACCTTGAGATAGACACTTAGCTCCCCAGGCACCCAAGGATTTCCCTAAGACCAGATCTGACAGAGAAGTGGTTGATCATCAGCAGTAGAGGGAGGGTCTATAGCAGGACTTATCTATTCCAAGAAAATAATAGGTATGAACCACCACCACTAATGCCACCACTAACACCACCAACACCATCACTAACATCAGTAATACAGAATAGGAAAAGATAGGAAAATGATCATCCCTGGCATTTATAGCACACTTTGCAGTTTGTAAAGTCCTCCACTGACATGACTTAACTTGACACTTCTAGCCACTTTGTAAGGTGAACTATAAACTGAGGAATTAACTGAGGCACTACTAGTATGTATCAACCCAGGTCTTCATGATTCCAAGTCCAATGAACTCTCCATGACTAGAGTATGTAGCATATGTCCTAGGGAAAGGGCTGGGTGGGAGGTCAGGTTCTGTCCCTGACTGAATCATCGACCTCTCTGGGCCTCAGTTACCTTCTTTGCATAGTCACTGGCTTCAGTGAGCATTTAATGACTTTGGATGGGAACCCTGCCTTGAAGAATCTACCATTCTGGGGTATGGATGGGCAAGAGCAGCTAGGGATGAAAGAAGAGAAGGATTTCCCAGGTGCAAATGCATTCACATACTCACCATGTTAGAAAAGTGTGCAAATGTCACAAACATATACACTGTGCTAGAGTAGTATGCAAATGCCACACACACATGCACCCTGCTAGAGAAATGTGCAGCACACACACACACACACACACACACACACACACACACATCCTCATTTAGTGTTAGAATCGGTGTACAGACACCCTAGGCCTCTCCAAAACCAAACTGTGCTCTCCCTCCCTGCAACCATTGATCAAGAAGGATTGGCCATGTGGCTAGGGTTCAGAGGGCTCCTGGTTCTCAGGCTCCATTCGAGCATTTCATCCAACATTAAGCCAAGGGCCACATAACCGCCTCTAATTCTTTCAGCCTTTGTGATGGGAATCTGTGCTTTGTGGTTTTCAGGTTTGTAAAGCCAGCAGAAAAAGCGAAGCTGGAAACAAGCATCTCTGATTCTCCTCTGTTTCAAAGGTTGCTCCCTGAGGTGCCAGGAGAGCCTTCCCCCATCCAGCCCAGGAAAAAAATGCTTCCCAGACTGGGCCTGGGTCTTCAGACTGAGCTCAGTGTGGGCTCTTGGCAAGCAGAGCAAATTTGAGCTGGTTTGAGAAAGCTCTTGGTCACCTGTCTTTAATTGCAGAAATTGATTTGTGAGGGAACAGGGGGAAAGGACCTCAGGGACTAGCTTGGCTCTGCTTCTCTCAGTGCTTGCCACTCATTCAGTGAAGCAACCCCATTCCTTCTAGCTCCCTCCAGGTATTCATGGATAGGGTCACAACCAACAGCAGTGCCTACCATTTTGCTGGCTTTTCTCAAACCCACTCCCTTGAACCCCACAGTAGGGTAAAAATGTGTCCACATCCATTTTCCTGCATTCACTTGTATTCCCAGAGAGGCCACAAAATGAGCAATGATACAGAGTGGGAGAATGACTTGTGGGTGCTCAAATCCTAGCATGGATAGAGCAGAGAGCATGGGGTGGAAAATCTTGGGACCATAAACTGAGAGCTCAAATACCACCTTGGCCAATGCCTTAATTTTGCAGATGAGGGAACTGAGGACAAAGCCTATGAAGACAGCAAGCTGTAACACTTGAATGTGCTTTGGTGGGAGAGAGCTTATTGGGAGATGAGGTAGGACAGGTGCAATCATAGATTTAGAGAGACCCACAGAGGTCATCTTGTTCAGCCCACTTTTTATCAGTGAGAAAACTGGAGCCCAAAGGATTGACCAGAGAGGTCACACCTTAGCAAGATCAGGATTTGATCCCAGTCCTTTTGAATATAAATCACTGACTCCTTTATTTTTTCAATCAACATTTACTAAGCACTTTTATGATCTTACTTTCTGTTTGGGGGAACCCTGTAGATTTAAGTCTTTTCATGAAACTTCGTGAGTACCAGGGTAAGTTATCTGCACTTTTTTCTGTAAGCAGTAGGGAGCCATTGGAGCCTTCTGAGCAGGGAATAGTTCCAAGATAAGCAATGATTTCTATTCTATTTGCATTGGTGAGGAGGCTGGGTTAGAGGGAGCAGAGGTGAAACATGGGAAGAAGAATTTGAGAACTCCTACTGCATTGGGTTTGGGTGGTAGGTGGTGAGAACCTGGACTGAGCTGTTGGGAAAGATTCAACAGCACTGGGCATCTGATTAGATGTGGGGAGAGGTTGGCACTTGAGGCCAAATATTGGGGATTGTGGGAGTGCATCCTAGGGATAAGTGGCAAAAAGCAAGGGAAATGTGGGGCTAGAATTTGGGAGCTGGCTCTTCAGGTGGGTGAGGCACCTGAAAATTGAGGTGATGATTAAAGGGAGTAGCTATGGCCATCGAGAAGGCAGGTGTTTTTACATTTAGGGGCTAATAGGTGAGTAAGGTGCTGGAGGAGGCAATGTTAGAGAAGTAGAAAGAAAACGAAGAGGCTGCCATGGCAAAGAAGTGAGGCTTTAGAGAATGAGGAGGCCAGCAAAGTTGGAAAGTTCAAAGACAACACCCAAGGATGATTGGCTTATGGGGTCAAAGGGCATGGGTTCAAGGATCCTGCCTCTGGTGCTTCCTCCCTGTGTATTCTTGGCCAAGACAAGTGAGATCCCTAAAGCAGAATTTTCTCTTCTGTATAAATGGAGAAGCATCCCACCCCCAACCCCAACTATGGCCATCCCCATTACCAATAGCATCTGCCTTTCCTACAGAGTGTTCTGTGTGTTAATGTTTAAAAAATTCTTGATGGGTTCCGTATCTCCCTCCACTCCCCAGAAATTGGCTCTCTCCCCTTCCCTGTGCCCTTTCCTACACAATCTCTGCCCCTTGACATTCCACTGTCTCCCAGGTCCTAGCTCAAATACCACCTCCATAAAGACTCTCCTGAAAACTTCTCCCTGCTCTCAGAAGAAAGCTGGAAATAATTTCTCCCTCATGTGATCTCATAACACTTCATTCTCCATTCATCTACTAATTATACTCTTTTTTGTGCTAATTATATCCTGACGTATTTTATTTATGCATCTATATCTTATCTCCCATACTAGAGTATACTGGGAATGTGTTTTCATTTTAGAGAGGATTCCGTGTTCAGGTGTGGGTTGCACTAGATGGCCCCTGAGGGCCCTTCCAAGTGTGAGGTTCTGTAGTTCTGAAAAGAAAGAAGTTACTTATCCAAGGCAATGAATGACATAACAGAATGTTCCTATTTTTGAAATGGGGGAATTGTGGCATACAGAGGTTAGCTGACTTGTCTGAGGCCACATAGTGAGAGTATCAGAAGTGAATTTCAAGTCCAGGTGTTTCCGATTCCAGAAGGGCCTGTAATAAGGCTAGATGGTCTAAGGTCCCTTCAGACATTGAAACTGGTAAAAGCTGAGCCAGCCCACTGGCCATTCCTGAGGGACTTTAGAACTGAGTCCTCCAAACCTTCTTGTTATAAACCCCCCAGTGCAGGGTGGGGGTCTTTCTTTCTGCCTTTGTTTGAGGGAAGAGTGAAAACAGTATAGTCAGGATGGACACTCGGTTCTGAGGATAAGCTCTGGGCAAGGCTGCCCTTCTCTCATCAGTGAACAGTCTGAGCATTTTATTTTCTTTCTGTAAGTGGGAAACCCGGAGACCAGAGAAACTGGGTTTCTTTCACAAACTTCTTAAATTGGATGTTTTCCATTTACCCTGAGATTTCCTCCTTAGTATACTTGAGTCAAGAAGATCTGGGTGCAGATCTTGTCTCTGATGCTTACTGGCTATGTGTTCCATTCCATGAAGGCTAGTTTAATGTCAGCAGACTTGCCAGCCAGTCCCACCCATGAAGACCCCAGGGCTTCCCTTCTGTTCTTGGTCAGACCTCATGCACAGCAGCCTCACTGAATTCTTGGCCCTGTTCCAAGCTGGTTTTTGCTCAGCAAAGATAAGAGAGGAGGGGAGGAGGGAGAATGGCATATTCCCATCTGCCCCCAAGACCCTTGGTCATTGTGGATTGCACAAAGTCATTAATTTCACCCTTGCCCGCACTGACCATGGACAAGAGCATCAGAATTTCTACTGAGACCCTTGACTTTGACCATTCCATGATGCTCTCTACGTCTGGACTCAACTTCTTAACTCTCTGGAGAGTACGTCTGAGCAGAGTATTGTGGACACATGCTTCTCCCCTAAGTCAAAGAGATTGGAGCTTCTGAAAGGCTGGAGCAAGGGAGCTGAAAGGGTGTGTGTGTGTTCATGTGTGAGGGAGGGAGGGAGGGAGGGAGGGAGAGAGAGAGAGAGTGTTTAACAAAATAACTCAGACAAACTGAGGCTGAGAAGGTTAGGAATTTTCATTGGGAGAGGGGATAAATGGTGCCTCCCCATTCCCTGCAGTCTTGTCCTGAGTTATTGATAATTGGGGGTGGGGAGAAAAGATTCCCGGCCATCGCAAGGTCTTTGGGGTGTCTCCCCACGTCTCATCACTTCTCCCTGGCTTGTTTTCTGCTCGCTGTAGCTCCCTGCTCCCAGGCAGAAGCTGCCTGGATCATGACTGCATCCTCGGGAAGCCCCAGCCTCTCCACTGCTGTTTGACTGATGCTCCTGCTCGTTACTATTTCAATTATGCAGATTCTTGATGCCGGGGAGGTTTGTGGCGGATGACGCCAAGGCAGCTGCCCGCCGTGCCCATTGTCGGCTCGTCAGCTGATCGGGGGTGGGAGGGGGGCTCTTCTTGCAGCAGCCAGCATGCAGTTCGATTGAGAGGGGGCTCTGGGGGCGACGTACAGCTCTGTGACTCGCTTGTGCCTTCAGCCAGCTCATGCAGGGGGCAGAGCAGATCGGCGAGCTCTCGAAGATGCTGCCTTATCTCGCTCAGGCTTGGCTTCCCGCGGGCTTCCCCGGAAGATGCAGCAGGCTCAGCCACACCAAGGGGGCTTGGGAATGAAGAAGCTCGGCCAGCCCACTTAGTTCCCTCGTTGGCGAGTGCAAGCCAGCCCCCGGCTGACATGATCGCCTCTCCGTTCAGCCTTTCCCCGGGAATGCACCCCCCCATGCACGGCCCCAGAGCTCTCTCTGTTTTCCCTTGACTCCCATTGTGTCATGCTCTCATTCAGCGCTCAGCTTGCCCCCGCTGCTTTTCGCTGTCCGCACCACTACCACCGGCCTCTGCTGCTCTGGTTTGCCCATGTTTCTCAGATTCTTCAGTCTGGTGTGATTAGGGGGCTATGACGATGAACCTGCCTGGCGGAGGAGCAGCGGCTGCCGTGATGATGGTGGGCTATAATAATGGGCGCTATCCCCGGAATTCTCTCTACAGTGACTGCATTATCGAAGAGAAGACAGTGGTCCTGCAAAAGAAAGACAATGAAGGCTTTGGCTTCGTGCTGCGAGGGGCTAAAGGTAAGGCCACCTGGGGGACCGGGAGGTATTCACGTGTGTGTATGTGTGTGTGTGTGCATGCCTGCCTGCTGGAGAGAGGCTGTCCAAACCTGAATGTCGGCCTGGCTTCTTCTAAGGCACTTGGTTGCTAGACAACTGTTCTGAGGCTGCCAGCACACAAGTTCTAGGCATTCGGGGGCCTTACTGTGGGAATTCTTGCTCAGTGATTTTCTCTGCACAATATGGCTTTGCATGGGGCTGCTGTATTCCCGTCCTTCCTTTAAAGCAGTGCCTGTGGCTGAGGCCAGCAGGCTGTTGTCATGTGTGAGCATGGCAGCTGTTCTCAGCCTCATGGAGGCATCCAGCTTCAAGTTGAGGTACTGGGGGATGGCTCCTGGCTGCCCACGAGCTAGGAATTAGAGAAGCTTTGTGGGGCTCAAAGGGGCATGCCTCCAGAAGGAGACCTCCCAGGTCAAATGGGGGCCCCTTCAGCTCCCACCTCCTCTGCTTCCTGACCTGTGGGAGCAGCTGCTCATCAGTTCCCTTCCCAGCCTTCCTGTCTCTGACCAACTTGTGGACTTTCCTTGGAAAGCCTAGCCTGGCAAAATTGATTCGACTTTATTTAAGGGAAAGGCCACACGTGGGCTGTGTTTTAGTGGAAAGAGGGACAGGTACAGAGCATTTCAGGCTATTATCACTGCATCAGGCCTGTCTCTGCCTTGGGTTCATTATGAACCTTCCTTCTGTGCCCCCTCCCTGTCCAACTTTTCTTAGAGGTCAGTCCAGAAACTGTGCGTGTGTGTGTGTGTGTGTGTGTGTGTGTGTGTGTGTGTGTGTGTGTGAGAGAGAGAGAGAGAGAGAGAGAATGTGTATGGGGTGCTGTCTCCCTTCAATCTGTTAATACAGTTTATTCATCTGCTCACAGACCCACAATGCCCATGAAAGTCTCTCTCAAGTCCTAGAGTCAATGTGTAGTCCAACACACCTTAGTTGGAGGGGGGGGGGTCCCCATAGATATGCCTGTGCTTTCTTGACAACAGGGTCTGGAGTTCTTTGAGGCCTCACTGCTCCTGGAAGTGGAAGCCACAAAGTCTTGAACTCCCTTGAGAGTGACAGAGTCCAAATCCGGAGCCCCGATGAGACCAGAACCATTTTGCCCTTGGCATGTGGAAGTCAGTCCCCAGGTTCCTTGTCTATGGAGCTGAAAATCACACCCAAGATTCAGTGTGGTGCTTTGCTGGTCCTACATGTCAGAGGAGGAACTCTTCCATTTTTAGAACAGAAATTGTTTAGTCACGGATGCTTCCAAAGAGAATGACAGACATGTAGATATATAGTCCAAGGGCCCATTACTGCCTATTTCTAACAGATGGGTGTGGGAGAGAGAGAGGGACTCTAGAGGCCTCCTTCATCTGGTGGCCTGAGAGTTCACAGTCTATCCTCTTTCTTGGCTGGGAGGGATACTAGGCCTTCCTACGCTCAGTGAGAAGTCATTATGGACCCCTTCTCACAGAATGCTTCAAGGCCATGCACAGGATTGGGCCCAAAGGAAATGTTTTCCCAAGTTTGAATAAGGCATGTATTCTTTGTCCTTCAAGCTGATACTCCAATTGAAGAATTTACCCCAACGCCAGCATTCCCTGCCCTGCAGTATCTGGAGTCCGTGGATGAAGGAGGAGTAGCATGGCAGGCAGGCTTGAGAACTGGTGACTTCCTCATCGAGGTAGGACACAGAAGCATGTTCAATGTTTTCTGAAGGGTGCCGTGGCTCTCATCATAGGGGAAGGGGAGTTCGTTCGGTGACATGAGTCCAGATGTGCCATCAGTGGCACACCTAAAGCAGTGGCTAACAACTCCAACTTTGGTATTCTTGGCTGTGTGCGATTCTCCTACATTTATGTGGTTTGATTTTGCTTTTTGTCCATAGTGATCACTTGTGGACAGGAAAGTGGCCTATTTGGTGAGAATGTTGGATCTTAGGATCCTTGGTGGACTGGGACACATGCAGAAGTATTCCAGAAAGATTGTTGGAATGCTTTTTTGTGAGGGTTCAAGGGGACATTCTCAGTCACCTTGGCCTAAAGTGACTTTGTTTAGAGATCAAGGCACTCCTTGAAATTCTAAGAGGCCAGTTGAATAGTTTTGTTGGTGTCAGGTGAGATAACACTTGAGAAAGAGGGTTTTTTGTGACAAAGTTGAGTAATGTTGGCCTTATTGGGGTAGGAGGAAGGGAAAAGTGGCAGGGCAAGAGGAGACTTGAGACTCAATGAGTGAAAAAGGACACTATAAAGTACTGAGTGTTAACAAGGCATCTTATGGGGAAATGCCCTTGCTGGTACAGAGAACAGCACACACATAGGGCAGAAAGGGTAAGTGCCCACACCAGAACCTATGGGAAGTTAAAGGGGAATATTAAATTCTCTTACTCATGGTGGCATATAGGTTAGTCCATAAATGCCTGCAAATCTCAAATTTTCTTTGACAATGAATGAATGTGCCTTTATTTTGTTTGTTGGTTTTTCCTCCTAAAGTCATGTTTATTCCTTGTTCTTTGGGATGGAAATAAGTTTCACTAAACTAAAAACTCACTGAAAGAAGCATGGCACTAACTTGAAGGCACCTCTCACTCCCTTCCTCCATGCACCTATGAGGAAGAAAGTTTGGGAATCTGAAACATGAGCAGAGAGGAGGTCATCAGGGCCTCTGAGAATGGGAAACTTCTTTGCCATGTTGTAAGCATCTGAATTGCCCTAATATGTCACCACCATTATTTGAATTCAAAGACTTGAGTGTACCCTCATTTTATCCCATGTTTTCAGTTTTGACTGGACACCTGCTGAGTATTGGTGAAAACCTTTAACCCCAGCGTGACACTGGATTGGGAACTAGCATGGCAGTGAAAATCAAGTTGGACTCATGTTACTGTTGTCCATTTGGGGAGATTTCTTTTCCTTTGCAAATGCCCAGAATCCATCCTGAATATATGTTTCACTTAAATATTGGAAGTTCTATTTCCATGTTTCATTGACAACTCAAGGCCTTGGCTGGAAGCATGAGCCAGGACTCTTGTCCATCCCTCAGGGTTTGAAGTTTAACCAGAGAAGAGATAGCTCTGGTTTTCTGTTGCTTCATGTTTTAAATAGATTTTTAATCCGCGTGGAAATGCAGTGAAATGGAGTTGAATCATTTTCTGTAGGATGCAGGAGTGATGTCAGACCCGCTTCCTGGAATGTGTGTGTGTATGTGTCTGTGTGTGTATATGTGTGCATGTGTGCATACACACATACACACACACACACACTCACACATGTTCCAGCCAGCCTGTGGAGGGAGTCACTGAGCAGAGTGCCTTTCTTTGCATGTGGGAATACATGAATAAGGGTGTCTGGGGACAAGAGGGTGACCACTCTGTTCAGCTTTAGGGACTTGTTTATAGTTTATATTTCTCCATGGGAGAAATATAGGACTGGCAGATGTCAGACATGCCATTTAGTGGATGTATTTGTTGGGGGAATCTCAAAAGAGAGGTGTGTTGAGATATGGCACCATCATCTGCATATGGAAAGAAAACTATACCTAATCTGTACTTGGGAAACCATTGACTATGGTATGACATTTATCTGTACATCTAGGTAAGCAGAATGCACGTGGGTGTTGTTCTTAACCTTGGTGAGAGAGCCATGGGCTCATTTTGATTTGATTTGATTTTTGTCTTGAAAGCTACTTGTCAAAGTAATCCCAAGCCTTAGCTGGATGCAGGGAGCCCTCATCTAAGTAATTTTTCTAACAGACTACTCCAGGATGAGCTTCATGTAAAGCTTAGGCCTATAGCTGTGTGAAAAATGTGAGATGTATATACAGGTCATTGGACCACAGGTAACTGTAGTTCATTCCAGTGACTAGTTTATTTATCAGGTAGCATATGTTAAACATAGAAAGGAATCTGCTGATAGTGCTTTTTAGTGTACAGTGAGAATTGTACTATGGCACAGTTAGAGGGTTGGGGAAGCACAACTCTGCGGATCCCATCCCTGAGAAACCATGGTCTACAGCTGAGTTGGATGATTTCCTCTTGACCCACTTTGCCCACTGAGATTCTGAAATCCCAGTGCCTTTGCCTATGGATGCTCTGACCGAACTGGACTGATTTTGGAATTTGAAGGGAGTTTGGGGGTAGGGTAAGAGGTTAGGGAGAGAGACTTTTTCCTGTGAATATTTGCAGTGTATGGAGAATAGTTTAAGCTGCTGGATGGTATTGCTGCAGACCCTCCTTGACAGAGGAGGATAGCCAGTGGTCCCCAAGGCCTTTACTTTGCCATTTTATAGAAAGGTCTCACTTCTTTATGTCCCTAAGCTCTCCTTTTTCTCTTCCCCCAACAGAGTTGTTGCCTAAGTGTTTAGAAGGGAAGGGATGGAAACTCCTCTGTTACTCTCTGATCAGGAAAGTCAAAGGTTAATGAAAGTTTGATTATGATCCAAGTTCTCACAACAGTCATGGTTTCATTGGACACCAACACTAGGGGTCACCTCAGGAAACAGAAGGAGGCACCTTAGGGCAAATACAAAGGATGACCCTTCCTACAGAGGATCATTGCCCTGAGAGTTGGTTGTCCCTAAAAATATATCATTTCATGAACAGTTGGGTGAATTCATGGATGATTGGTCTGAAGACAGTTTCAAAAAGAAAGCTGGAAATGCTTGGAGATTATCCCGAACACTTTCCCCACCCCAGAAGCATTTCCCAGCAAGCCCTGGGCTAGAGGAACCCTTGGTTCTAATGCAGTTTGCCTTTTGTGCATTTGATGTTCCCAAGTTAGTATCCTAGCACAATGGAACTCGGTGATTTTTAAAGTTTGTATTGTAGAGTTCTCCTCAGTAGCCAACCTTGAAATTTGACTTACAATAGACGTGGATTTTTTTTTCACAGGTTCCCATTTTGAGACCACAGATTGGGCCCTCATGCTGTTTTGGTCCAACTGTGAACTCTCTTTTATCTAAGAAATGCCTACCTAGAAAGGAAAGGTTTTTAATATTCAGAGTAGTTGGGCTTAACTTTGCTTTGGTGGCTCACTCCTTAATTAGTTTCATGTGGTTGTCATCAGGGAAGCTACCAGAGAGCTCCGGTGACTTCTGTTGTTTTTTGTTTTCTTGATAGTCAAGTGGCTCATCCACTTTGGGCATTAATTTCACTTAGTGTGTTTCCCCCACAATTGCCCTCTGATATAGCTGCTACTGTCCAGGCAGGGAAAGGAAGAATTGACTCTTTATTTCTTTGGGTTAAATGTTTACTCAAAAGAGAGTCTGGTCCCCTAAAAAAAGTAATTTCACCATCAAAGACCATTTCTTGAATTGAACTAAATAAATAGCTCATGTTTCCCTATATCATCTGAAAAAAATATTAATATTAAGCTGAATTAGCAGGTAACATTTACATAGCACTTTAAGTTTGCAAAACACTTTACCTAGCTTAGGTCATTTCATCCAGTTGGCCATTTGTGGCATTGATGCTATCATTCTCTCCATTTTGCAGATGTGGAAACTGAGGGTCAGAGAATGAAATGATTTGCCCAGGGTCACACATCTAGTCAGCACCTCAAGAGATATTTGAACCTAAGGCTCCCCAAATCCCAAATCTAGTTCTCCAGCCCCTGCCCCAGCTGTTTCTAATATCATGAGGGATTTTTGTCAGATACCTTGCTGAAATTGAGATATTCTGCTTCTACATCATTCCCTTGGTCTATCAATCAAGTCCCTCTATTAAGAATCTTAATTTAGTTTCTTGATTAAATATTTTTTTAATTAACTTGATTAAAGACCAAACTCTGGTAATGTCAGGAGGAGGAAAAAACAGTTAGTAAATTTTGACTTAGGGTCCTGTTTACACTTTTTCTGTCAAAGCTAATTTTGTGTTTTAAGTGCAGTGCTCATAGGGAAGTACCTGCCTCCAAACTGTTCAGATCTTGATTTCCCATCTGAAGTCCAGGCTAAGGAAACATGTTTCACTTGCTGGCACCTGTAATGGAGCGGAAGCCTTTTCTTCAAATGACAAATGAATTCCTTCAGCAAATATATTTTTATAATAGACTGTGTGCAGGCACTTGTACCTGATGTCATAGAGGACAGAAAAATGGAGAAGACACTGTCTCTTCCTTGAAGATTAGAATCCAGGAGGGCAGATAAGACAAGGGAGCAAGTCCTCTAGCAATAATAATAAATAAATCCTATATCAATAGTACTTTTCATGGTTTAAAACTAATATCCTCTAAGTATACTGAACCATAAGACTAGTAGCAAAGTGTTCTGAGAGGGAGAGGTCAGTTTCATCAGGCATGATGCACCTGGAGATGACATCAAGTTGGATTTTGTATGATATTGATAGAAGTATATATCTAGAACTTCCCCAGCATGAATTTATTAATTATTCTTCCTTTCCATGAGCCTTAGATAACTATAATATTGATATGAGTTATTAGCCATAGATAACTGCAACACACAAACACACATATTGAATATGTGTTAATTTGAGAATGGTGCCTTCAAGATCTGATTTCCTTAAATTACCCTTCAGTTGTCATTGAATTAATCAACTCCACAGAGCTGCTAGAGAGACCTGGCTAAGGAGGGGCTCAGGGAGAAGCTGGAGTAGTAGGAAGCAGGTGCTAGAGCACTCTAAAGGACTGCCCTCCTGCCTGGTCATTCTCTTCCTTATATGAAGCACCAGGCTTCACTGCTTCAGGAAGCAATTCTAGAAGATAGCATCCATATTCTCCCTGCCGCAAATTGAGGCTTGGCGTAGAACCCGAACCTGAATTAGTTGATGTGTCAGGCCTCAACTGCTCATTCCCCCTGGTTCTAATATGGAAACATGCACATCTAACTTATTCTTGCTACCCTCCCTGCCTATCTAAGCTTCTTGTCCTTATCTGGTTGGACTCTTCCCATGCATGGATGATCAGGCCCACATATGCAGGCCACAGCCTGTTTGGGGTTTCTGTTTTGTCTTCTTTTCTTTCCTTTTAACCAGCAAAAAATGTGTGCATACTCAGGAGAAGTCCAGTCTCATTTCAGTTTTCTCTTTTTGATCATCTCCAAGTGAGGTCCTGAGATGATGGCTCCCAGAATGTCAAGACTTGAGACCCTGTCAGTGCCCCCTTGCCACATTTTCAAGGATCTCTTTGTGCTTGAAACACTGCACATCTCATGATCTGAAGGCTGGAGACTTTGCTGCAGCCAATCTGCTGACTAAGTGCATCCTCAGCCTTCCAGCGGCTGGACACTTGCCACCTGAATGTTATCTAGTTAAGTCAGCTCAAAAAAATCCATTCAGGGTGGCAAGGGGTTAATGTCATTCATCTCCAGTCTTTGCTTTCAGATCTCATGTTTTATCCATCCATTGTTTTTAAACAACAAAACTAAAAATAAGTCAACAAGGAAATCTAGTATTATTTCATGTTTTCATTCACACTGTGTGTCTGCCGATGTGTAGAAGAACACTTTCCCCATAAAGCCTCAAGCATTGAGATTTGAATCTAGGTCTTCCCAAACTGGCCTTGATGGGTATGAGCTAATTAGCTGCAGTCTCTGGGTCTGAGTCTGAAAGGGGCTCCCTTCTCCCCTCTTCCTCTTGGAACCTCTTACTTCCCACAGGGCACAGCTCATAGGCTACCTTTCCTCTTCACCTCAGCTGGGAGCACTCTTCTCCCTCTTTGAAATGGCTTTGTATTTACTCAATCAAGTTGTAATTATTCTCTTGTCCCAGGATAACGTAAACTCTCCGTGGGTCAGGACGATTTTCCTTTTTGTCTCTGTATCCCCAGCAGTTGTCCCAGAGCTTCGAACATAGTAATTAATGCTCCATTTGGGATGGACCCCAGAGGCCCTGGGGAGGGAGCCGCATGCCAGCCTGAGGCCACACCTGGCTTGTTTCCTCCTCCACTCCCCTTTCTCCTTTGATTGATGTCAACAAAACCATCTGAGTAGATGCTTCATTTCCCAAGCATTAGGCTTGGTGGTGGAGCTGCTTCCTTGGGAGATCTGAGACAAATACCAGAATTTTTCCCAGAAATCAAAGGGTTCTTTTTTAAATCATTTCTGCAAACTTGGAATCTCATTTATTCATTTTGTACTCGAACAGTCTGAAACAATGATGACTCAAATCTGATCCAAAAGGGTTAGGAAAAAATTGTGTGTGTGTGTGTGTGTGTGTGTGTGTGTGTGTGTGTGTGTGTATGTGTGTGTGTAGGGCTATGCTCCAGTCATCAGGAGCTGCCTGTGAGGATTATTTGAAGGCAGTTTGCTGTGTTAGCTTCTTAATGGCAGTGCTGTATGGAGTGTGGTGATGATGGGCCTCTCTTGCCATCAACACTCACTGCCATCACTGTACATCATCTCTTGGCCTGGACTCTTCCTTCTTACATTGAGGAGCTTTGTGGAAGGGAGATGAGATAGCTCCAAGACCCCCTTCCAGCTCTGATTCTCTGTGGCTCTAAGTAACAGCTGAACATATGAAGCTGCAGGGAGTTTTGCTTTCTTAGTAGACAGTCATCAATAATTCAATCAACCAACCAACCATTCAGTCAAAAAGCATGGATTATCTTGAAACAGATTAGATACAGAGTCTGGGAAAAAACTGATGATCAGAGAGTTAAGTGATATAACCCAGTGTTAAGTGACTACTTAGCCTGTTTGCTTAATGGGAAGAAAAGGGGAGAAATGATCTTGAGGCATCATGGAACTGGGGGAGTGAACTTGGACTTGAATTCGATGACCCAAACTAAAATAATGACTACTCCTTAATGTCTGTGTGTCATTGACAAAGTCACTTCCCTCACTGGATCTCAGTTTTCTTAGATGAATAACTATAGGCCTGGATTAGATGTCCTTTCCACAGTCTATTTTGGGGGGATGTTAAGCTTGAGAAGGATCTGCGTATAGCTTAGAACTTTTAGACAGTGGTAATCTAGGCTGACTCTAACTCTCTAGTCAAAACTTCTAGAAGTAGCAGAAACCTATGGGAATGAAGCTAAAATTAAGACTCATCACTCACTCATAGAGAACTAAGGCCATCCATGTCAAGCTGGAAGGGAATTTAGCATATAATCCAACCACTTTGATTTTACACATGAGGAAACTGAGGCCTAGAGTGGGGGAAGTGACCTGACCAGTACCACACAGCCATCAACTGACAGAGCCAGGATGCCAACTCAGGTCCTCTGCTCTCAGATCCAGGGTCTTTTCATGTTCTTTGTTTGGTTTAGTGGCTCATTCATTCAACCACTATTTCTTAAGTTTCTACTCTAGACACAGGTGGTGCCGGGTGCTAGAAGAGATGCAGAATGAACTAAAGGGTGACTCCTGCCCTCAGTGAGCTTCCAGTTCACCTTGTCAGAAAGTATCTGTGACATTCAGCCTGGCTCAATGGAGTACATGAGTTTGGAGTCAGAGGTCCTGGGTTTAAATCCCTACATGGTTTTGGTACAATCTCTTTTCCTTCTTTGCTCCACAGTATCTTCCTTGATGTGATAGGAGGATTGAACGAATGAACTGAAAAGTCCATCCCAGATCTAATATTTTGTGAGTCTCAGCTGGACCCAGATTATAAAAAGAACACAGGTCAGACTGGGGCCTATATTTTTTTGTCTTTTTCTTAGAATAACTGGGGAATCTTGGAAAGACAGAGCAAGAAAGTGACCTGGCAAAACGGAGTCAGGTGGGATAGTTTGGGCAAGGAGAAACAAGACATAAGAGACCCCAATACCTCTAGGTCCTAATGCCTTCCTCTCTCAGATGACATGTGATTCAACTGGCTCGCTTATGTCTGATTTCTATGACCCCATTTGGGGTTTTCTTGGCAGAGATACTAGAGTGCTTTTCCATTTCCTTCTCCAGCTCATTTTACAGATGAGGAAACTGAGGCAAATAGGATTAAGTGACTTGCCCAAGGTCACACAATAGTAAAGGTCTGAGACTGGATTTGAACTCATGAAGATGAGTTCTGTCTCCAAGCCCAGTAGTCTATATACCATGGTGCCCTTTCAGATTATCTTCTACCTACTCTGTGTGTCCTTTGTATCTATCATCTGGTTTGCATGGTCTTCCCCATCACAATGGGAGTTACCTGAGGGCAGTTACCTGTTTGTTTTTCTTTCTTTGTGTCCCCAGTGCTTAGTATAGTGCTGAACCTGCAGAAAAACACAGATAATTCAAGTTATCTGACCTGGAATATTTAAAATGTGCCCAGACTCAGGCTCAGTGAACAAATAGCCCTGCTAGATACCTGCCTTAACCTCCAAGTGCCCCCAGGCAACTATTCAAAACTACAAGTTGCACAGAAGGTACAGACCTACAGCAATAGAAGGAGTTTCTTGCACAAATTAGCTGGACCAGATTAAAATATCATTGGGAAGTATTTAACAAAATAAAGAAAAAGATAATAGGCCATGGATAATATTGATACGTGGTTTTCTAAGTTAACAGAAAGCCAACAGGGATCCTTATGTACAATTCAGTAATTCATGTTTCTGTTGGAACTTTGTACCCCAGAATGATGATGGTGGTGATGGTGAGGATGATGAAGTTGACTCTCATCGGTTTAGTGCCATAGAGAGTTTACAAAGTGCTTTTCTGTCAACACTGTGATACTGAGAATGTCTAAATTCATGTATTGATTTTACAGAGAACAGACAATGTGACATAATGGATAGAGTACTTGATTTAGAGACAAAGAATCAGTTCCCACTTTGGACTCTAGCTGTGTGGCCCTGGACAAGGCCTTTAATGTCTCTGTGCCACGAGTACCTTGCTAGGATTTATCAGCAGTCATGGACAGTTTGGAGGGATCCCTAACTAAGGTCATCTGGGGCACGGCAGGGGGGTGGGGGGATTCAAACTCAGATCCTTAGGCTCCAGATTCAGGGCTCTTTCCACCAGATGATGTTGCCTGTATTTGCTCATGCCATATCTTAGGTTTCTAACCACTCTTCTCTCCCTCCTCATCTTTTTTCCTCCTGATTTTTCTGGCTTCATCCAAGTCCCAGTTAAAATCTCCTCTTCTACCAGAAACCTTTCCCAATCCCCTTCAATGCCAATGCCTTCCTTCTGCTGATTGTCTCCAATTTCTTCTGTGTACATCTTGTCTGCGTAGACTTGTCTGCATGCCATTTCTTCCATTAGAGCATGAGCTCCTTCATGAGCTCAAAGGAGCTGTCTTTTGCCTTTCTTTGTCTCTTCATTGCTCAGCACAGGGCTTGGCATATTGTAAGTGATTAATAATTGTTTGTTGACTGACTTTCTGCCCTCAGTCCAATGACAGTGAAAAGTCTCTAAGGTATTCAGTGATCTCCTGCCACACTGGTACATGTATTCAGAAAGAGAAGTGCTGGTTAAGGACTGGCCAGTCTGAAGGAGGAAACTTCCTTGTCCATGCATAGTCTGAGGACCATGAGTGTTGCCCCATAGCATAACTAGGTCATAACCTTGGACTTCCACCAGAACTGAGCAGGCCCCATCCCTCCCCCCCACCCTCCCAGTCATGGGGTCATGAGAATCTGCCTTTGTAGCAGGAAGGATTAAGCTGCCATTCTAGTCCTAGAGGACTCCAGTAATCATAGAATTTTATTTGTCTCCCTCATTCACTCTAAGCAGAAGTATCCATTACATCCTGTCACATCTAAGCTCCTGACAAAGAGCAAATGATGGCCTTGTTGAGCCATGGGCATGGGCAGACTAAGGTACCACTGGCAAATTAGGAAATGTCACCACCACCACCACCACCACCCCAGTGCCACATGTCACTTGTTCAACCACGTGATACGTCTCACTAACAGTGCCCAACTCAGATGTCACCCCTCCAAGGAGCCTGCCTTGCCAGGTCCCAACCCAGCACAAGCATTTAGCTCTGTCCTTGACTCTCATCTCGTTCTCCCTTTTGTAGACTTAGGTCCACATCTGCCCTAACAATGCAACCAGGTAAAAAACTCTTTGAGAAGAAGGACTGTGCCCACTCTGTCCCTGGTGTCTTCCACCCAGCACAGGTCTGTGCATATGATGGGGCTTGAGAAATGTTTATTGGAGTAAACTCAGTAGAGACAGAAATTTTCTTTTGTCAGCCATTAAAAGCACGTGCACTTAAGCCTCATGAGCACATGTCCCCTTAGATATCTGTGATTGAAAAATTAAAATTTAACTAAAAAAGGAATCTGTCCCTTCTTGCAGTCTTCAAGTGCTATATTCTAGGCATCCTCCCCTTCCCTAGTAAAAGCTCTGTCAGTAAGGCCTAAGCTGGGTGACTTTGCTCCATTACCCCATAAGGAGGGGAACACTGACTGAAAAGTCCCAGGGACCTTCTCTTGCCCCCAAGTAGTCAGTAATTATAGAATCCCAGATCTAGAGTGGGAGGGAACCATAGAAGTTGTAGGATCCAATTCCCCATCCTTACACCAATCCCACCATCTAACAGATTAAAAAAAAACAGATAAGAAGTCTGGAGTAACCCATTGTCAAACAGGCAATTCTTGACAGAGCTGGAATTCTGACCAACGTCTTGGGGCATGGAAGTCAACCCTCTTTGGGCCACAGCAGGCTGCCTCTCTGGATATAGGTCCATTTACCCAGCAGAAGGAAAGTCCATTGTAGGCAAGGATTGCTTTTTCTGTGCATCTCCAGATGCTTGCACAGGGCCTGACACATGGAGAAACTACTTGGTAAACTGAGTGGAGCTCATGAAATTCTTCGAGAGGACCATCTCTTCCTTGTTATGTACAGAAAGGAAAGAGATGATGTGAAGGGCAAAATCCAGCTAGGGGAAAAGCTGATTTTCTAAGTGAAAAATATGAGGCCCAAACATGTGCCCAGGAAGGGTTATGTCGAACTCACTATTTGTGGTCTCTAATGACCATCTGAGCCCTTGGATCCTTCCAACTTCCTTTTTCTCCCCATCCAAGCTAACTCAGATGTGAAGTCATTTTTTGCTGTCTTTTCTAGGGAGCAAAATGAGGAGTTCCCATCTAAGCATGGGAAGTAACATAACAGGTCATGGAGGGCAAAAACCCCCAGGAACCCATCAGGCTATTGTGAAATGGGTACATCAAAGCCCTCCATTTTACCCTGTGAAACTCCAGGCTCCAGAGCAGCCTACCAAGGAGCCTGCCCAGAGTCTCCTGAGGCCCAAAAGAATGCCCTGTGTCTGGTGGGTATGATGTTGCCTCATGTTGATACCAAAAGTGTTATCCGAGAAGAAGAAAGGATAAAGCATTTATTTATTAAGCCCCTACTGTGTGCTACACTGTGCTAATCTCATTTTATTCTCACAACAACCCAGGGATGTAGGGGCTGATATTATTCCCATTTTGTACTTGAGGAAACAGAGGCAAACAGATTAACAGATATGTTCAATGGGCAAGTAGGTGTGCCTGAGGTCACCCAACTAGTTTCCAGCACCTGATGGATGAAGCCCTATTTTACATAGTCATTAGGTACACCCTAGAGGTAGGTTCTTTTCTGGAGTTTCTAACACTCTTCGATGAGGGTTGCTTCAAGGCAGAGACAGACATTTGGAAGTCAATCTGTTCCTCATTCGGGGATGGCCAACACTTTGAGGTAGATTGCCTAGTGAGCACAACTTGTTTCAGAGCACTTGCCAGCATATCCCGCTGCTTCTGAGTCGCAGCTCAGTGGTATTTGTGACAAAGGCTTTCAGATGAAAGTCCATCTCCAAGAGGAATGGTTTTATAGAAAGCCTGGGCTGCACAGAGAAGCATGATGTATAGAGGGCTGACCTGTGTCAAGAAGCCCTGGGCTTGTGCCCTGGCTTGGAGATCCCAGGCAAGTCATTCTAAATGCTGTAAACCTCTGTCAGAGACTCAAGATGCAGCAAAGATGCCAACTTGTATCTAGAAAAGAAGGTTCTTCACCTGAGTGCCCCCTCTGCCAGTGAATCCCATGTCTGGTCCCCTTGCTTTCCCTACCCTAGGACTGAGCCTCCAAATATGCATGAGGGTCCACACGTGTATTGTGAAAAGATGTAACCATTTCTGCCTGTAAGACCCTTCATAGTGGAGGGAGCATCCATCTAAACTGTCCTGACAGTATGGATACAGTATAGATCCTCTACTGTCCAAAGCACTGAAAGTAGTTTGCTCTTTCTTCTCCCCCTTCTTTGTAGCTACAAAAAGAGATAAAGTTATCAGGCCAAGGGACCACTTTCTCCTTCAAGCCTAAAAGTCAAAGTGTGGGCATTTCCCCCTTCTCCAGAGGGCATTGCTAAGGCACTGGTCTCAGCATCTGTTGCCACCCCTGGTTTCTAATTTCAATAAACAAAATGACCTATTTGCATTGAGTTCTTTAGCTCCAGCCCCTGACTTATGCTGAGAGCCACTTCCTGCTGGCATTGACCCTTTGTTTCTTAGGGGGTCCCCAGCCCCCATGGGGCTAAGATGACTCAGCACAGTCACCATCAGTTTCCCCATCTGCTGCCACCTAAGACAGTAGTTGCACCCTTTACAGTATAGTTTGTAGAGTGGCAGCTCTGGGAGGAATCTTGAAGCTAGGTTATCCAATCTAGTCCAAAGCCCTTTGTTTTACAAAATAGAAAACTTAACCCAGAGTGGGCAAGAGGCCAGCCTAAGATGACCAAGTGAATGAGGAGCAGCCAGATTCAGCTCAGGTCATCGGATTGCCAGCCAAGGCAGAGCTCCTTCGAAGGACCTTGGACAGAATCTGGTGCTGTCCAAGGTCTTCTCCATCGGGCTCCTTGACAAGATCAGTCAGCATTTACCAGTCACAGTGTGTCTGAGGAATTATTGATATCTGTATTAGCTTTGATTAATTTTCCCTGCCATAGGCTGCACTATTCAGTCTGGTCTGAGCTCCTACAGGTTTATTTACAGAGACTGAGAAAGTGTTGGTGGGGGTGAGATAAGCAAGTAGATACTTGCCTTTCCCCCGAGAAGGAAGAATCACCCGTTATATTCAATCCTTAAACAGGTTCCTTTTACCAAAGAGAACATAAACTCTAGGAGGACAGGGTATGGGTCATTTGTCTTTGTCTCCCTTGTCACATGGTAGGTGCCCAATAAGTGCTCAAAGGAGTGACTAGATAGATGGAACAACAGGTATGGGAATGTGCATTTATTGGGCACCCACCATGTGACAAGCAGACACTTCATAAATATTGTTTTATTTACTTGTCACAGCAACCCTGCTAGGTAAGAGCTATGATTATCTCCGTTTTACAGTTGAGGAAACTGAGTAAGAAGGAGATCAAAGACTTTCCTATGGTGATGCAATGTGTGTGTGTATGAGAAAGAGAGAGACAGAGACAGAGTAGATTTGAACTCAAGTCTTCCTGACTCCAAGCCCCATACTCTATCCACTGATCCACCTAGCATTCCTGGATGGATATTCAAATGAGTGACACTTTCTTTGCAGTATCTCTCAGAATCATCCCTTCCTCTCCATTCCCATTCTCCTCTAAGACTTCATCATATCACACCTGGATTTCTGAAGTAGCTCCCTAATGAAAATAAAAATGAGAAGGCTAGATCTCCAATCTCATCAGTGCACAAATTGCCTGTTCTGAGTGCCTTTTCACCCAGAGGGTGTTTTGTCCTTGTCCTCTCATTAAACTTGTCCCAAAGGGTATCATCCTTCTTACTTGCAACCTGTGTGACTTCAGGCAAGTCACTTCATTTCTGTAGGTCTGTTTCCTCATCTGTATGAAATGAGAGACTTGGATGAGATGGCCTTGGGGGTCCCTTTGAGCTCTGGGTCTCTGGGTTTCTGAGGCCCTGGGTATAACCAGCATGCTGACAGCCCTCTTCTAGGCTGTACCCTTGTCATCCCTCAGCTTTGCTACCTGCTTGGTCTGCCTCCTGTAGCCCATTGTGGCTGAAAAGAGTGATTATTCCAACTATCCTGTGCAGCAGGGCACAGTCACCCCTGTTCTACACTTAAGGAAACAGAAGTTCAGAAAGGAGAAAGAATTTGCCCACAGGTGAATGCTTAGTAAGCCTCAGAGCCAGGACTCAGACTTAAGTCTTGGGATGAGCCCAGATTTTCCCTGGGACTCCTTGCTTCCCCTGGCTCCCCAGTGACCTATGGGCAAACAGTGGAATATAAAGAGCACTGACCCTCCCTAGAGTCAGAGATCTGAGTTCAAGTCTCATTCTCACCAGTGGAATCCTGCAGAATTTGCTTCAGCTCTTTGTGCCTCAATTTCTGCAACTATAAAATATGGATAACCACTCTTTCCTTGCATACCTTATTGGCAGGAAGAAGGTGTTGTGAGAAGAGTGATTTGAACATCTTCAGGCAGTTTGGAAATTATTACATTGGTGATGTGCGTTGGGGAATGTTACTCGGCCTGATTCTACACACCACTGATAAAAAGAGGAGGCGAGCTTCCTAAAACTTACCCCTTGATTTTATTGCCATCTAGCTCAACCATCTCCCCATTGCCAGCCACATCCAGGTCACTCACCTGGCTTCCATTCCACATCCTCCACAACTACCTTCCAATGGACTTATCCAACTTGATTGATACCAATGTTCTCCTTCTACAACCTAATCTCAACTGTCCTTAGTACACTCCATTCAAATCCTGTCCCTGGACCTTTGTCCTTGATGTCTCTCCCATTATCTTATCTAAATTCTACCCATCTTTTAGGCTGAGATGAAGGCCCACCTCCTCCATCCAACTCTAATCAATATTGCTCTCCATACTTCAGGAGTCCCTCATTGCAATGGTGTGTGTTCTTGCTTTCTCCTCCAACATGGTCTTTGTAAGTTATGCTGGCTAGAAGCTCCAGTCTCTTCTGGCCAACCTACTGCTATCCATCTTGGGCTAGTCCATCCCTGTGCCAGTCCCTAAAGCTCTCCAACAAAAGCAAGCTTGATCTCATGCTAAATAGAGATTCTAAGCAGCAACTTCAGGAGAGGTTCACATAAGGAAGTTCACAAGTTGGAGAGTCAAGGAAAGCTTTCAAGAAAGTTGGGATGCCACCATTTATTCATTGATCAATTGTTATCTATCTGTAATATACAGGTATTTTAGTAGATATAAAAATCAATAAGGTTCATCTCCTGTCCTCGAGAAGCTTACAACAGAGTAGATAGCAATGGTCTATATTCAGATAAAGAGAATATAAGTCATAATGGAGAAAAATGTGCAAACAGTATAAGGGGGGAATTAGATCACAAGATTTCCCCTTCCCTTCCTATCACTTCTCAGTAAAGACCCTGTAGCCCCTGACTTATCTCAAGGAAAAACAGTTAAACAGAGCAAATGAACACTCAGCCCTAACCAGCTGAGTGTGAAACAGCCTTTTACCTGCTACCAAGAGGAGGGAGAGAAATTAATTTTATCATGTTTTCTCTGGAATTAAGATTGGACATTGTACATGATCAGATTGATACTATCTTTTAATGTTGTTTGTTAAATTTTTGGTTGACAGAATATTTATCCTTTTCCTGCTGTGTTTGTTCCGTGCCCATTCCAACAAATTTCCCCAAATTTCCCTGTTTTTCATTTCTTTTAATGCACATGCTGCACGTGGTTCAGTCATTCCCACACTGATGGGCACACACATGTCTTACAAATGTTTGCTTACCTACCAAGAAAAAGTGCTGTCATGATTTCACAAAAAGTATTGGAGTATATTGTGAGCTCATTGGGTCAAAGTATGTGAATAGAATGTCAACTCCCCAATAGAATATACGCTTAGCAAAGACAGAACTATTTCCTTTTGTTTTTTATTGTGCCAAAGAATTTTCTAAAATTCAATTTTATTTAATTTTCAGGTCTCCATTCTCTCCTTTCCACTTTTGCCCCCATTGAGAAAGCAAGAAAAATAGAATTCCTTACAAATATGCATTTGCAAACAAAATGAAGTCCCACATTATCCATGTTGAAAAAGAAAAATTATGTCTCAATCACCTTCCCTCAGATGAGTAGTATGTTGAGTCCATCACCTCTCTCTAAGGAGATGAGTAGTGTGTGCCATTATGAGTTCTCTGGATAAATAGATGTTGTCTTTACAGTATGTTCTCTTGGTTCAGCTTCCTTCTCTCTGCATCGGTCCCTACATGTCTTCCCAGGCTTCTCTAAACCCATCTCCTTCATCATTTTTTAAACAGAACAATAACATTCCATCATATTCATATGCCAGAACTGTTCATCATTCCCCAATTGATGGGCATTCCTTCTGTTTTCCTTTAATATTCCTATGCTCAGCACCTAGCAGAGGACTTGGTATAATGGTAGGCAATAAATGCTGAGTGATTGATCCATTTTTGTCATGTCATTTCAGATTTATTTCAGATCGCAAGATTTAGAACCAGAAAGGACCTTATGGGTCACCTGGTCCAACTAACTCAAGTCAATGCCATTCTGATGGGTTACTTTTGACTTGCTCATTTCTTAGGACTTTCCCAAGATAATTCTATGAATCTTTCTAGGCGCAGGGACAGGTTCAGCTCACACCATTTTTTATTCTCACAGGTCTAGTTCAGCATGCCTCAGTGTTACTCTCCTAGTTATGAGCAGCCAGTCAGCAAGTCTCTCCAACTTTGTAGGACTTGCCTGGGATTGGAAAGCTTCTGCAAGGTCCACACCAATGCCTCCATACCAATGAGGCATCCTAAGTAGTGCTCCTGGGTTCTCAGAAGCCTAGGTCAGTCATCAGGTTCTCCTGAGCTAGAAGAAATGAGTAATGAGCTGAGTATCTGTCACCTTGGGGGTTCATATTGCCAGACACATAGGGAGTGCTTAATAAATGGTTAGTTACTGAGGGTCAGTTTAGCACCAGAGTGTTGATCTCCAGGTGAGAAGCTGTTTCTTCTACAACCCACAATAGCACCCATTTGGTTTAGGAGAGTGCTCATCTCCATAGTACCACCCATGCCAAGGGCATCCTGGATCCTTGGAGTATTCAAATAAATACCTTCCATCTGTAAAGCAGATTTCTTCTCCAGGCATGGAAATACTTCACTGGAGAGTTTGTTCATTTTGACAGTGGACAAATTTTATTAAAGTCAAGTCAAGAATTATTTATGAAAAACCTACTGTGTGCCAGGCACTAAGGATACAGAAAAAGAAACAGGGATGCCTTCTAATGAAGGAGAAAGGATGAAAACAACTATGTACAAACACACTAGAGACAGCATAAATTGGAGACAATCTTAAAACTTAAAATCCCTGTTAAATTTATTGATTGGCTCTTGTCCTTTATAAACTCATCATTAAATCATTGTAAAGCTTGATTTTCCCCCTTTATTTCATGTCAGCTATGTGATTTAATGGACAGAATTTCTGTCTTGGAGTCAGGAAGAGCCAGGTTCATATTCTATACCTGGCCATTACTAGCTGGGTCATTTACCCTTAGCTGGTCACTAATCCTTTTATGTGAATCTGTGTCCAGGCCTTGGAGAGGGAGGGGATGGGGAGAGAAGACAGTGACTCAGGGAGAGGGAAGGAGGGCAAGCTTCACTTACTGACATCATCTTCTGTCGATTAGCATGATTTTCTTTTCCCCCCATCTTTCCTGGTTTCACTGGATATATTGGAATGGTCCAAGATGCACTATATTTCTGAAATCAGTCTGCCAGTAGCCAAATGGCAAGGGATGCTGAGGTTGCCTCTAAAATTATGTATAGAAAGCAATCCTTTGCACATTCGGGACTTGCTAATAAACTGATGAAGCCAGGATGTCTGACTTCCCTGGCTGAGAGTGCTTTTCTTGACCTTTTCCTAATTGAACTCCTTAGAGGTTGAGCCTCTGGCCTCTTCACCTCCAGACCTTGTCTCCCACCTCCCCTTTCTGGCATTATTTTCTATACTTTTACCTCTCTCTTTTCCAGTCTAACTCAATTAATCTGGTCAACCTTACATTTCCTGTGTGTGTGCCTTTGCATGATGGTCTCCCATGTCTAGAATGCCATCCGTAACTGGACTCCTTAGAACCTCTCCTTTGCATTGGATCTCCCCTCAGATGCCAGCTCCCATGTGGGGATCTTCCTGATCTCCCACCCATCCACCTATATCACCAACATTTGCCTCTTGAAATTACTGTTTATACTTTGCATTTTCTTTTCTCTGGCTATATGCACAGAGGCCTCAGGAAAAGAAGAGAGAAGGAGAGAAAGAGGTACTTTCTATTGTTGTTTAAGCAAGGGTGTAGGGTGTGTTCAGGGAGGACCAGTACCTTTGGTATGATGGCTGCTGAGCCCTTTTCAGGGCTCTTTCCACCTTTGATGTCCACCTGTTCCACCTAACTCTCACCTGTGGCTCCAAGAAGCCACAGCATGTGCAGTGGCCATACCCCAGTAAACCATTTCAGCACACAGGCCAAACCAGGTTGAGGGTAACCAAGGGTTCTCAAACCCATTGGTGAGTTGTGGGGGGGTGCCTACCCCAAGAATGTGAAGATTTCCCCTGGTGGAATGGGAAGATGAGAACAATTTGTTCCAAAGGCAATGAAGGCAGATGAAAAAGGTGATGTGAAAGGCTTAGAGATTAGCTAGATGCTGAAGAAGCTAAGGTCATCAACTGTATCCTGAGCCATCACCAGCCATCTTGACTCTGTCCTGCCATTGGACTATGATGACTCTGGAGGAGAGAGTGAAACTGACAACTTCATGCAACTCTGCCTCACTTAAATCCAATTTACATACAAATCAAAGGATATCACCCAGTCTATTTCACTATTATGCCTCAAAGTCCCATGGCAACAGGGAAGTGATGAAGCAGCAGGTGCGGATACACTGGGAGATGTAGTCACAACACTGCACACAGGCGGTGCAGGCCATAGGGTCCTTTTTCACTGGAAACAGCAGTGAGACTCGGCAGCTCTCTGGTGTCTGAGCAGCTTTTTAAGGATTGTACCATTCACCTCATGGTGTAAGGAAGGAGGCTAGAAAAGGTGCCCTAAACATTGCCTGCTTGCCCAACCCTGGTCTGATTACCATGGCAGGTGGGGAATTTCACTATGTGGTCAAAACACAAAAAAATGTACAAAATATTCAAGAACATCTGCAAAGATGATCTCACTCACCATCAGCACATGGAACATGTGCACACTAATAGACAACACAAAATCCAGTAGACCTGAAATAAGAACTGCTCTTGTTGCAAGAGAACTCTACAGGTATCACATCCAAATAGCAGCCCTGAGTGAAACAAGGTTGGCAAATGAAGGCCAGCTTACTGAAGTTGGAGCTGGGTACACCTTTTTCTGGAGTAGGTACAGTGAAGGGGAGTGCCGTGAAGCTGGTGTGGGTTTTGCAATCAAAACTAATCTAATCAGCAAGCTGGTATGCCTGCCCAAAGGAATGAATGATAGGCTCATGACAATGCAATTGCCACTCTCAGATAAATGCCATGCCACCATCATCAGTGCCTGTGCTACCACCATGACAACCCTTGATGAAGTCAAATAAAAACTTGATGAAGACCTAGAGACTCTTATCATCAATGTGCTGAAAGAGCACAAGCTTATAATTCTGAGTGACTTTTGGCTCAGACTACTAGACTTGGCAGGGACTCCTAGAGAGGAATGGAGTTGGAAACAGCAACAGCAATGGGCATCTACTGCTGAAGACTTGTGCATCACATGACCTTCTCATCACCAACACTGTCTTCCATTTAGCTAAACACAATAAAGCTTCATGGATGCACACTCACAGCAAACACTGGCATCTAATAGACTGTGATTGTAAGGAGAAGAGACAGACAAGATGTGAGAGTGGCAAAGTCAATGTGTGGTGCAGAGTGATGGACAGATCATAGACTTATCCTTTCCAAGCTAAATATTCACATTCATCAAAAGCACTGCCCCCAAGGCAAAATGACTACCAGAAGTCAACAAATTAGAACTCTTCTCTGAGGGAATGCTGACTTTTAAGAAAAGTTGAGCCATCACACAATTGGCAACAGTGGAGCAGAAAAGGAGTGGGCAACTTTCAGAGATTTGGTGTACAGCATTGCATTTGCTCATCTGGGGCAGAACACTCACAAACACCAAGACTGATTTGATGAAAATGATGGGGAAATATAGAAGTTTGTTAAATGAAAAACGAGATTTTCACAGGATTTACCAGCAGGTTAGTTCATCTGTCTCTAAGAAGGCAGTATTTAATTCCATCAAAAGCAAAATATAAGCAAAGTTTAGAGAGATGCAGAATTCCTGACTCAGTAAGAAGACATGAAATTCGGTTTTATGCCGATAGGAACAATCCAAAGCACGTTAATGATTCCCTGAAGCTATTTATGGACCAAAAACCATGGTGCATCACAACTACTCAGTGCTGATGGAGCCACATTGATTAGTGATAAGGACATGATCCTAGAGAGATGGGCTGAACACTTCCACAGTGTTCTCAATAGATCATCATCAATCAATGCTGAGGCCATTGACCATTTATCTCAGGTTGAAGTCAATCTCTCCTTAGCTGAAATTCCAACTGAAGAAGATGTTTTGAGGGCCATTAGTCTCCTTTCATGTGGCAAAGTATCTGGTGCTGATTCTATTCCAGCTGAGATTTACAAGGTAGGGGGACCATTGCTCATACAAAAGTTGACTAAAATGTTCCAGGTTATATGGCAAGAGGAGGTTATCCCCCAGGAGTTCAAGGATGCCTCCATTGTCCATCTCTATAAAGGTAAAGGGAGTAGATTTTCCTGCGACCATCACAGGGGGATCTCTTAGTCATTACTGGCAAAATTCTTCCTAGAGTCCTGCTTAATAGGCTGATCTTTGACCTGGAAAATGGCATATACCTGAGAGCCAGTGTGGCTTCAGAAAAGGCCAAGGATATGGTGTTTGCTGCTTGACAACTCCAGGAAAAATGCCAGGAGCAGAAAATAGGTCTGCACACAACATTTGTAGATGTGACCAAGGCCTTTGACACTGTTAGTCATGAGGGCTTATGGAAAATTATGTCAAAATTTGGTTGCCCGGCCAAGATGGCGGAGTAGAAAGACTCACCTATGCTAGGTCCAAACCCACAGCCCATAGATTTCCTATAAAAAGAACTCCTGACAAATTCTGGAGCAGTGGAAGCCACGCAGCAACACAGTGAAGGAGATTTCCGTTGCAGAGAGCCCTGAAAAACCGACCACAAAGGTACCCCCAACGGGAGCGGAGTCCTGCCCGGCCGAGCGCTCCCCTCCCCCGCCCCGGCCACGCGGCACTGAGAGGAGCAAGCAGACCCAAGCAGGCGTCAGGGACCTGAATCTCCGGCAGCTGAGGAGGTCCCTCCACCCACAGACGCACAGGTCAGTGAGAGAGACAGGCTGAGAGGGGAGCGGGGTATCTCCGGGACTCGGACCCCCTGGGAAGCAGCTGCTGTGGCAGAGGCAGAGACAGCTCAGCCAGAGACTCCCAGAGCGGGCAGGCGCTCCACCCCAGCTCCATTACAAAGGATCTCTGTATAAACCCCCTGAGGGAACTGAGCCTGAGAGGTGGCCCTGCCCCCACCTGAGAACCAGCAGATAATCACCCATTGAAGAGCAGTCAAGCCTGCCGCCAAAATCCCTGAGGCTGGGGAGCAGCATTTGAATCTCAGACCCCAAGCACTAGTTCGGGCAGACCTAGGCTGGGGTGGAGAGGACTCTTAGAAATCAAGTAACTGGCTGAGAAAATGCCCAGAAAAGGGAAAAAAACTAAGACCATAGAAGGTTATTTTCTTGGTGACCAGAGGATTGCGCCATTCCTCTCTGAGGACGAAGAGATATGCTTACCATCAGGTAAAGAC
>CM053770.1:252632616-252783013 GCA_028658325.1 Potorous gilbertii
ACAAATGGGGAGAAAATTTTGGAACCCAAAATCTTGTGAAAATGAATGTAAAAATAAAAAGTTAAATAAATTTATTTAATAATGTCAAAAAAAAAATTTGGTTGCCCAAAGAAGTTCATCAATATTGTATGTGAATTTCATGATGGCATGTTGACCTGGGTTCTGGATAATGGACAAAGTTCTCGTGCCTTCCCAGTCACCAATGGAGTGAAATAAGGCTATGTGCTTGCTTCCATGCTTTTTAGCATGATATTTTCTGTCATGTTGACAAATGCTTTCAATGAGGATGAACACGGCATCAAGATCAACTACTGTACTGATGGTAAGTTCTTCAATTTGAAAAGGTTAAAAGCCAAGACCAAAGTGGAGGGGGTGATGGTGCATGATTTTCTGTTTGCAATGATTGTGCACTCAATGCAGCCTCTGCATTGCAGAGGTGCAACAAAGTATGGATCAATTCTCTGCTGCCTGTGCTAATTTTGGCCTAATAATTAACACCAAGCAAACACAGATGCTCCATCAGCCACCACCACACCATCCATACGTGGAACCGTTGGTTACAACAAATGGAGAAGTTTTGAATGCTGTGGATAAGTTCACTTACCTTGGTAGTGTACTTTCCAGGGATATACACATTGACAATGAGGTTGATGCATGCATTGCCAGAGCTAGTTCAGTGTTTGGGAGGCTCCAAAGAAAGATTTGGGAGAGAAGAGGTATTAGACTGACTACCAAACTGAAGGTCTACAAAGATGTTGTGCTGACCTCATTGTTATATGCTTGTGAAACATGAACAGTCTACCAGCACCATGCCAAGAAACTGAATCATTTTCATTTGAACTGTCTTAAGGATATTGTGAGGATTACCTG
This sequence comes from Potorous gilbertii, assembly GCA_028658325.1. Classification (NCBI taxonomy): domain Eukaryota; kingdom Metazoa; phylum Chordata; class Mammalia; order Diprotodontia; family Potoroidae; genus Potorous; species Potorous gilbertii. The sequence continues at coordinate 252,633,487 of CM053770.1, forward strand.
TTTGGATAAAATATTAGACACTGAAGTCCTTGCTCGAGCTGAACTGCCAAGTATTCAAAATATGCTTCAGAGAGAGCAACTCTGTTGGGTTGGCCATGTCGTTCGAATGCAAAATGTACACTTGCCAAAAAAGATTATTTTATGGAGAACTTGAATGGGTCAGGAGATCACATGGTGGCCAGAAGAAATGATACAAGGACACTCTCAAGTTCTCTCTCAAGAACTTTGGATTTGATTGTGAAGCATGGGAGACACTGGCACAGGACCTCTCAGCATGTCATGCCCACCTCAGAAAGGGTGCTGTGCTCTTTGAGCAAAGCAGAATTGAGACAACACAAAGTAAATGCAGGATGCACGAATTTGGGATATTCACCCCAAATATTCACACAGACTATCTATGCCCAACCTGTGGTACAGCATTCCAAGCTCATATTGGTTTGATCAGCCACAATCGGACATGCTGAAATCTTACTTTATCATAGGGATGTCATTTAGGTCCTCTTCAGAGATGAAGGAGAACAACCAAGCAACCAAGCAAGAATCTGGGACAATAGGAATTATTCCCATTCCAGAAGCTCGTGAAGAATTACTTTTCTCCTAACGCTTGGTGGTAAGAACTAGATACATTATTCCTATAAGAAAGATGAATCAGTTATGGCATCAGGAATCGTCCAAGCTGGAATCCAGATGTCCTTTCAATTATTCCTCTTGGCCCCAGGATGTAGAACCCTAAGAGCAGTGAGTCAACATGGTAGAGGCAAGTTGCATTCATAGAAAAGGAAAAGCTGCCTAATAATTAGAGCTGCCTTGGAAGGTGGGGGCAGGGTGGCTCTACCCAATGAGAACCTTCAAGTGGAGGCCACAGGTCAGACTACACAGCCTCAAAGTTTCATCCTATTTTCACTCTGATTAAAAGGAGAGCATGGAGTCAGGGAACCTAGATCCTAATCATCTCCTGGGGCATTCCTTACTTAAAGAGAGACTTCATAGAATGAAATAGCAGGATGTGGCAAGGGAATCTAAGGTAGAAAGATGAAAAAAGACCCTATTCAGTTACTTGTTCTAGGAGTCTCCAAAGATGCTTTGGCTTCTGTCCTGACTCTTGGAGATTCCTTAAACCTGATACTGAAGAGTCCCAGAGGAGGGAGAAAATGGTTCATTTCCCCAACCCCAGGGCCAACAGCCTGGAGAGGGAGAGTCACCTCTGGGTCCAGTTGAATGACCAAGCACACACTCTGGCTGTGGGACTCTCTATCCATCCCACTCTGTGCCAAGCCATTCCTTTCTAGCTTGCTTCCAGCATGACTCTGGCAGCTTAATGAACATACCCCTCCATTTTTGTAATAAATTATCCATCCTGTGTGCAGCTGTCATGTGGTTATTAATGTGGGAAGGACAAAGATTGGGGGGAACAATGGAAAGAAGTGCTGTTTTCACAGATGACATCGAAGGCCATCCATCTTCGCCAATGAACCACCAGGCCCTTTGTTTCCTGAGCTCCCTGAAGAAGGGTTGGCTCTGCAAGGAGGGAATCTTTGCTTCTCATGGAAATAGGAGGCCCAGACGCTCCAAGAAAGATCCCCCACCCAAATTCAGCACCTCTGAGGAGAAAAGAGGGGCTCACTCACAGCCCCTTCCCTTTCCCACAAGCATCAAGGCGCCATTGGTGGCTCCCCCATAGTCAACAGACTCCTCATTTCTGCTGTCAGCATGACTGAGCTCACAGGAGACATACTGGGTTTGGAGTTGGAAGAGGAGGTTCAAATCCCTCCCTTCTGCTACTGCCCTCATGGCCTCAAGAAAATCATTTAACGTTGCTAGCCCTCAGTTTCAGTTAAATGAGGAAGCTGGACCAGCATGACCTGGGAGCTCCTTCCAAGCTCTAGATAGAGAATCCTGGGAAGGAGGAATTGCTCTTATTTCCCTGTCTTTCTTGTCTTCCAGTCTTTTCTGTGCCTCTTTTGAAAGTGTGCAATGGGGCTTTTTCCTGCTTCCACAATCAGTGAAATGGAGTTCATCTGAAAAACTAGCATTTACTCCCTAAAGATCAGATGAAATCATGTATGAAAAGGCTTTGGGAACCCCAAAGTGGCTACATCATCTGAAGGAGAGTAAGGTCATTGAGGGCAGTCTAGGTGGTCCTGGCTCAGAGTTCATCTCTATACCCTGCTCCTCTTTAGAGAAATGAAGGGCCTCTGGGGGATGGGGGATGGGGAAGGTCACTGCTGACCAGAGACACAAGGTTTGATGACTATTATTAGACAAGAGGTTCTCTGTAGGTCCATTTGGCAGAACCGAAGGACCATAGGCTTTAAACCTGGCAGACCTAGAGGTTGGGGGCTCTAAGCTGTTCATCTACCAGATGGTGATGCTGAAGACCAGACAGGGCCAAGCTCCCAGAGGTGGCAAGTAGTAGAGTCAGTCCTTGGGTCTCCAAATTTGGCACTCTTCTGTTCTAGAGAAGAGGCATGGGCTAGACACACAGGTGGCAAAGTAGACAGCCTTCAGTCTACAAAGCTGCCTTCAAGTCAAGTGACGCTGGAAGGGTCCTTCTCAGAAAGTTGCCCAGTATGCTTATTTCCTCAGCAGGGAGAAGGGCAGGATCCCATAGCACTGGTTGGCTTCTTCTCTGGTCACTCACTGCCCGGGCTCATCAGAGGTCAGTGATATTCTGAAGGGAGAGCATTTACCTGTGGGTAGCCTCTCTCGAGTCAGCACTTGCTCTGTCTGGTCTCCTGTACCCATTTGTAGTGGTTGCCACCTTTATCCTTCCCAATTGTCTCTTTGGGAATGTTTGGTGCAAGCCCTTTCTGGAGCCGGGCAAGGGAATGATGGGCAAAGAGCCTTAGGCTGTGACTCAGCTGCTCGGCCGCCTTCCCACCTGCCCCGCAGCTGAGTCATGTTCCCCACGCTTCCCCCTGCCAGGAAGGTGGAGACTCGGCCCCTCCTGCGTGAAGGTGGGCCTACGCAACCTGGTGGAATTCCAGGCCAGCCCCTGCAATTTGGGAAAATATTCTAAGTCCTAGGTCATTTTCCTCAGGTATTTCCATTTTAGATGAATTAATATTACGTCTTCAAAGATTTCATATTCCTAATCCTGAAAACATGAAGGGTGAACGGTACATGTAACTTTAGAGAGGCAACTTGTCCTTCTTGCTCATCAGAAAAGTAAGGCTATGTCTGTGGCCTTGCTTTACTACCTGTGTAAACTGAGGTAGATCACCATAGTGAAAACTTGAGGCCAGGACTGTTCCTGTTCCCTTTTTCTCTGGCACAAAGCCTGGCACGCTGACAAGCATTTGTGGGGTGGAAGTAAATAAAACCCCCTTCTCCGAGGCTAGGGGGAGGGGAACTTCTGCAAAGCCAAGGAGTGGGACTAGGCAGCTTGAGGATCTCAGACTTGGAGGATCTGGTGGGATCTTCTCCCCTGCACCACTGAGGTGCTGTCCCAGCTGACCTCCCTGATTGTGGTGTTTCCCCACTCAGTCCTTCCTCCTCTCAGCAGCCAAAGTGGTCTTCCTAAGGCACCTTCCAAGTCTTCCTCTGATTTAGCCTGTTTCTGTGTAGTGTCTCCCTATTGGAACATCAGCTCGTTGATGCAGGTCCAGTTTTCCTGTGTGTGCGTGTGTGTATGTGTGTGTGCGTGTGTGTGTGTGTGTGTGTGTGTGTGTGTGTGTTCCCAGGGCTACTGTACTCATTTAGTAAATTTTACTTATTGATCCTTTGCCTAAACAATGTCCAAGGCTCTCTTCAGCTCAATGGGCTCTGCTGTTGGGCCTAAAAGAAGAAATCACTTTGAGAGGGAATAAAAACATCTCTGAAAAACCAGGGGGAGAGACCTGGCTGGCTCCTGTCAGCATCCTGCAGTCAGTCGCTGAACATCTCTGAGGTGCTGGCTGTGTACCGTTAGTTAAGTGGTGGGATACAAAGGAAGATGAAAACAATCATTTTTGCCCTGGAGGAGCTTACCATCTAATGAGGAAGATAGCCTGCAAACCTTTCTGTATGAATGATATGTAGACAGGATGAATCAGAGCTAATCAACAAAAGATGAATCTAGTGTGAAGAACTGGAAAAAGGTTTCTTGAGGATGGTGAGATTTCAGCTGGGACCTGAAAATAGAGAGGGAGGGCAGGAGGTGGCATGAGGTTAGACTCTAGAAGGCCAGGGCTGAGAGCCAGGTAGTCAGTGAGAACTCCTGGAGTAAGGCCATAGAGTATCTCGTGAGACAGCCAGGAAGGAGACCAAGCTCGCTTGATTTCAGAGTACTCAGGGGTAAGAATTCTAGAGCTAGTGTTGTCTAAAGAAAGGTCATGGATGATGCCCATGATGCATTATGGGAGGGTCTTTGTAGAGCTGCTGCCTGGAAAAGCTTCTTACACAATTTTTTGTTTTTCCTCTATCCTCAAGACTGGGAAGCCAACAGAGACTTTGGCAAGGTTGACCAAGGCGAATGTGAGCAGCCTTTGTTTGAGAGCTGGCATTTCTGGTGGCAGGAGGCCTTTGGTGCCCAAGTACTTAGAAGGATGGATTTTGGCTCTGCACTCACTTTTGTCCATTGAAACCTGGCCTTTGACAATAGTGATTAGAATGTTAGAGAACTTATAGAAGCCATCTGGTCATTTTAGAAATGAAGACAGTTGTCACCTAAGCTAGGTGGCACTGTGGATAGAGCACCAGACCTAGAGACAGGAAGACCCAAGTTCAAATCTGACCTCAAGCTGTGTGACCCTAGGCAAGTTACTGCAAGCTGGTCACCTCAGTTTCCTCATCTGTAAAATGAGCTGGAGAAAGAAATGGCAAACTATGCCAGTATCTTTGTTAAAAAAACCCCAAACAGGGTCATGGAGACTCAGATATGACTGAATGATGACAATGTCAAGGGAAGGTTCTGAACCCATGTCCTATTACTCTAGATGCAACTCTCTGTCTAACATCCCATGACTTTTGAGAGGATTTCAGTTTGGTTCCCCATTTCTTCTTGCTTTGGCCCATGTTGGCAGGAAAGATGGGATTTGGCCATCAGAAGCTCAAAGACTTGTAGCATTGGCTGAGAGGATGAGGATGGTGGAATCTATTTACTTCCTTTTGTGCTGGAGGAGGTGGGGCCACAGGATGTTCCATTTTCCTCCCTACATGCCATGGTGGGGTTGAAAAAAGTTTGTATTTAAATGACCTGTTCTTTGGTAATCCGAAAATAAGGCTGGTATTTTTGTCGCCTGAGATTTCCAAGGGGAGGACTGGAGAGAAATCAGCATTCTCTCTCTTGGAAATGGTGGGGGCCCAGGCTTTTTTGTCCACGTGATATGTCAGCTTGGTGGTATACAAACGGGAGGGTTGGCCTTTAGGGCACACTTAACAGTCCTGATACACCAGGCAGTTGACCTCTGGACACTGTCTAGGAATCATGATCTGCAGCTCTGGGACCTCTGTGTTGGTATGTCCAGTTTCTCCACTGTGCCTGCTAAATGCCCCCTTAGCCCATGAAGCCCATGAAGAACTTGGTCTCTGTCTTTGACATCTGGAGGCTTTTCTATTCTCTTGTTAAGGACTTAAATTCAAATCAGATGGAAAGTAAAAGTCACAGTGCTAGGTAGGCATATCCAACTAAGAAAATTTCTTAATTTCAAGTCAGACTATTGAGTGATGAGATGTCTGGAATTTAATTTTCCCCTTTCCTCAACTCCACCTTCTGACTTCACCCAGGTTCCATTAAGTCCCACCTAAAATCCCATCTTTTACAAGAAGCTTTCCCCACCTCCTTAGTTCTAGAACTTGCCCTCTATTAATTATTTCTTATTTGTCCTGTATATAGCCTGCTTTGGATGTATTTGTTTGGCTATCATCTCCTTCATTAGATGGTAAATTCCTAGAGAGCAGGGACCATGTTTTCTCTTTTTGTATTCTCAGAACTTCACACATAGTAGGCACTTTAAAAATGTTGATTGATTGATTGAAATTCATTCAAGTTGGGAAACACAACAGGAAATGTGTGGAAATTTCTGGTGGGTTTGGTTGGGGAGAGTTAGCTCCCTTCTGAGTTCATATGATAGAGAGTAACTGCCAAAATTTCTCTACCCCAATGCGGAAATTATAGAGATGATAGGTTTTATTGTGATGCTTAAACATAGGTTCAGATCTCAGATAAAAATAAATAAATCTAAATGAAGATTATGTTTCAAACAGGGCCTCTTATAGATGAAATTGTACCAGAGTGACAGAGATAATTCTTTTACATATTGTAGTCTTGTACGTTCCTTTTAGGCCATAAAAGTTAATAAAAAGACAGATTCATAATTTCATCTTTTTTCAATGTTATAAAAGTTGAACAAGCTAAGTTAAACTGAGTCATAATCTCATATATAAACAAATCTAGTTAAACAGACTTTATAGGTAAACTAAGTCAGTTTACCAATTGAAATACATTTGGAGGGCTCACTAATAGGTTGATTGGGACAGAGTGGGCATTGGGGGTTAAGATTTACATGTTACTCAGCAATGGAGGATCATTAATATTTTCTAGCTTCTTATCTAAGCAATGTTTAAAGCCTTAAGTAAATTTTCACATCTCATAGGATGGGTTTCCCTCAGGAGAGGTTAATATTAACAGAAGACAGGCTTTCAGTTAACCAAAAATTACAGAAGGAATAGTCCTGTGCCCACATACTAAAAATTAAGATGAGGAAATAAAAATTTTAAAATTCCCATTACAGGTTCTCTCTGAAAGAGTTCTGGATTAACAGGAAGAAATTAAACTGTGACAGCTGGATGCCTTGGTGAAATGAGCACCAAAGGATAGATAGATGAATGAATGAACAAGGGACTGACTGAATGAATAATACTTTTATTAAATGCCTGCTGTATACCTGGCACTGTGCAAAAGGGGCAACATTTACCTCTGGTCCTGTATTTTCCTTATTGCTCTAGCACTGCCTCGCTTCTCTGAGCTGCTCTATTTTCTTCTTCAGCTTTCTTCCCATACCTCCACATTCTTCCACCTATCCATGCATCCTATTAAAACACACTTTCCTGAAACCTAAATGGATTTCTTCAAATGAATCTGATCTAGGCACCTTCTCTCAAGGTGTTTAGGCTTCCTACCAAGGCTCAAAACCTGAAATTCAAGGAATAAGGTTCTGAGTGGAGGTTGAGGAGGACGTACTGGAGCTTTCCTGAAGTGTCTCTGAGATCTCGCTTCTGGGTTGATGAACCTTGTTCAGTCAGTTCCAGTCTTCATAATCCCATCTGAGGTTTTCTTGGCAAAGATACTGAAGTGATTTACCATTTCCTTTTCTAGCTCATTTTATAGATGAGGACACTGAGGCAAGCAGGGTGAAGTAACATGCCCAGGATCACATAGCAAGTGTCTGAATTTGACCACAGCTCTTCCTGAATCTAGGCCAGGTGCTCTATCCACTTTGCCACCTAGTTGCTCTCCCCTCAATATCCTAAAAGGTTATAAAATAAATCTGGAAAGAGATGCTTCCCAGGAGATCCTCAGCCCCTGAACAACTCCATTCTATTTAAGAAGGCAGACTTCCAAACTCCATGCGGATATAGTTATACCTACACTTCCATCATATGTTTTATCCAAAAACTTTATTCCTTCATCCTGATCCCCCCCACCCACCTCCCACACCTATCAATTATTAGGGTTTTCTCTGTCTTAAAATTACTTTGTGTAACTTCATGTTTACTTAATAGTTTCCATATCATCTCCCCTCCCAATCCCCCTCCACAACTAGAATTCAGGCTCCCTGAAGGAAAGGACTTCTTTTTTTCCTCTTTGAATTCTCAGAACCAGCATAATACTTTACATACTCCATTTCTCTGCCTACTCACACACTCACACACACACATACACACATGCCTGACCTGAGGTTTCATTTCATAGAGAGACCTGCCCTCTATGTGTATTGATCTGCACCTGCTCTGTCTGAAGAACTGAGAGGATAGGGGATTTATCCAGGGTCATGCAGTCAATATGTCAACATATTCTTGCACCCAGGTCTTTATTACTTCAAGGTCAACCCACTAGCCACTATGCCAGACTGACTTGAATAAGTGTTTTGTACACAAAAGGCACTTAACAAGGATAACATATGTGACTATATGCAGAGTCCTGTGCTGGGCACCAGAGAAGGCCCAGAGTTTAGCTGCCACACAGTCCTTGCTCCCATGAAAGACACAGTCCGAGAAAGAGGTAGGGAGCAATCACACACTATGTCCAGCTATGGCTGGATTTGGAGTCAGAGCACCCGAGCTCAAACTCTACATCTACCTCCTACTCCCTGTGTGATGACCCTGGGTAAATCCTGTCCCCTCCCTGAGCTGTGTTTTCTCCTCTATAACATGAGAGAGTTCAGTGTTCTCTAGGGCACCTTTGCCAATCTCAGCCTGTGGTCTTGTGTACCAGATTGTGTATTATTAAATTAGTTCATCAGAGAGGAGCAAACCAAGTATTCTGTGAGGTCCCACAGAGGAAGGTGCTGGAAGGAGGTGGATAGAGAAGATCCAGGAAGGCTTCCAGGAGGAGGTAGCATCCAAGCTACTCAATGTTATTTCTCTACAAACTACATGCTATCATTCCAAATGTGCCAGAAGACAACATACTTGACAAAAGGAATTCCTTTAAATGAAATATTGTAGCAGGCAGGTAACAAGCCCCTTTCTTTATGAGTCTGAGTTTTTATTCCATTCAGGCAGTATTGATGAGGGAGATTCTCACTATGTGTCAGGCTCTGTCTAATTCCTGGGGAATCCAAGACAACTCACCCTCAGGGAGCTAACACTACTGGAACTCCCTACCAAGTCTTAAAGAAAGTCAAGCCTTACAGGGAGGGTCAAATGCAATCCAGTTGTCTAGGCAAGGTCACATCAGCGGCGTCAGGCTCTCTCTCTCTCTCTCTCTCTCTCTCTCTCTCTCTCTCTCTCTCTCTCTCTCTCAGATTGCCATCTTTAGCAGATTATAAGATTAATTTCTGTTCCAGGAAAAAAATGGTCCCAAGTTGTTTTTCATCTTTCAGTACTACAAGGACAGTTTGCTATCCTTAGGGATTTATAAAAGTCCTTTATACAATGATTTCATCTTCCTCTTTGGGTGGGGAGAAAATTACTGTAATGAAAATATCACTCAAATACCCTCCCCTACATGGTTATCTTAAGAAGCGTCCTTGACTTCCCAGAAAATTGCTTCTAGTTCCCATTTCCTTGAGCTGGCTGCCTTCCTGGCTCCACATGGAGATGTGAGAGAAGTAAGATGGCCACAGGCAGTCCCAGGAGCCCCTGGCCCATAGACATTCAGGCCTTCATGTACAACCCTCCCCACCCACCCCTCACTGAGGAACTGAGGCACCTGAGACCCAGACTGCCCAGCAGGTGACTCCCTTGGGCCACCTCCACCTCCAGCTCTGTGGTGAAAGCTTTCTCAGGTGAGCAGCATTTGGACTGAGTGACCTCAGTCATATGTTCAGGTTATAGATCCTGACATAGTGGAACTGCATCTCAGCAACACTCAGCCCTATTTTCTATTTTGGGGGCAGGTCTTTTTCCCTTTAGCTGAATTGCCCAGTCTCTCACAGTATAATTATCATCTGGATAGCTGAGCCTGAAGTTGAATATTCTGACTCCCCATATGTGGGGATGGTTTCTTAATGGTCTCAGAGAGGAGTGAGACTGAGAACTACTGCCGTTTTTCCATCTACCTGCTACTTCCTCAGAAGTGAGTTGTAAAGCAGGGGCACCTTTTATTTGTACTACTTACATGTGCTGCCCCCCTCAAAAGACAAAATCATCCTGACTGCTTCAGAAAAGGGACCAGGGCAGACATCCCACTTCAGAGCTTTGATGTTTAGACTCCTAGTGGACTGAATCCCAGACTCAGTTCAGCCAATCTTTGTTAAACACCTTCTTTGTGCCAACCCTCATGCTGGACACTAAAGATGCAAAGACAGAAGCCAAGTAGGCCCTGCCCTCCATGCAAGAGCAGATCCTGCTCTTTTCAGTAGAAATGCTAGGTCTGCAAATGAGCCAAATACAGTATGTGTAGTAAGGACCCATGACTGGGAGGGCTCATGGATGGCTTCATGCAGTAGGTGGCACCTGAACTGTGCTTGGATGGAAGCCAGGGATTTAAGAGGCAGAAGTGGGGATGGAGTACATTCCAGACATGGAGAGTTGCCTGTACAAATAATACAGAGATGGAACATGAAATGATGTGTATGGGGAACAGATCACTAGCCAGGTTAACTGGAATGGAGAAAAACTGGGGTAATAGGGGGAATGATATGACATAAGCCTGAAGAGGTGGATGGGAGTCAGATTTGGAAAGCCTTTTAAATGCATGCTGAGGAGATAGTGATTTACCCTGGAGGTGATTGGGAGCCATGGGAGATTTTTGAGTGAGAGTGATATTTAGATCTGTTTTTGCCAGCTATGTCAAGGATGAATTATAGAGGAAAGAGATGGGAAGCAGAGAGACCAGTTGAAAGTCCATGATCATGGTAGAGGCAAGAGGTGATGAAGTTCTGACCTAAAGTACATGCTGAGTAAGTAGAGAGAAAAAAAAAACAGGTATAAGAAGAGTTCTAGGACTAGAAATGCTAAGGTTTGTCAACTTGATGGATATGAAAGTGAAGGGTGGCAATACCAATGACTGAAAGGGCAGAGCAGCCCTCAACAGAAGCAGGGAAGTTTGGAAGAGGAGGGGATTTGGAAAGAAATGCACTGAGCTCCACTTAGGACATGGTGAGTTTGAGTTGTGTATGGGGGCATTTAGGTGGAGAAGCCTGGCAAGCAATGGTATAGGACTGGAACCCAAAAGAGAGGCTAGGGCTGGATATAAAGATTTGGGATCCATGTACACAGAGGTGGTAATGGAACCAGTGAGAATTCCTGAGGGTACTGGTAGAGAGAGGATGTATGGAGAGAACAGAAGAGGTCCCAGGACAGCAGCCTTGGTGAGCCCCCATGGGCAGGGGAGCAGTAAACATTGTCATCTGGCAGAGGAGGAAGAAGGGGTGACCTTGATGGTTGTATCATAGCTGCCTTGGATCCCACCCATTAATTAGTGAGTATTCATTAAGAACCTACCGAGTACCAAGCATTGTGCTTGGCTCTAAAGATACAAAGACAAAGATGAAGCGATCCTTGACTTCCAAAAGTTTCCATTCTACAGTGTATAGCTATGGTAAAGACAGAACAGATACAAAATGGGTAAAGAATCAAACAGCAATGAGTCTGTAGCCAAGTTTCTCAGGATAGAGCTGGTAAGTGATGAAAAGGAAAGGGAGAAATCACTCGAAATCAGAATGGTCAGTGCAGGTCTGTTCTAGGTGGGTCTTGAGCTTTGGCCCTGAAGGAGAGTGAGGATTTAGGTCAGAAGAAAAGAGGAAGGAGTCAGAGATGGGCCAGGTAAGGGCCACAGCCTGGGCAAAGGAATGGAGGTCAGAACATGGCTAGCCATTTCTTTCTGGAGCCAGGGTAGAGGTGAACCTGGTGACAGCAGTTGTGGGATAGGGAAGCAGTGACAGCATATCATGAAGATACACGACCTTGAACCGAATTGGCATTGGGCCTGTGACCTGCCTCCATAGTGTCCTTTTGGAAAATAGCCAAGCGATCTGCTTCTTTACTTGACCTTGGTTTCTCTCACAAGGAGAACTTAAAAGAACCTTAGGAAGAAGAAAAAGTGTCATGGAAATTCACACTAGGGAAAAAATTCAAATTTCTAAAAAAGAGTGAGGGAATAATTATTCACTTAGCAAACAGCTTCATTTTGTTATCAGTGCTGGGCATATGGGAGGTGCCTAGAAAATCATTACCGGCTGACCCAAAGCCACTTGATAGTACTAGCTCAGCCAAGGCCTTGAAATAAAGAACTTGCAATCACAAGCTTTTTTTTTTTCATTCAACTGATTCCTGTTTGCACAAAAAATAGGTGTACTTGGAGTCTGACAGAGACCCTCAGTAATATGGCTTCCTGTCCATGTGAGACAACACCATACGCTGTGAGAAAATATGGGATTTTTTTATCATTTAATATGTGCCTCAGATATCTTAGACATACCTTTGGCCTTAGTGATGATTCTCATGTGGTATATGGCCAACGGGGCTTCATGACACAAGCACTATTGCCTCACCTTCTAGGGGCTTTCTCAGGAGGGCAGGAGTCTTCCAACCGATGATCTTGAGCTATTTGTAGATGACTGTGTCTAGCCATGGGCAGGTTTTAGAACGTATGACCTCTGAGGTCCCTTCTATCTCCAAGATTCGGTAATTCTGTGTCCCCTCTTTAGGTTGGGCTGACTTCTCTCTTCATCACTAATAGTTGCTTTGAAAATTACGTGTTTACAAAGCTATCCTCCCTTGACTTCAGCTCTGAAATAATTGGTTGGGACCTAGTGGCCTCCTTGCTTCCCTTCTGGTATCTTAACCTTTGGAGATGATGGCACAAGACTCTAGGGGAACTTCCCAAGTCTTACCTTCTCTTTGTGCTCTTTCCAAAATAGTCAAGGTAACTTGAACGTGAGATTACAGATGTTGCACTCAGGCATTAAATCCAGCCTGACTCAACTTTTCACAATGATCAGATTTCTACATTTCTGATGGGGTTTTTCCCAAGTTGGGAGTTTTGTCCTTCCCAGTTTCAGAGAACATTGTTCTGCCTTGCCTCAGGTTCAGGCCCAATCCACTCTCTCTTAAGGATCACAAGCCCTTGTCTAGAGGTTCTAACCAGCCTTACATGTCACCAAGCACATTTTAAGAGCATTTTCATTCCCTGGGTTGTTTTTTTTTCTCCTCTAAGATCAAGGTCACTTAGTGGCTGACTGATTTCTACTTTCAAGCTTTTTTTTTTTTTTTTTACATCTTTGGTCTAGTCAGCTCTATCTAGTCATCACATTTTCTCCACTAACGTTCTGTCAAATTATTTTTAATTTGTCAACATGTCCATTTACTATTTAATTGTCTTATTATTTATTATAGACTGAATACCTATTAGGTTTTTTGGATTGTTGGATTGAGAGCTCCTTGTGGGCAGGGCTGGTTTTTTGCCTTTTTTTTTTTTTGTAGCTTCAACACTAAGCACAGCGACCTTAGGTGGGTGCTTAATTAATATCTACTCAGGGCAGGGCAAGGCAGCAACACTCTCAATGTAACTTTTTATCCCCAGCAGCACTGGAGTGCCTTGCACAGAGTCAGTATTTGTTGCTGGCTTGATTTATTGTGTTCCTCCCACCTCGAGGAGTTTGCAGTCCCACAATGCCATCCTTTTTCTTCCTAGCTTTGCTTCTTGGCCTTTGGCAAGCTCTTGCCATGTCAAGGCCTGAATTTCCCCATGTGAGAGAAGTAAGGAGGTTTGACAAGATCATCTTTCAGGTCCTTCAATGCTGAGGGTCCTGTCCTTGAAACTAACAATCTGGAAATGAGAGATTTAGAGCAAGCAGGATCCTTCAAGGTCATCTGGTACAACCCACTCCTCATTTAACAGATGAGGAAATGGGTACATGGGGCTTGTGTTCATTTCAGAGTTGGCCTACCAGTAAGAAGTTCAGCCAAGATAACCCTTTGACTTCCAATTTCTCCAAAGACATTTCATTTATTCACTATCCCTGTCTCCCTGGGTGGTCAACCATGAGCCATGCTTAGTCACTCTGCTGCCAACTCTGGCTCATCACTAAAGCAAACCTTCCTTTTATCTGATCATGTTTGTCAGCACTCACTCTCACTTCCTGGATGGCTCTGTGATATAGGCACTCCCTCCATGGATTCCTTTCAACAGCTGAGAGACATTGGAAACCCTAGTGTAGGATTTTCATCACCCAAGGAAGCAAGAGCAACAGGAGCTGGTCAGAAGGACACTCTGGGTCCTATGAATCTCCCTCTTGGGATTATTAAATCTTGAGCTATATTCATAAACATGATCCCTGGCCTCTACTGACCAAATCCAATTCTTCTGGGGGAGTCCATGCACCAGCTTGTGCGTGACCATGCACTGCACTCCTTGGCCCCACCCACTTTCCGATTTTGAATAGAGTTGGACATTTTAAGTATACCTTTGAAATATTAAGTTCTAGGAGTCATTTTTCTTTTGCAAGAGAAAAATTAAGTTAGCAAGCTTCCAGATGTGATTCTGAGAAATTTAATCTGGAAAATTACCTTTTAAAAATGCTTTCATTTGCTGACATCCTGTTTTCCATCCTGTCTCCAAGACAGCCAATCAGAAGGAGTGCAGAGATTAGCAAGAAACCCAAGAATATCTAGCATAATTCCAGCTGGAAAGACTTACGGATGGGGGAGAGAAAAGGGAGCATCTGGAAGACATTCCAGGACAGACGGTCATTAGCCCAATGTCCCACCTACATGCAGGGGGTTGGATCTCCATCTGTTGGCCCCGTGGCCTGGATTCTGGCTGGGAATATTTCAAGTGTCACAGAAAATACAATCAGATTGGTTGTGTCTTTGAAATACTGACTTCCCCAGAGCCCCACGTGTGTTCAGCAGGGGGTTGAAAACAACTGCGTCTTCTTCTAGTAATTGCCCAGCTTACTTAAATGTCTCCAGAATGCAGGACTTGGGCGTGCATGCATTATCAGTGCTGCAGCAGTGGGGGAGGTCACTGTTTGTACCTATATATGGGGTCTCAATGTGCTTTCTCCTCAAATGGGAATCTGTGCATTTATTTGTAGTTTTGATTCTCAGACCTAAACCTGAAATTCCCCTTGGCACTCCTCCCCAGTTCTAGGGAGCCAGAAAACTAGGGTGTGGAGGTGAGAAGGGGAGAGAAGACCGGTCCTTGCTAAGGCACAGAAGGCCAAAGGTAGAAGGTGATAGAGTGAAAGGAGAGATCCAGGCAGAGAATTACAGGAAACGCGTCTGGGTAGATGGCTGGGGAGAGTTAAAATATCATCTTCCTCTGGAAAACAAAGGTTGAATTCACTGATCTCTGAAGTCCTTTCTAGCTCTAATGCTATGATGCTCTGACCTCCTCTATCCCATTAATAAATAAATAGCCTGCTAAGATTTACAGGGACCCAATGTCAGTAACGTTTCCCCATTTGGATTTGAATCCAAATCTTGTTTGACATGGCATTTCCAAGGAGCAGAGATTTGAAGATAGAAGGGACCTCAGAAATTATACAGTCCTGAAGAGTCTTCATTACTTAGAGGTCAATTTATCAATTCAACCAATGGGTGTCAAAGACAAAGCCAGTCTAATGTGTGCTGTGCATGCCATATTGTTTCTTGATCATTGAGTACCATCTGACTCTCTTAAAATCAGGGTCTGTCCCAAGTCGTGGTGTTTGCCCAGAATGAGTGAGCCAGATCTGTGCTCCGGCCCATCCCCTTCCCCACCACAATACATGAGGCTCCTTCTCTTGGGTGCCAACACTCCCTCAAAGGATTGGATTGAATATTCTTGTATCCATCCATTCAGTAGCCTTGTGTTAGTCACTCACTTTGCAGGGAGGGCCAAAGGCTGAGAGCTTCAACAAGTACCAGGATAACAGAACACCTTTACTGAGCTCAGGACCCAGTAGAGAAAATGGCGAGTAAGCACAAATCTGCAAAAACAACACAATGAAAACACACTCAACTCTGAGGCTGCATGAGAGGAACTGAGCCCTGGGCCAAGTCAAGGCAAAAAGGATCCTTTCTGGTGAGGGGCATCTGGGAAGTCTTCTTATAAGAGAGGAAACTGAGTGAAATTTCTAGATCTGAGTCAGCAGCCAGATATGGGAATAGAAGAATATTCCAGGAAGAGGGAAACAAAGGCACAGAATAGGCAAAAGTATCAACCCAACATAAGGCTTAAGAAGCCATTCCAAGGACCAAGCATGTGGGAAATAAGATTGGAGAAGAAAGGAAGGGGCAAGGTGTGGAGAGCCTTGAAAGCCAGGCAAATCTATATATTCATATGCATGTATATGTATTTTACAATTATATATAAATATATAATATGGATATAATATATAACATATAAATATAACTGTATTGTAATATATGCACATATATATATATAATTCAGCAGCAACACAAGGGCCCTGCTTCTGGCTGTGCCTATGTGAAGCCAAATCTCAGGAGCCCATATGGGCAGCTGTCCTTCCTCTTGTCCTTTTCATCTGCCCCGACCTGGTCCCAGCTCAGAAGTCAGATGCTCTGTCATAAAAGTCCATTTTAATCCAATTGCACTGAGTTAATGGGCTGCCTGTCTGCCAGGATCCCAAGGTCCGTAGATTTATGCCTGGAGAGGCGATAGGACCCCAACAGGCAGAGGCGGGGCATATGAGCTCCAGGACAGAGGCAAAGATCCAGCCAGAAGGCCAGAGTCCTCCTTCCTTCAGGGGCACTCAGTCCCTTCTTCTGTAAAATAAGGGGGTTGGTCTAACGGGTCCCCAGGGCCCTTCCAGCTCTGAATCCTCTGATCCTTGGACACAGGCTTGTCTGGAAGGACCAGTCTAGAGTCTCTGAACAATTTCCTCTTTGTTTCATAAAATAGAAGAAAATGAAAGCGTCATAGGTTTGGGGAGCAAGCAGAAATTAGGGAGCCAGAGTCCAGCCCCTTCATTTTCCAGGAAAGACAATCAAGGGGAAAAAAACTCTTTCAAGGTCTTACTATAGGTAGCAAGTCTCTAGGATTTAAGGGCTGGAATTTGAACCCAGGATTTGGGGTGGTTCTTTACACATAGACTCAGGAGTGGGGCTGGGGGAGGGGACTCTTCTTGCTCTTTTTCCTCAAGGGGACAGTATGAACTATGAGAGGATAAGGCTATTTGAATCTGTAGCTGACATCATCCCGGAATGAGCACCTCATCTTACCTGCCCCCTTCTCTGGAGTGTTTGGAAGACTCAGGATGATTATAAGACCTTTGTTGGATGTCAGAAATCTGAGAGGCAGGGCTGGAAGGAGCCTCAGAGGCCATATTTTGAAGAGAAGGAAACTGAGGAGCAAGGAAGTTAGCTGTGACTTACCCAAGGTCACACAGGGCATAAGTTGTAGAGATGATTCAAACTGAGCTCTTCTGACTCCAATGCCCTTTCCAGTGTCATGTTGACCCCTGGTTCTTTTTGAATGGGAAGAGAAATGAATGATTATTTCCAGAGTTTATGAAGGCTGCAACTGGATGGGGCACCATGTGGTATTGCAGAACAGACCCTGGATTTGGTGTAGAGGCCCTGGGTTCAAATTCTGATCTTACCACTGGACCCACTATTCCTGCGTTCTGTTTCCTTCAAGTTCCTCTCTAGTGAAATGAAAACCGGAGAATAACTGAGCTGCTCCCTAAAATCCTGCTTACACAAACCAGGCCCTCCCCAGTCACCTTTTACTGAGTCACCTCTGCTTCTGACACTCTGGTTTCCTGCACAGTATGCTTCATCTTGCAGGGCATTTGGGCTCAGACAGAAGTACGAGACTTATTCCTTGCTCCAGTGAACTTAGAGTTTAATGTGAAGAATTTGTCAGGGAACTGAGCTGGATACACTTGGGATGTGGGAATGCAGGATGGCTAAGAGTTCCATGTCTCTGGGACTTTGGCCACACTGAGTTGACCTCCTGGTTTCACACCGCTGGGGGCTCCAGGAAGCGCTTGGACCTTTGTTCTCAGTTGTGGCTGTCTTTTCATTGACAGCTCTGTGTATGAATTGGAAAGAGAATACATAACATGATATTACTGCGGCACTTAAGGTTTTCCTATTGCTTCACACGCATTATCTTGTTCTATCCCCTTGTCGGTCATAAGAAGCTGGTGCTGTTACTATATTTATCTTATAGGTGAGTCTCAGAAAGGTTAGGATGTGTCTGAGGAAGGATTTGAATCCAGACTCAGGTCCAATGTTTTGGTGTCATTACCACAGGAAACCCACATGCCTTTAGTGTGATTTCCATTTTACTGATGGGGAAACTGTTAGCGTGAGCCCAGGGAATTTCAGAGATGGAGGAGATTGAGTCCAGTCTGTCCTTTAACCTTGCCCCTCACCAGCCTGTCCCCAATGTGATTGTGCAGCCCCAGCTGGTCAATCCCTACGGTCTCTTAAGGAGCCTGATCTGCCCTTAGATCTGTTACAACATTGCCACCGCCACTGCTGGGTTTTCAGTACAATAGAACTTCCCTCTCGCTCTGTGGACCTTCCACCCTTTGCTTCTGGTTCTGCCAAAAAAAACCCCAAAACCTAAATGTTTCTACTGCCAGGCTTTGAGCCTCTGGGACCTAGAATAAGGCCGTATTGCTTAGAATCCACACACCTGAGCTCAGACCCAGTTTCAGACACTTGCTAGCTGGGTCACCCTGGACAAGTCACTTAATCTCAGCTCTCCCCATCCTCTCTCTGTAAAATGGGGTTAACAGCACCAGTTATACCTACCTGCTAAATGTCCTATCAGTTGAGGGCTGGGTGAAGTTTCTGGAAATGTGAGATTATTTATTATTATTAAATAGGCCAGTTAAATATTAAGTGTATCTTGGGGAGGTCTCCTTTTGCTGTCCCCACTGCACAGACTTGGAGCAGGGCCCCAGGTCCTTCCCTCTGTGACCTGATGGGCCTTGGTGTGGTTGCCCATCTGGGCCTGGACTTTCACCAACACTGCATCATTCAGGAGGGAAGACCCTCATTATGGATATCCTCACCCCATGCCCTGGTTGAGGAAAGAAGTGCCAGCCATTAGATCATCCCTGTCCTTCCAGCCTCCTCTAATGACAAGCCCCATGAGCCAGTCATCTCTCCCTCCCTGGTCAGACCAGGGCCCTGCTTTATCAGAACCTAGATTTTCCACTAAAAGTCTCATTAGATTCAGACATGAGATGTCAAAGCTACCTTATTCTTTCCTTGAGTCAAGCCTGATTCTTAGACCAATGAGAGTCTGTGAAGGCAGAATCAGGGAACTTGGGTGAATGGCCAACCCCCACCCATAGCCCCCTCAGGACCTCCCTGATGGTGCCCTCATTGTCCCTGTTCTGCCCACCCAGGGACACTCTAACAGCCTGGAGACCCTCAGCCATGATGAGTCTCCTGGAGCTGGGACCGACCTCAGAAACCAGCACAGGAGCACCCTGCCACTCTGGGGGAGGGAGGGGGCGGACCCACCAAAAATCAGCAGGTACTGAGGGTTGCTGGTGGGATTTGAACCCTGTTTCTCTGACTCCAGAGCCAGCTTTCTTTCCAGGCACCAGCCTGAGGTGGCTGGCTGTAAATCTCAGAACCTAAAGGAAACCAGGTTTTCTTCAGTCCCATCTGAGAGCCAGCATAATTCTTAGAATATACCTGGTCTTTGAGATTTTGGTCTGTACCCTAACAGGTGGCCCATGGCACTCAGGGTAAGCAGGGCCCAAGATCGTGGGTGACTTTGAAAGGGGATCCTGGTGTCCTGAATTCATCACTGTCTGTTCCTTTCCTGGTCAGTGGGTGTTCAGGCTTTCTCAGGAGAATGGAAATAAGGAGCATGTGAGGTCTTTGGGTCATAGAGGAAAAAGGGAGGCCCACCTAAGGGCAGACCAGCAAGTTTGCCCAGACACACATGCAGATATGCATACACACACACATGCATACTCACATACACTCCCCCCTAGTTGTCTGTGTCACTATTGTCTTCATGCTACCTTGATGGGACACAGAATGGAACAGCCTTCCCTTAGCAGTACCCCATGCTCTGAATCGAGCCCTCCCATCAAGACTGGTACAGGTCCCACTCCCTCACCTTCCTCCAGGGCATCTGGGACTTCCACTGATGCAGATCCCATGCTACTCTAGACCAAGTCCTCTCACAGGTTCATCAGAAGAAGCCCATCCATTGTCTTTCTCCTGACATTGTAGAGAACCATAGAACACACCAGAGTCCACCTGCCCTCCCAACTTCCTTACCCTTGCCACATGACCAACCCATCTTCTTTTCCCACAAATAATGCCCCGTCTTTCTTCACTGGTTATATACTGCAATTTGCTGCCTGTCCCGAGCCCCCACCCTTGCCCTCTATATGATACCCATTTTCAGTTCTCCAGAGACTGTCTCTCCATCTCTCACCATCATCCAACATTGGAAGAAGTTTAGGGACATTTAAAAAACTTGACCATTTCCTAAAAGCCTTCTGTACCCCTCTCTTCTTGTTTAATTCTGGGCCTAACTTGTCCATCCCAGAAAGGCAAAGGGTCTGAGGTCCTTGAGGGAAAGGGGTTGGGCCAATATCCAATGTTTGTATCTCTAGCTTCAGAGCTGGGCCCAGAGAGGACACTCGACAGAAGGTACCTCTGAGACTATTGGCTCCAACCTGCTTGTTTTATAGCTGAAGACAGTGCAGCCCAGAGAGGCCCAGGTTCTTTCTTTCTGGTAGCCACACCCACTGACATCTTCTATCCAATCATAAACCACAGTGTGGGCAGTGGACAGTCTTCACAGGGCAATGGAAAGAGAAAAAGTCTTCCATGAAACAGGAACAGTTACTTGCTCAGTGACTGTGGATAAGTCAACTAAGCCCCTTGCTGGCTCTGCCTCTTCCTCTGCCCTGTGGGGATGGGCATCTTTGCAGAGCCTGCCTCAGAGGCCGTTGTAAAGAGCACTCTGCTAGACATGTGAATTCTTTTTATTAATCTATCCAAGCCCATGGCGTGCCCATTTCCATGATTCTGCATTTCAATTGGGAATGCTTGAACCGTTAGTTTCAAAAGAAATAATTTCTAATAGTTGATTATCAGGTTATTCTGGAGTCTCTACCAAAGACCTTCTCCTTCATCCTTGAGTGGAGGTGATACCTGGGACAGAACAGGGGGAGAGAAGATGGGAATAAGGATTTTTGAAGTGGCTTTTATATGCCAGACACTGTGCTAAGAGCTTGTGCAAAGATCTCTTGATTTGATACTCACACAAGAATCATGTGAGACAGATGCTACTCTGACCCCCATTTTACTGTTGAAGTCACAGAGACAGCCAGGGTCACGCTGCTACCTAAGTATTTGAAGCCAGATTTTAACTCAGACCTTCCTGGCTCCAGTCCCATGACTTTATCTACTGTGCCAAGTAACTGCTACAGGGAGGCCTACCAGTGTGCCCTCCTGACAGAGGCAGATTCTGTCAATATGGCAAGTCTTGGATGGCAGGCTTGGTAATAGAATGCTATGCCTTTCACTTAAGAGCTTGCCTTACAACTTTTGAGGGAGCTCTTCCCTAGGTTGGCTACAGGGTGATGAGTAACCCTCTGCAGTTAACTATCCAAGACTAGGGATTTGGACTCTGCATGAGAAGAGGCAGCCCCCATGCCATAGAATTGCTGATCTAGGCAATATCGAATGCAGGTACTGGCAAAAGGGGGAGAATGAGTCTATGCCATGCTCTAGACTACCATGCTGTGTGAGCTGCCTTCGTGCAAGACTGCCATCTTCAATGCCACCACCCTGAGTAGCCCCCTACAGCAGGGCCAGAGGGTAACACTACAAGGCTTATATTGAGATATTTCTTTGAGGAAAGATTAGAGCACCATTGTGCTTCAGGGGATCACTCCTCTTTCTTCCCTAGCCCCAAAAAGGCCTAGACCTAGGAAAGGCATGGTCTCATCTCCCTAGCCATGGCCAGGCCTTGAGCTGTAAAGAATCCTCTATGTCCTGAAATGTGCTTCCTATCCCCCCACACTGTAGCCAGCCAGCAGCTATATCCTTGACCTAGTAGCATCAGAACCTCTTGGGGTTCCAAGGTTTTCCTAAGAGATGCTCCCTACTCTCCCTACCTCCACACATAGCCCCAGGTGTCAGCCCTGCACTGATGTTACCAAGGGGCATAGGACTACAACGCTGATTCCAATTACAATGAGACCAGTTATGAAATGATTGATTCAGAAAAGCAGCCCCTTTTGCAAGAAAGCCTGGTTTGGAGTCAGAGGACCTGGACTCAATCTTGGCTCTGGTCATTACTGTCTGCGGGACCTTGGGGAAGGATCTCCCCTTCCCTGGGCCTCAGTTCTCTCTTCTGTCAAATGAAGGGTTAGACTCAATGCCTCTTGGGTCCATTTCCAGTTCTAGGTTTGCACTCTTCTGGTTCTTGCTGCCCAAGGCAATGGGGATTTTTATCACAATTTAC
Organism: Potorous gilbertii; assembly: GCA_028658325.1. Lineage (NCBI taxonomy): Eukaryota > Metazoa > Chordata > Mammalia > Diprotodontia > Potoroidae > Potorous > Potorous gilbertii. The sequence goes on from CM053770.1 coordinate 252,655,547, forward strand.
TGATTTGTATCCATGTGAAGTGTCGAATCAAAGAATTCAGGCACATTCACAAAATTTTCAGTGTCATGTTTCCAAATAGATTACTCCTAAGTAATGTCTCAGAGTGTATATCGGAAAAAAAAGATTTTGCCTTTGTCTAGTAAATATATAAATCATCTAAGATGCCTGTGAGGGAAATAAAACATTGGACAACAAGGGAGAAACGTGGCCTCGCCATCCAGTCTTGAGACTGCTGGTTTACTTTGTGAGTTGAGTTGTAATTCTCTGCAGCAGTCTCCTAGCAACATCCCGGGGCTGTGACTTGCCGAGAGGGGGGGATGGCGGAGAGCACGTTCGCTGCCACATCCCTCATGGAGGATGGAGAGGAAACTTCTTGTGTCCAGGAAGCAGCCTGGAGCCACCCATGTTCTCAGTGTGGGAAGGCAAGTGCTTGGAGGGTGATGGGCTTGGCTAGCTTTAGGTCTGAGCTTGGGGAACATATTCAGTTGGAAGTTGTGGGGAAGAGAGAAGGGAGTCAAAGGCACAAGGGAACTCCAGTTAAGAGAAAACAACAAAAAGAGCAGTGAGTTGGGGGTGAGGGAACTGGGTCCAAAGAACCACAGGATCTCCATATTGACTCATCAACCCTAACCCATCACCAAAAGGCTGTTCCTCCTCTGGGCTGGGACACAGGTGCAGCTTAGGTGCAGCACTATGGAGCTCTGGCAGTATCAGAACTCTGATGGAGGGGAGGTCACCACAGCCACCAACTCTCCCTGCTGCTCTCTAGAGGGCTCAACCTTCCTTCCGATGTGGCAGGGATTTGGACTTCCCAGCTCATGACCCATTCAGCTCCAGGCACTGGCAGAGAGTGGCTGCACATGAGACCTTCTCCCACAGGACCTGACATTGACCTTGTCCAGTTGGTGGTGGTGATGGTGAGGATGGTAGTGAAAATAACAACAGCTTGCCTCTCCAGAGGGCTTGGAGGTTTGCAAAGCACTTTGTAAGTCTCATCTCATTTGATCCTTCCAACAACCCCAGAGGCAGATACTGTTATTAACCTCATTTTACAGATGGTGAAACTAAGGCCCAAGAACCTTAGTAACTAGCCCAGGATCACACAACTAGTATCTGCAGTGGGATTTCAACTCAGGTCTTCCTGACACATTGTTGTAGCACTTGGTGGTTTATGAAGTGCTCTACACACGGTGTCTCATCTGATTCTCACAACCTACAACCCTTTGATGTGTCACAAACATGCGCATTGGACAGATAAGACACTGAGTCTCTGAGAAACTAAGTGGCTTGCCCAAGGTCAAAGAGCTGGCACATTTGAGGGACCAGAGCTGAGGCCAGAGCTCTCTGCAGATAGAAGGCATGGGAATTCCATTTAATAGACATCATAGGAGGCCCAAAGTCCTAGCTCAAGGGCTGAAAGGGATCTCAGTAGCCATCCAGTGCAGAGGAGGAAACTGAGGGCTCAGAAGTGAAGTGACTTGCCTCTGGTACTAATCGTCGGAGGCTGTACCAGGCAGCCTCAGCAAAGGGGTCTTTTCTCCCCCACGCGCCGCCTCCTCCAGATCTCAGCAGTGCACACCCAAAAGCAGCCCCCTCTGGGCGCTGTTTGGAGCTAGAGGAGGCAGAACCAGCAGGCTCCCTGAGAAAAGTCTACCTTGGCAGAGCCCACTCCATTCTGGCATGCCGGAGGCAGCCTCAGCTTCCACCAGGGGTGGGCGGGGGCTGGGGGTTGGGCAGGTTGATTTTAGCTCCTAGGAACAAGAGCCCAAACAGCAAGGATGCTGACATTGTGCAGAGAACTGCTTTCACTTGGGTTTAGGGAGGATGGTCGGCCTGCTTCTCTCCCCTCCCTCTCCCTACCCCAAGGTGTGTGAGTCTCACATCCCCCCAGGCTTTGACTGTTCCCCAGGTTCTGCTGGACTGAAAGGCTCTGAATGCTATTTAGGCCTTGAAATTGACATCGTTACTCCCCCAAATCTCTATCCGTCATGCCTGATTCCATCCTCCCGCTAACTAAGATGTAGATGGTATATTTCATGGACATTTTATGGATGTCACTGCAAAGGATTCATGGTGAGGTGCCCTCCTCCCCAGCCTTAATCATTTCCTCTGACATTATCCTCTTCCCCATCTGTGATTATCATGGACCTAAATTGGGACTTCTCTGCAAACTATGAAGACCATATCCTACCTCCCCCTTCCCCACCCCCTCCCCACCACATACACAGATTCCCAAGAAGGGCAGAAAGGATCCCACTATCCAGACTGATCTTATCTTCTGAACAGAGACAACTAAATGCCCAGCCCTTTTTTTCTGAGAGATGGGAGCCCCGGGGTGCAGAAGGTCACATGTGCCATCAGATGTGGTTGCTTGGACTTTTGTGGAATTGGTTTTTGCTGCTGAGGGAAGTCTCACTGGTAAGATAGTGGGCAAACCCTGCCCATGTTCCATCTACCATGTCCAGAAATCTGGACGTGTAAGTCTGGATTAAAAACAAAGGGAGTGAACTGAATAAATAAGTCAAAGAATTGACAGAGAAAGTGTGCCCTCCTCCCAGCTGCTGTCAGTGTTTCCCCTGAGCAGTGTCACCGTGGAAGGGTCCAGAGAGTGGGGAGGTAGGATGAAGGGTTCATCTCCCCCAAGCCCTGGAATTTACAAAGGAAGAAACAGACACCTAGAGCTGGCAAGTGATTGGCCCAAGGACATCAAGTATTAAGTAACTGAGCTAGGATTCGAAGCCAGATCCTCTGACCTGGCCCAACCCACCCTAACATAGTTCCCTGACTTGCAGCCAGATTCCACTTTCCTTAGGTTCCCAGAGACAGAGTCATTCACAAAGGCCCCCAAACAGACAATCTCTGTTCCCTGCTCTCTATCTGGGGTCAGATTTGAATTCAAGTCCTTCTGACTCCCAGTTACACTCTATCATCAGCTTCATCACCTTGATACCTACAGGATCAGTAGACACAAAGATAATCAGCTTAGAGAAGGCATTCCTTGAAGGACTCAGGAAGGCTATCTCATCCTCTACCTGTCTAGGTGAGTCACCATCCACTTACCTAATAAGGCTCCATTCCGCAGTCAATGCCTCTCAACCCAAAAGAGTTGTCTTCTTTTATAGGAGGCCAGGCTGTCTCTTTTTAAATCTTTGTGTGTTTGGTGCATGAGGCCCTTCATGGGCACCTTTTAGCTCCTCCATGCATCCACTCAGTTCATTAATCCGGTGCCTACCTTGTGCTAGGTGCTTCCAGAGAATAAAATGGGGGTTAAAGCAATTACAGCTGCTGCCCTCAAAGATTAGAGGCAGTACTGGGCTTCTCCCGACTCAAGGCTAGTTGTCCACATGGAACTTAACCTCAGCCACCCTTGTTTCCAAATCATTCTCATACAATGGATGTTGTTTATTACTTCCTGAAAAAATAAATTAATTCCTGAACATTAACAAAACTCATCTCCCTCTCCCACATAGGGCCAGAGTTAGAGGAATGACCTTTGGCCCCTGGGGGACCAGAGAGGTCTCATCACCTCTCTGTGCCTCAGGTTCCTCACCTGTAAAATGGGATGCTTAGATAAGATGATCTGACAGGCCTCTGTCTGCTCTAATTCTAGGTTCCAGAGGTGAAAGGGACCTCTTAGTGGCTCATGCCAAGCCAAGGAGTTGGTTAGAGTGAATGAGGGGTCGGTGGAGTCTGATGAGTGGTGTTTGTCTCCACTGGGCAGAGCATGGAAATGTCCCGAATCTAAAGCTATTAATACCTTCCTGAGAGACTGTGGACTGCCATATAGATATCCTTCCTGAAGGGACTTTAAAAGTGGAGCTGGCCCCTGTATATTGGGATCCAGGAGGACAGAAATCAGCGGCACTCAGGATCATCGAGTTTTATCACAGATCATGCTAGATTGTAGATTTCAGACTGGAAGAGGTCTGGGAGCTGTCTCATCAAACCACTTCATTTTTCTTATGAGGCAGTCAGGGCCAAGAGATGGGGGCTGATTTGTCTGAGGTCACACTGAAGGCAGCAGAGCAGAAACTTGAACTCAATGGCACTCTCTCTTCCCTTTTCCCTATGCTGATGGGAGGAACCATGGAGAGACTTTCTCTTATAATCCCCTCATCATACAGAGTGTTTGAACAAGCCACTATCCTGGTGTTGACTAATGTGGCTTTTAATCAATCAACAAGTGCTGATTAAGTACCTGATTGAGTGTTACAGGTACTATGCTAAGAAGTCCTGTGGGACGTTACTTGAGCTGAGTGGGAAAGAAGCCAGGGATTCTAAGAGGTCATGGTGAAAAGGGATTTCAGGTATGGGGCTCAGGCAGAGTAAAGGCACAGAGGCAGGAATGGAGTATTAGTGGGTCAGAAATAGCCTCAAGTTTGACTAAAGTAGAGCAAATGGGTGACAGGAAGTCTCTGGGGGAGTTAGCTGGGGCCAGATGTTGAGGACCTGAAATGCCAATTTGATTCTAGAGGCAATGGGGAGCCATTGAGGAGTCATCAGTCATTTCTGCATAACAGGACAATTCCTTTCAATATTACTTGAATAACAGAAGGCAGAGCAGGATACGGGGCTGAGAGACCAACTTGGTGGTAATCTAGTTTCCATCAGGAAGAGCTCTTGCCAAACCTCTGCCGGGTTGGTTGGAAAAGAAAAGGAGGACAGCTGTCACCCAACCAACATCTCTCCTGCCACTCTGTTGACTTTCCAGGGATGCCTTGGCCTGAACTAACAGCATTTCCACATTGCTGGGCACCCAGCGCTGCTCTCATCTTGATGTATTTCTTGTGACAAGGCAGGGACAGAGCATTCCTGCTTGTAGAAGCAGGGGTGCATGACAGCCCTGTTTAGTTTTCAGTCACCTTTACCGGAGGGCTTGCCAACTGCCCCCGATTCCTATGTGTTACAGCCTTCAGAAATGACAGCACCTCCTGATTTTCAAGCAAGCAGAGAGCCTTGTAGTTAGTGATTTCCTTGTAGCCCCCCCATCCCCCAGAAAAAGCCTTGTGTCTCCTGATCCCCTTCGAGGAAGAAGAGGAGGAGAAGAAGGATGGCCTTTCCTGCCTAGGGAGAGCCACAAGGGGTGGGGCAGGAAAGCTAGCCTCCCCAAGCCGGCTTAACTCATATGCTGCCAACCATTCCTGAAGCCACAAGCTTTCAAAGAGCCATTTGACTCATGAGCGGCTCCTTTATCCTCCGTGAAATCATCTTCTCTTTGCATTGTGCTATTAATTTTTATTTTTAACTAAGCTGAAATCACCTCTGTTCTCTCTCCACTCAACCATTTCAGCTTTCTACATTCTTGCAGGGTTATATGAGCTTTGAGCAGAATCCCGAATAATAGTCAGGAAGCTTTAATCAGCGTGAATGAGAGAGAAGGCCCTCGCTTTGGTGACAACTCCCTGTCTGGGTACAGGGTCTCAGAGGGTAGCATCAGTAGCAGCTCCCAAAGGAGGCGTCCCACCTTCAGGAACTTTTGGTGCCTGATGTGAGTTCTAGGACTGTAACTGCCAGAAGCTTGGAAAGGGTCAAAGTGTTATTCCCACCAGATTCAAACTGAAGCAATGCCCCCCACCCCACCATGGCCTCAGAGCTAAAAGGACACATCTTGTCCAACCTTCATCTTATAGAGGAGGGCACTGAGTCTGAGAGAGTGGAACTGACTTATTCAAGTTCATAGATACAGCTTGGGGCAAGAACCAGGTTTGAATCAAGGTCATACGGCCAAAAGTCCAGCACACACTCCAGGCCCTCATGATTACTATGGAGAATAAAGGAGAAGCTTAGACCATGCTCTTGTCCAGGATAAAATGAGAAGAGATAGGTTGAAAGAAGCCTTCAGTGTCCCAAGGGGAAACGGTGCAGCATGAGCAGCAGCATGAAATAGAGACAGAATGTGGAACTCAAAGTCAGGAAGACCTGGGTTCAAATCTAGGTAATCCTGGGCAAAGCACTTTCCCTCTGTGAGACCCAGGTTCCTCCCTAGTGAAATGCCTGGAGTACCTCCCTCATAGGTTGTTGGGAGGCTGCGACACATATGTGATTGTTCTCTTTTTTCATTTCTTATTATTTATCTTGCTGGGTCAGGTTCAAATGGAGAAAGTCTGAGGGCACGGCCTGCTGGTCAGGGGGCACTGGAGATGATTTGGGTTTAGGTACACAGAAGCTTCAGCAGGGACAGGAAGTCGGCACTCTCCCATGGCTTTAATGACTTCCATGAGTCTCTATCAATTGAAAACTTTTCATCCTGTGTGGTTTGGCATTTGTGGCCATTAGGAACAGGGGCAGAGACTGGACCGGTGATTTCACCAATAGAAGGATGTCTCAGATGAGGAAACTCTATCTACCAATGCAGGCTAGCATCTTCTCTGCACCTCACAATCCTAGAGAGTGTCCTCCTGGGTCACAAGCAGCAGGATATGAAGCCGGGTCTTCCTGGCCAATTGAATATGAAAAATGATTTTTCAAGGTTTATGGTTCACTGTGGCATCTGGACAACAGCTGTATGTGTGCTGATGCTCTGGTTTATTGGTTGAAATGCCAAGAAGAAAAAAAAGTTCTCAGGATTCCTGAGGTCTTTCTCTTCATGTCTTATGTTTTTTTTATTCTTCAGAAAAAACAATAGTCCAACCTCTGACCTGAGAACCAAGGGCACCACATTAGGTTAAAAGGATTGCTTGCTCCTTTGGCTGCTTACCACAGCCACACCTCCACCATAACATCCCACAACAACAGGGCGAGAAAGGATCTTCAAGGCATCTGGTCTAGCCAGATGTAGGCCAGAATTCCATCAACAATCTCCTGAATAAGCGGGTATTCACCATTTGAGAAGTGGTCCTCCAGTGAAGGGAAATGCACCCCCTCCAGCAGCTACCTGTGGTCACCATGGATGGCTGCCTTTGGTGCTCCAGAGGTCATCTGACCAGGCCTGAGGACCTGGGCACTCCTCCATAGCTACTAGGTGGTACTCTTCATGACTGGCATCATCACTTAAATAGAGACTCTATCTAGGGGCTGAGGATAAAGCAATTTCCCTTCTGAATGAATTAATTAATGAGGATGCATTTATTATGTACCACTATTTTCAGGCAAGGAAAACAAATATAAAAACAAGTAATTTACATCCCAATGAGAGAGACAGCCCATGTGGGGAGTGATGGCCAAGGAAAGTAGTTTGGATATGGAAAGTCACAGAGATGGCAAGTAGGACCCAAGGGCAGTTGGTTTCCTGTACTTTCCACTAATAATGGCATCATGGATTCAAATATTGCCCCCTGAGCAAGAGGGAGAAAATGGAAATAGGCTACATTATCAGTGTGTGTGTGTTCATCCTTCATTGCCGAAGAAGGCCATGACATCAAAGAAATGATGACATGACTTGTGCTTGACTTTGTTTTGGGTAAGGGAGGACTGTGCAGGTCACCAGCCTGACTTCTCCTCCAGAGCCATCGGAATCCAGTGACCAGTAGCCACAGGTAGAAGGAGATCCAGAGAGGTACAGGTGTCCTGGTGGAGCGCCAGATGGGATGTGAAGCCTGGGCTGGGCTTAGCCATGCATCAGGACGGTTGAAACCCAGGTGGAATGCCAGAGCTGAGCCCTCTCCTCCAAGAAGGGGGCATGTAGAAGTCTGGTCCAGAGGGTCACTGGTCTCGGTGAGAAGATGAGGGAGGGCAGAAGATGCTGAGATGCCCAGGTAGGCTCTACTTTCCAGGTAGCTTTTAGAAATCCATTTTGACAAGCCAATGTCTTTAGGAGAAAGAAATGTATGAGTTTAGAGTGTAGAAGCAGTCTCATGAGATACGCATCAGCTGATTACTGTGGGAAAATCGAGTCCCCACAAAGAAGGTCAGAGTTCTGAATTCCAAGCATTTATTGGGAAGTATCTTCAGTCCACATTCACAGGCCTAAAGCATCATTCTTTGTTCAATCCCCAAAAGGTAGCTCCTGAAGGGAACTGAGGCACTAAATAACTGAGTCAGCTCTCTTACTTTAGAGATGAGGAAACAGACCCATTTAGAAGATGACATTTGCCCAAGTCTCATTCATGTCAAGAGGCAGAGCTGGAATTTGAATTCAGACCTCCTGACTCCCAATTCAAGGCTTTACCTGAAGCTGTAAGTGTCTTATATTTTGCAGAAAGATCATGGAAACATTGACTCAGAACTGGAAAGGACAGTGGCAATTGTGTGATCCAACTCCTCATTTTATAGTGGCCTTAGATAACAAAGGAAAGAAGGGAGGGAGGAAGGAAAGGGGATAGATAGTAGGGTGGGAATGTGATGACCCTCACCAGGGCCCGTCCCAGACTTACCGCAGGGCTGTGTGCCATGTGGAGGCAGAGCCATGGAGGAGCATGCTGGGGTCACCAAGTCCCTTTTACCAGATGGGGAAGGGGTGACATGCTCAAGGTCAGACAGCTTTTGTCCTCCCCTCTGCTCCTTTCAGGGCTGGGTTTCAGCTCCACACATGGAGAGCTCCCCAGGAGAGGCCTCTTGCCTGTCTGGCTGGCAGGCAGGGGATGTGGTAGGTTTTCTTTATGTCAGAGAGGGGGAGAGAAACGGATGAGCCCATGTCACAGTTTTGACAAGGTTGGCAAGCCAGGAAAAACACCTGTGAGCAAAGTTGGAGCTGGGACCCGAGCCGACTCAGCACCTCCGACCTGTCAGTCACTGAGGCTGGGTGTCTCTGGCTTTCCGTGTTTCTGGAAGACAAGGCTAACAACAACTTAGTACAACTCGAGCTTCCCCTCCAAAGTGAAACATCCTCTGTCTGCTACAGGGATCAGCCTACCTTCCCAAGCACTACGCCTTCTGCAAGGCTGCTCTCCTAGGAAAGCTAGCAGAACCTTCCTCTCTCCCCCTCCCTCCTTCCCTCCCTCCATCTTCTGAGTCTGAGTACAGTGCTGCTCTTTGCTTGAAGTCCCTCCATGGCGGGGTCTGACCATAGCCAGTGGTTATCTGGCCAGCCCTCTTCAAAATGGAGAAACGGATTTTTTTCCCTTAAACAGATGGAAAAGATAAAAAACAATATGGCCTCATGGGAAGAACACTATATTGGGAGACAGAAAAGCTGGGTTTGAGTCCTATCTGTCTGTTATTAGCTGTGTGACCTTGGACAAGTCCCCTCCTCTGGGTCTTAGTTCATTCATTTATTTCTACTGAGCAAACATTTCAGCTCAAGGGTTGCCCTAAGTCTTGGAGATACACAGACATGAGACAGCCTTTGCCCTCTGTGAGCACACTTTCATACAACTGTGTAAAACCACTATCTGTGCACAACCATAGAGTGTTGTTTCAAAAGGTTGATTGAGCTAATGTGTAAGACCTCATGTTGGGGATGGCATTTATACTAAACTTTAAAGGAAGCCAAGGAAAGAGTGCATCTGGGGGTGGGCCTTGGCAAAAGTGCAGAGGCAAGAGATGGATGCTAATGGATGAGGAGTGGCTAGCAGGCCAGTTGGATTAGAACAGAGGGAGACAAGAGAGACCCAGAAAGTAAGACTGGGAAGAGAAGTGGAAGCTGGGTGGGTAGGGCTTGCTCTGAAGGCAGGCAGAGGATTTTGTATTGTCTCCGAGGTCATGATTATTGAAGGGCAAAAAGAGGAGGATTGGGATAGGGTAAGACCTGTGCTTTTGGAGTTAGGCTGGTGGCTGTGTTGGAGCAGCTAGACTGTCTGGCCTCAGCCCCTGCCCTCCAGCCAAGTGTATCTGCCTCGGGTCCACTGGATAGAGGGCAGTCCTACTTATCTGAGCCCTCCTGCACCAGCAATAGTAAGATCCAGAGTATGAAATAACAGCCTCTGTGGGCTAGCCCAGAGGTTTTGCCTGTTCTCCACTGGACTGTGGGGCAGTGGAAATCATGCTGGATTTGGAGACAGAGGACGAGTTCAAATCAAAGCTTTGATACTACCTGTATGAATGACCTTGGCCAAGTCTTTTCCTTTACCTAGGCCTGAGAGAGTGGGAGAGAGAGAGAGAGAGAGACAGACAGACAGACAGACAGACAGAGAGGTTAACAAATAAAATGTCAACATTTCTACAGGCAGACTTCCTCTGTGTGTTTCCTAAGTGCTTATGGGAGTTGGCAAAGAAGGCTCAAGTTTTACAAATCTGAAGATGAGGGGGAGGAGGCAGGTTTGGAAGGTCCATGGAAAGTTGAAAGCTTTTGGTGGGGAGGCCTGTCTGTGAGCTCTGGGCTATTTCTCTTGCCTGATGGCTATTTTAAAAACAGCATTTTTTCATTGTGAACCCTGGAGTCAGAGGAGGGTGTGTGTGTGTGTGTGTGTGTGTGTGTGTGTGTGTGTGACAAAGGGTACCATGTGAAAAGATAGATCTAACCAGGGGTCTGGAGTCCAAAGACCTGAGTTAGGATCCTGACTGATACTGACTAGCCTAGGGCAGGGGAAAGTCATTTTTCCCCACAAGCCTAAGATTCCTCATCCATTGCTTGGATGACATCAGTTACATTCTCCACTCCCTAGGATCCAGAAAAATTATTTGGGCTGCACAAAAGTCTGCAAACTTTCCACCATTTTCAGTAAGTTCCCTGAAGACAGGTGTCTGGTTTCTTTTGCTTTGCGACAACCTGAGCTCTGGGTTCTGCACAACAGAGGACTGAATCAGCTTCTTAGGTCAAACGTTTAGGGGCTTCGTGATCTAGGGGAATGCCTACCTCAAATAGCCCAAGCAGCTTCTTTGGGTCAGTTGGTCCTGAGCTCCAGAGATATCAGGGTAGCCAAAACACCCACACAAGAAAAGAAAAACGAAACAAAAACCCACTAGATCTGAGGTCCGCAGAACTTCTGTGCCACCTTCTCGTACCTATGTAACCTTGGAAAAGTCACTGGGCCTCAGTTTCCATTTCTGTAAAATGACAGAGTTAAAGTAGGAGACCAACAGCTTTAAACACCCCTGCCCTTGGGGCCCAGGTCACAACAGGAGTGTCTCCAGAACACCAAAGACATGAAAATCTCTAAGCTCTAAATCTAGCAAGGTTCTCAGGTAAAAGCAAGATGGTTGCTGCCTTCAAAGGTGGAATCTTACTGAAAGGGCATCCTTGGCATTTGAAGAGGGAGAGGCAAATTGTAGAGGGGGTGGAAAGAAAGGAAAGGCTTCGTACAGAAGGAGCCACATGAGCATGCCCCAAGAGGAAGTGTAACTGAGTACAGTGGAGCCTCTGAGACACAAGAGGCAGGAGCCATGTGGGTCCTCCAGGTGTTTTCCCTAAATGTAGCATAGAGACAGTGGTGAATGGCTGATTAGGGCCTGGGGTCAAGGAGGCCTGGATTGATCAGACACTTATTAGCTGTGTGACCCTGGACAAGTCAGTTCTCCTCTATTTGTCTCAGGTTTCTCATCTGTAAAATGGGGCAATAGTCGCACCTACCTCCCAGCGTTGTTCTGAGGATCAGATAAGATACTATGTGTCCGATGCTCTGCAAATGTTACAACTTTGTTGTCATGTACGTTCCTGTTGCTTTCCAAGTGGTTCTTCAACTCACCCTCCCCAGTTCTCTGTTCTCCTGAGTGATCACAGAGGAACATAATTACATTCAAGCTGCATCTTTTCCTTGGAATCCTGTTTCATCACTTTTAGTTTATTACCCAAAACCCCGAAGCCACCCTACTCTGGGGTCCGCGGCCCGCTTTGAGGGAGGTATTTATTGCGCGCTGGCAGGCCCGACCTAGTCTGGCCCCGCCCCGGGCTGGGCTAGCCACATTTAAGTGCAGCTTTGGTGATGTGGGAAGCAAAGCGGGCTCTGAGATCTCTGTAAATAGAGAAGCTTTCATGGAAGCCGCCTGCCATGGGGAGGATGCTTTTCAACCAGCCTATTGTCTGGTACGGTTTCTCCTCGCCAATTAGCATGAAGTCAGACCTCGTTTCTGTAGTGAAAGCCTGGAGAGGAGGCCTAACCATATACTGAAAGGATTGTCTGATTGGGAGATGGCTGGGGGCAGGGCTGGAGCGGGTCTGTGATCTTGGAGGGATTTCCATCTTTGCCACTGTCTAACTGAGGGACCTGGAGGATATCCCTTGCCCTTTCTGGGCCTTAGTTTCCTCCTCAGTACATGAGGGATTGGTCTTTGGCACTAGTCAAAATTAAAAATAAAGAGCTGGACTAGATCATCTCTCAGGGCCTCTCCAGTTTGGGATGTTCAGATGTGGCAGGAGTCTGTAGGGAGGTAAAGGAAACAAACAGAAAGGGAGAATACATTGATGATAGGATGAAGATAATGAGGAGGGAGGGAGAGGGGGAGAGAAGGAAAGAGAGAAAGACAGAGAGAGGAGAGAGGGAGAGAGAGACAGACAGAGAGGGGGGGAGAGACAGACAGAAAGGGAGAATGGATTGATGGTAGATGAAGGTAAGTAGGAGGGAGGGAGAGGATGAAAGAGTGACACAGATAGAGATAGAAAAAGAGAGAAAGCAAGAGAGACAGAGAGAGGTGAAGCTTTTTATTCAGCATGAGTATATTCAAGGCACCATGCTAAGCACTGGGAATGCAAACACAAGCCCCCCTCCCCAAAAAAATCTTCCCTGGCCTCAGGCAAAGACCTGAGTACTAGTAATGGTGGTAGTGGTATTAATGGTTGGTAATAATGAAGCATCCAACCATCCTGAGGAACTTAGCCAAGAAACTATGCAGCACTGAGCCATGATTGCAGACAGAGCTGCTCCCCCATAGGTGCCCATGTGTAACACTGATCCATAAAAAGCCAAGATCAGCATTTTTAATACCCTCCCCATGTTCCTGACCTTCAAGCTTCCCAAATGAAGATATGTAGTGGAGAGGATAGGGATCTTGGGGGCCTAGATGAGGGTCCCATCCTGCTCCTGGAGTCAGACCTGGCTCCTTCTCCTTGGCCTTCAGAGGAGGAGCTGATGTCTCAATATGTTGATTAAATTACAAAAAGGGGCTATTTGGTCTACTTGGTGCCACATTCTCATCACAGAGCGATGGCAGGATATCTGTCCAAGACCATTTCTATCTATCTCCAAGGAAAAGGTGAAAAGAGAAAATATTCATAGAGAAAATCTCTATGGCACTTTACAGTTTTTGAAGTACTTTCCTGTAGGATGTAGGCCTTGTGTTTGTTTTTACCTCATTTTGTTGTTTCTTTTTTCATGAGGCATTATTTTTTTTAATTATGGGAGTTAATAGTACAAGAAGCTAGCCATTCTTCTCTCACTTAATTCAGACAAGTTAGATGACTTGCCCAAGGTGCCACAGCTGCTAAGTGTCTGAGATAGGATCTGAACTCCCACCATGCTGACTCCCAAGTCCAGCCCTGTTTCCTACCCTCAAACATTATCCTAATGATGGTAGCTGCACTCTGGTAGGGAGCTTCTGCCAGCAGAGCTGTGCTGGTTCTGCCCCTGGGCCTGGTCTTGAAGTCTTACCAGCTTAGTTGGACTTGCCAGGGCTCACCCGGGCTCCATAGGCACCAAGGTCAAACATCCTAGGCAGCCTCCAAGCTCCACTTTCAGAGAGTGAGCCCAAGAAGAGCCCAAATGCTCTGTGCCCATCATCTTAGAGACTGGCCCAGTACTCTCTACCCTGGCAGAAGAAGAATCATAGCTGGGGTTTAAAAAAAAAATTATGTGGGGAAAAATGCCCAAGTGCTCTCTGGAATCTGATATTACAAGGGCTCATTCTGTGTCTTTCCTCATTTAAATCAACTCTTGATTTGTCTGCATGTGAATTATCTCTGGCAGATTGGAAAACCTTCCTTAGCCTTCCTGTGCCCCTGTGGACTCTGAGCTGCTGCTTCCTCCCCACCCCCACTGTCAGAGGATACTGCTGCTCCAGCTGCCTGAGCAGGCAATGCAAACTCATTTTAATAATGGCCTAATCACAACATAATTAGAAAGGTAAATCTTCAACTCTGTGTGCGTGTGTGTGTGTGTGCCTGCACACATGTGCAGGCCATCATGTGCCTTTGCACTGCGTGTTATGTACAAACATATATACCTCTACACAGCTCACACAGAAGAGTAGTAGCCATATTTTGGGAATTCCCCAGACTGTTGGTGCCCTCAGTTATCAGGGATAATTGAATCGACTGTCATTCATTTGTTCAACAAACATTTATGAAATGCTTGCTGTATTTTGTGCTTTGGTGGATAAGGTGGCTTGGGAGTTGGGGGGTTGGGGAGAGAAGAAGATAAATAGATAAGAAATAGATAAAACTCAAACCCTACTATCAAGAAAGTCATGAACCAGATGCCCTGATCCAAATTAATGTGCCTATGATGGGAGGGAGGGGAGGAGAGACAGACTAACAGAGAAGACAGAGAGAGAAGGAAAGGCAGGTACTTGTTTGGCCTGTGATGGAACACTGGCCCTGGAGTCAGGTAGAATGAAGTTCAAATCCTGCCTCAGCTGCTGACTATCTGTGTGACCCTGGCCAAATCCTTTAGCCTCAGTTTCCTCATCTGTAAAATCATCAAAGAAGTACGTGGCACATAACATTTACAAACGTTAATTATTATTACTTAAAATGACTTATAGTCTCAGTGCTTATCTAAGGACTTGGTACACAGTAGGTACTTACTAAGTGCTTGTTCTATCTTGGCCCATTGCCTTTGTATACCCATTGAATTCAAACAGATAGTTCTGGGAGTCAAAGTGGCTCTGGAGGGGCATTTGTCTCCTGGCCCAGCCCCAAACACCTCCTTTTCTCTAATATACTGGCCTAGATTAAAGGACCCCATGAGTTCCCCAAGATGGTGCTCCAAAGCTTTGATCTCAAAAGTGAGGCTGTGCTTGGGGGCAGGGCAGGTAGACGGCTGGCTGCCTCTTCTGACCAGCCCTCCCTGGTTATTAATGACACGCTTTCTCTACCCTGGAGCAGGTAGCTTGAACAGGCACCACATAAGTTTGCTAAGTTTATTCGTCCATAGTAATCAGCCCAATGAGAAAGCCAAACCAAGAGCTGAAGTTATATGGTTTTTAACATTTAGGTATCAGATCTCCTTCAATGTATGCAATAGTTTTATCATTCAGGAACAGTTAAGGGGAAGAGGAGCTAATCTCTGAGGATGGAGTGCTTTGAAGGGCAACCTGGGGGCATCTTTCTGATCCCATGTGTGGGTTGGGGATTTGTGACCACTTCCTGCCTCCTCCTTGGGTGACTCTTGTCTCAGAGGGGATCCAAGGGTCTTGGAAGCCCTGCTCTTGGGCTCTGTCTATGGACCTCACCACGTGGCTCTTTCTGCCCATCTTGTCACCTTCAGAGTTGGCCAGGTCCATGAGCTGCCAGCTGAGCCTTAGCCTACGGAAGTTCAGGCAGACTTGTCACCAGAATGTTGACTGACAAAGTTGGAGGTTTTTGGCCCTGGAGACACAGGAAGACCACAATATGTCCTAGGATGCTAGCAGCAGCACTGGCCCTGGAGCCAGGAAAATCAGAATTTGAATCCTCCCTAGATACTTTCCAGATGGATGGCCCTAGAAAAATCCCATCACGTCTTTCAGTCTCAGTTTCCTTATCTGTATATGGGGATAATGATATCGCTGTTTGGGGACTCAAACAAGATATTATTTGTAAAGTGATTTGTAAACATTAAAGAGCTATACAAATATTGGCCATTGTTATTATTGCTTAGAGAAAGAAGAGACTTTGATGCTCACCTAATCCAGTCCATTCATTTGACAAAGGAGGAAACTGAGACCCAGAGATGAGTCACTTGCCCAAGATCACACAACTAAGGAACTGAGGATTGCCACCCCAGGCCCTAGGGCTCCCGAGGCCATACCACCTCCTACAATGCATGTGGTGAAAGGGCCATGCATGTGGGTCAAATAATAGATGTGGTGCCATGAGGCTAGAAATAGCAGCAGTCACAGCCAGCAGCAGGTCCCCAGGAGCCTCCACTCAAACCTCCCAGGCCCAGGATTTTGGAAAACAGCCCAAGGTCTGGATTTGCCCACCAACATGCTCCTAGATGTCTGCCAAATCCCAGCCAGGGAAGAGAAGGCTGCCTGCCTCGCCCACCTCTGCTTCCCTGTCCCTTTTCCCCATCATTTTCTTTCCCTCCCAGCCCAGCCTACCCCAGGCACAGAGGTAGAGAGAGGGGGTGAACAGATATGTCTGGCCCCTTGCCCTAGAGGCCCCTTTGGGGGCAGAGAGCTATTGCAAGTAAATTATTCATCACAAAATGAATATCAAGCAGCAAAAAAAAAAAAATTCATCTTCCTGTATATATACAGAGTATATACTCCTGTACAATAGTAGTTGCACATGTGACCTCACAGGGTTGCTATAAACTCTCTGAGTCCTAAAGCTGCCATTTTTAGAACATTTTACCATTTGGGCCTTCTAAGGATCCACTGATTTCTAAGCAATGACATCCCATTTTTGTAGAGAAGGGACCTGAGGCTTAGAGAGATTAAGGGACTTGCCTACAGTCACACAGCAAGTAAGGCATAGAAGTGGGATTTGAACTCAGGTCTTCCTGACTGAAAAATCCTACATCCTTACCCCCTGAGCTGCTCTATCTCCAAATGTTCCAGAAACGTGCCCTGCTATTCTCCTTCCTCATCACTGGCAGCAGGAGAAATACCAAGGCCTCTTGGCAGAAACAGGAAAGGACTGGGTTGAGGTCAATATTGCTTACATCCTTTTAGCTGCTTGAAGAAAATAAATGGTTGTGCACAGTAGAATATCTCAAAGCTTTCAGTGACCAGCAACTGGAGTGGAAATTCCTCAAAATAAGGTCAGAGAAGGCCCTCAGCCATGCTGGAAAGTACCCAGGCTGCAAAGTCCAACCCCTGGCCTCGAGCTGCCACGTGGCAGCAGCAGAGGGGCTGGTGGCCAACAGCATTAGGGAAGTACACATGTTCCTGGTTGGCTTTCAAATGCCCACTAAGGTTTCAAGGAGAAGGAAGTGTCTGAGTCTTAGGAGGAAAAGACACAAGACACAGCCCTTTTGTCTCTGACCATTCAGGTTACCCTCTCCAGTTGGGCTGACATGCAGCTCACAGCTCAGTTTAAATCCTTGTCTTGGAGGAAAAATTTGGATTGCCTCTTAAGTGATTCCAGCGATCTGCCTGGAATCAGGGGTCCATGAGAGCCACCAAGAACCCCAGTCCCAGCTCAGTACCTTGAGAAGCCCTGAAGGCCCTACTCTTCAAACATTGGAGAGCTGGGAAGGCCTGAGTCCACTTCAAAACTTGAGAACAGTAGTCAGCTCTATACTCCTATTCCTGGAAAGAATGTGTCTATCGTTTGCCCTAAGACTCACCACCATTCCTCCTGACTTCCCTGTGCCTTGCCAGCACTGCACAATCATCCTGCCCTCCTCCCTTCTGCAGGGCAGGACCAGTCTTGCTCTTGTATTTGCACCTCTAGTGTTTAGCACAATGCCTAACATCAATGAAGCCTGAATAAAGTCTTCATTGCAACCCCCACACCTTCACAAAAGGGAAACTGAGGTGCAAAGATGACATGCCTGAGGTCTCTCAGAGAGTGATCAGGAAAACCTGGATTTAGAACTAGCTCCTCTGCCCCCACACCTGAGCCTCTACTAGCACCTCTTTCCCTTTTCTTTTGCCAATGAACATGATTCATTACTAAAACCCAGCAACCCTATGGGTGTTTTCTGAACATATTAAAAGCTACACAGAGTTCTCCAAGGTTTGGGGGTCTGCCCCCTATCCATCAATAAGCAAGCAGTATTGGGAGGCAGAAGTTCACCTTAAGACTGAATTCATTGTGGCAGATGGCGAGGAGGAGACTCCCAAGTCACATTTAGTATAAGAAGGAGAGAGCTGTGGATGAACCCTGGTCTCTGATGGTGCTGCTTCCAGTTTGGTTTTCTGGCAGTTAAGTTGGGCTCTTTCTCCCAGCTTCACTTCTCCATTTACATGGCCATTGCCTACAATAATCCAGTGGCTTCCTATCCCCACCACTCTTCCACTCAGATGCCAAAGGGATTTTTCTATATCCCATGTCTAACTATGACATCTCCCTCCCCTATAAATGCCAGTGGATCACTATTGTCTTCAGGATCAAACAGAGGCTTGTTGTTCTCCATTCACAGCCCTCCTCTGGCATCTGAGCCTTTGCACTGCCTGCCACCCCAGACCGGCATGTTCTTCCTCCTCACATTCCTTTCTTAGAAGCCCTCATCTCAGCTGAAGTACCCCCTCCTCTATCAAGTCCATTCTGGTTTCCTGTTCCCTGCCCCGCAGCTGCTAGTGCCTTCTCCCCCAAATCGCCCAGTGCCAATTCCACGCATGCTTCCATATTGTTTGGGCATGGTCTTCTGTGGCTACACTTGTTGATGGACAGAACAAATATTTATCAAGTGCTTGCCATGTGCTAAGCATGATGATTGGGAACTGAGTATACAAAGAGAGCAGTGAAGTAGTCCCTGCCTTGTGGACTTTATGTTCTACTGGGGGCCAGTGTGAACACAGCATGGATGCAGAAGCAGGCTGATAAGAGGAAAGCTCTAGGATGGGTGTGAGAGGCCCAGAGGTCAAATATCAGCCTTCCTACCTCCTTCCTGGATGACCTTGGCCAAGTCACTTTACCTCAATGGAGTCTCAGTTTCCTCCTCTGTAAAATGAGAGATTTGGACTAGGAGGTCCCTTCCAGCTCCAAATCTGTCATCTCCACCCAGAGCTAACAGGAGAGAGAAATACCAGCTAGGGGCTAGGAAGCAGGAAGGGCTTCCCCTAGTCAGTTTTGGGGTGCTTTCTCTTCCTGGAAGTCTTCTGGGGTCCTCGGAAGAAAGGTCCCTGGGTGTAAGCAGCTCCTATATCCTCAAGTACAGCATAGTTAATGCACTCAGAAGCCCTCATTAAAAGTCCATTTTGGAGCCTTGCCTCAGCAACCCCTCTCCTTTATTTGCATGAGGAATTTTATGCATGCCTTTTGCTATCTTTCTCCTTCTGAGCTCTCCGCACCATCTGCCCTTTATCCTCCCTACTTCGGGGAGAAACCAGTAAGTAGATCATTGGCCTTCCCCTGGGGTGGGGAAATCACCTTCGGTATTAACAGCTGGTTTCACCACAGAGACTTCCTGCAGGCCCTGATTCTGGGCCTGGCGAGCTGATGCATAGACAGAATACCCGGGATATCTTTCACTTCCTTCCTTTTCAATGTCTATCTTTACTGAATTACGAGGGGAAGAATCTGAATCAGGCTTCTCAATAATAGTGATACTATCCAGTTCACCTTGCCATAACGCTGACCCAAATCAGACAAATTCAAAAGGGATCCAAGGAAGGGCAACCTCACAAAATGGCACAAGATGGAGGAGGCATGGCTAGATAGCATCTCGTGGCAGTGTGCAGGGGCGGGCCCTAGTGCCCAGCAGCAAAAGCAGCTCATGTGCTCTAGGCTGCACTGAGAGGCTGAATAAGGCAAGGCATCCCAGTCCCTGTGCCTAAGTCAAGGTCAGACCATACCTAGAGCATTGCTTTCAAGCCTGGACACCACTTTTAGGGGAAACGTTGACTGGCATCCAGAGGCAGATGGCTAGAGTGGAGAAAGATCTTGAGTAGAGCCACCCAAGACAGATGGAGGAATTCAGTATGTTTACCTTACAGGAAAAGAAGGATTTGAGGACCCCCCTAGACTTGTCTGTAGTCCTCAGGAAGGTTGTCCCCTCAGGAAGGGGAGGAATTGGTCATTCTTTCTGCTTGGCCCTTTTGTTTTCAGGAAGAAATGTCCCAAAGTAGAAAAGGCTGTCTCCAAAGGTGGTGAGCTCCTCGTTTGGGTTCGTCAGCCAGCAAAGGCTTGTAGAATGTTGGAGTTTTTAAGAATGTTCACATATGTGAGACAGATGGCCTTCAACTCAAGAAGCCATGGCCTTTGATATGGGACATGAGCAAGTGACTTAACCTTCATACTCCAGGCAGATCTCTAAGACTAAAAGGTGCCAGCCTCCACCCTTTGGCATGGAGTTTCTTCACCTGAGAGCTCCCTAGAGGAATGAGATCACAAGGGCCATTCCTCTCTCCTTTTCAAGTACATTCTAGACTACATGGCCTATGGGGCTCCTTCCAATTATTTTTAATGTACGCTCTGGACCAGGAGATCTTTAAACTCCTTCCTAGATCTCATGTTTAGGAATTCTTGAGATGTTACCATGTCAAATCTGAATTAAACATTAGAATGTGAACTTCTTGAGGGCAGGGAGTGTGTTTTGACTTGTTTTGGATCTCCAGAACTTAGCACAGTGCCTAATATAATAAGCACTGAGTAAATGTTTATTGGGGCATTTAAGTGGTACAGTACATAGAGTACCAGGCCTGGAGTCAGGAAGGCTCATCTCTCTGAGTTTGAATCTGGTCTCAGACACTTTTTAGCTGGGTGACCTTGGGCAAGTCACTTAACCTTGTTTGCCTGAGTTTCCTCATCTTTAAAATGAGCTGGAGAAGGAAATGGTAAACCACTCCAGTAGCTTAACCAAGAAAATCCCAAATGAGCTCCCAGAGTTGGATACATCTAAACAACAAAATTCTCTGTGTGTGTATTTTGTATGTTATCTCCCCATTCGAATGTAAGCTCCTAGAAGTCAGGCACTGTGGTTTTTATTGTTTTTTATTGTTGTTTTCCTTTCTTTGAATTCCCAGTATTAGTCATAGTACCTGGAAGATATTAATTTAATATAATAAATACTTGTTGATTGACTGACTAACTTGATGAAGTATGAGTAGCCACCTGGGATAACCTGTATCCTATCTCCTCTGTGTTATCCCTATGTCCCTGAAAAGTAATAACTAAGTCTTAAAAGCTCACTCCCTCCTAAGACTACCATCTGACTTTGGGACAGCCAAGTCTCCTCCTTCCCAGCTCAGGGCACTTGCCCACTGTATCACCCTGCCTCCTACCCTACTTCCTCCCCTCTCCCCGCCACACATGAGTGAATGGGAACATCTACTATGGCTTCCTAGCAGCCAGATTACCTTTTATTATCCAGGTATTTTTTTTAAATTAGGAAATGCTGTTCCTATAATTCTTCACAAGCTTGGGAGACTCCTGGTGTTCCAACAGTGACTCACTGATGAGTTAGAATACAAAAAGTCTGACCCCTAGCACTGAGCACAACCTGCCAGACTAGGATTTCTCAGAATGCCTGGGTCTCAGCATGGAATGAGTTTTGTCTGGCCCATCTGGAACCACTTGAATGCACTCTGTGAAAGGGGCAGCCAGTTTTCTCTTTATCTAATTAGAAGAGGAAAATTGTTTAATAAAAAAAAAATCTTAAAATAAATAGCTGATACTTCAGGGAAATGGTACAAATAGTAAACAACAGAGTGAAGACCTGAGATATTTTCACTTAAGGCCCTTAAATCCCATTCCTGCATAAGTGGCCACCTCACAGAATCAGAAAAGACATTCAGAAGGAGTCAATTCAGCCCATACAAGACCAAGAATCCTTTCTGCTGCATCCCAGCCAAATGGTCATTACAGATCTGCCCAAATTCCTCCAAGGACAGGGAACTCACCACCTGTCCCAATAGTCCTTTCTAATCTGAGAAAGTTCTAATGGTCATCAAAGTTGCCTTTCTGCCCCTTGAAAATCCCAGTTCCTACTTAGTAGTTTTGAAAGCTCTACAGATCACTTTCCTCATAATAACCATGTAAGGTGGGGCATGGAAGTCTTGTTACCCTCTTGGTGCCTGTGGGAAGTTGAGGCTTGGTGGGTTGGCATAATATACCCAGGTCCCACAGTCTGGCCTTGAAAGCGTCTCTCTGGACTCAAACTCCTGTACCCTTTCCAGGATACCACAATGCCTCCAGAATTTCTCCTTGGTCAGCCTCTGGAACCAGAAAGAATAAATCTAATCCTGTTTCCTGGCTTTTGTCTCTTAAGTAAAGTAGTTCCAATGGCATGAAGCAGCCTCCTGGAGATTTTCTAATACAGCATGTCTGCAGCAGCCCATCCTTGCTGAGCCCAATTCTAGGACTGTGCCCATAAGTGAAGCACAGTACACCTTCATCCTCCCTCCCTCCTTCCCTTCCTGTGCTCTCAGGGACGAAAGAAATTCTTGGACCAGGAGTCATCAATGATGATGGAGACTTCATGGGTCCATTTCCTAGAAATCATTTGTACATGGAGGCTAAACAGAGGCCAGACATGGCTCTCTAGTTTGGGAACTTTCGGGATTAGGAAGTAGGTGCAGAGGCATTGAATTTGCCGGTAAGGGTACGTCTCAGCCCTCCTGAAATCATGCCACACAGACAACCACTTTCTCTGTCTCCCTGACTCTGAGGCTGGCCCTGGACAGTGAAATGAGGTCAAGAGATTGGAAGAAAGTCAGAGATGGCTGGGTTGGCACCATGGCCTTGGCACATATGGAGAACATGCATCTGGTGACACATAGGTTAAACTTTATAGCCTGAAAAGTATGACTGCAGGAGAAACATGAACGCCAGCATCTAGACCTGGGAGATACTTTAAAAAATCAGCTAGCCCATCTTCTTCATTTAACTGGGGAAACTGAGACACAGAGAGATTAAGGGATTTGCCAAGATCACATTAACAGTAAGGAGAATTCAACCAAGGTTGTCTAGCTCTCAATACAGGGCTCTTTTTACTCTGTAATTCTGTCTTTTGGCCTTTTTCATGTCCTTTAGCTCAAACAGAACAGTCAAAGACCCTGGGAACTTGACAATGGAGACAGGGAGGGAGTTGAGAGAGCACTGTCCATGGTGGCATTATGAGCACCATTGTCCTGGAGAAGATTGCTTCTTGAGTACTGTGGTCCCTGGGGGCTCTAGTGACTCGAAATGCTGAAAGCTCCCCAGCACTTAATCAAGAACATCACAAAAGGAGTTCTCTAGTTATTACATATACCCTGTTAATGTGATCATTAAAATAAGCTTCATGAACTGCAGGCATTTGTGGAAATTGTGTGAAAATGATAGTCATTCAGTTCAACAATTGTTTCCTTAACCCCTGCCATGTATCAGGCTCCAGACTCTGGACTCTGAACAAGAGGAATTTAGGAAACAGGCTTTAAAACTCTGGGAGCTCACAATCAAATGGGAGGAGAAGCCGGCTGCAAATAACGAAATGAGGATGTGTGAGTCCAGGGCTATAGAGGACGTGGTTCTTAGTGCTAAGGGGAGTAAGTGGAAGGAGAAGGAGAATCAGGAAAATAAAATATTGCTGGTTTGAGTTTTTAAACGAGAATGGGCTCATCATTGTGGTACATGAACTTTGTGTCTGCCACTTTCCTTCCATACATACACACACACACACACACACACACACACACACACACACACACACACGCACGCACATCATTGATAAGCTAGGGACCATTACAGGAAGGTCCCCTGGGTGGCAAAAGTCATCAAGTTCTTGGATTTCATGTTGTATACAAATTAGTTGAAGGAACTGGAAGGAGAGAAGATTGGGGAAGGGGTGGGGATGGAGAGATAGGATAACTATCCTGAATTTGAAGGGTGGTCACAGGGAATGGAAAGTGATCTCATTCTACTTAGCCCCAAAGGGCAGAATCAAGAGACTGAGAGAAGGTTCAGAGAGAGAAGTTTGTATTTGATGTAAGACAAAAGTTCCTAACAAACAAAGGTGCTCCCAAAGAGGCCTGGGCTGCCTTGGGAGAGAGCTAGTGGCTTCCCTCCCCTCAAAAGTCTTAGGCAAAGAGGGAGGTTGTAAGGGAGATTTCTGTTCAGATGTGGGTCAGACTGGGTAGCCTCTGAGACCCCTTCCTGCTATAAGATTTAGTGATGCTTCTGCCTTCCAGCAGTTTCTTGGGTGTGGAGTCATATCTGCCTTAACAAAGGGAGGCATCTACAAAATTTTCATTTTCGTACAGCAGCAACCAGAGATGGTGATTATTGCTGATACCCTCATGTCCTGCCCTACTCCAGGCCAAGTCACATACAGGTTTCCTGGGTCATCATCCTTTGGTTATTCCTCCATTCAAGAACTTTCCCTGTCCCCTGTTGTCTGTGAGTTCCAGGACCCTCCAACCCCATCCCCTTCTGGCTTTCACCACCCTGATACCTGAAAGACCTTTTCCCCACTGCCGTCGCAATGCCAACATTCCGTTCCTGCCCTGCCCATCATCCTCAGCCCTTCCTGCTTTGCTTTGGCTGTACTCCTCTGTTTCTCCCTCTCTTCTCCACTTTCCTATTCAAACTTTCTCCATCATTCCGGGCCCACTGAAGTATCCCTTCCCTCTCAAAGCATTCATAAGCTCAGCATGTCCAAAATGAAACTCACTTCATAAACCTTTCACCACCCTCCTCAATCTCCCCTGGATGTCCTCCACCTTATCAATAATGTATTACATAGTCAAGCTCTGTTTGCCCATGTATTACACAGATGTGCATTTTCTGGTTGAAAAGTAAATGGACATTACCCTTGTATGAAACCTCTGCTCTTCTGGCCTTTGGTTACCGCCAGGAGCTCTGGCCCATCTTCTAGTCTCCCAGGATCACACCCCACTCCTTCCTCTCCCTAATCCCTTGGCAAGTCCTCTCAGTCTCTCCCCTTCTCTCCAGATGGCCATCACCCTAGTTCAGGTCCCACCCCTTTTATGCTGAACTGTGGCCTCCTACTGGGGCTCCCTGCCTCCAGCTGCCTCCCTTCCCAATGTGGCTACCAACATGGTTTTCCTAAAGCACAGCTGTTTACTTCCTAAAGAAAGTTCAAAAATCTTCTCTAGTAACAATAGTTAGCATTTATATGGTACTTTAAGGTTTACAGAGAACTGTACAAAGTTCATCTCATTTGAACGTCATAACTGTTGGAGGTATGTATTCTCATTTTACAGATAAGAAAACTGAGGCTGAGAGAGGCTGAGTGACTTGGCCAGGTTCATATAACTACTTGTGTCTGAGGCAGGATTTGATCTCAGGTTTTGCTGACTCCAGACCTAGCTGCTTTGGGATTAAAATATATTCTCCTTCATTTAGTTTTCAACCCTTTTTCATTCTGACTGCAGCCTACTTTTCTAGCCTTATTTTGCTATGTTCCAGCCAAATAGGACCATACTTACTTTCCCCTCAACTCAGTATTCCATTTCCTCCCTCCATGTTTTTGCACAAGTCATGCTTCATGCGTGGAATGCCCTCACTCCTCTCTTTTGCCAGTTCAAACCCACATGTCACATCTTCATTCAGCTGAAGTACAGTCTCCTGGAGAAAGCTTTCCCTGATTTCATTCTTCAGAAGCTTTCCCTTCTCCATTGACCATGGAGAGTGGGGTCACCTCCTGCCTGTAGAATGGGGGCTCCAAGAGATCAGAACTCTTGGGGTTCTGTCTTTGTATTCCCAGGACCCAGCACTTAGCTGAAGAAAACATCTACATCCTTCTCTTCTCTAAGCTCCTTCAGTGCCAACATTCAAACCGCTTGGAACTGGCTTGTCTATGGTCTTATACTCCTCCCCAGATGCACAGGGCATGAACAGAGCACTGCCCTTTGAGTCAGGAAAACCTCCTCTCTGACCCTTTGGAAAGCTAGAGCTGTATGACCCCAGGCAAGTGACTTCTGCTCTCTGGGTCACTCTCTTAGACTCTTAGCCACAGACTAGGAGCTCCACATGCTGATACCTCTGGGTACCCAAGTATTTACAAATTGTTTTCCTCCTCATGTTATATGTGTTGCTCTTGTCCTCTCCTGGAGGTTTCCCAAGGGCAGACCATCATCCTTCCCTCCAGCCCCACTATATCACTAAGCATGGAGTTGAGTAGATATTAAACATGCATTGACATTTTAAACTTTGAATTTCTATACTCCTTAGAGGGTCTTAGCTTTAGGGTTGGGGTTGGAGTTAGGAACATGGAAGGGATATTAGATGGCATTAAGTTGGCTTTTCCAGATGATGAAACTGAGTCACAAAGAACTAAAGAAAATTAGCCAGAGCCACACTGCTAATAACTGTCCAAAGCAGAATTTGAAACCAGGTCTTTGGGACTGGATTCCAGGTCCAGCGCTTTCTCCATTAGGCTGAAGGGTGTATCAATAAAGGCATGATGATCATTACCTCTCCTCCCTCCGAGGCTTTCCCTGAGTGAAGGCCTTGTGGGACAGCCTTCCCTGGATAGGAATGCATCAGCCAGTGGTGAGCGAATTGGAAGCCAACCTTCAGGTGCCCACAGTCCTCTAGGGAGGGCAACACTGCTTCATAAATAGAGGAAGGTCTGCTGCCGAATAGAAGTCCCCAACTTCCTTATTTCCTCAAAACAGTAAACAGACAAAAAGCCTATTGCAGAGTCTCATCTGAAGTTAGCCAAGATGCCTTTTGTCTGTGTTAGTCCCTGAAGTCTCATAGATTACAAAGCTAGCAGGCCAGCCTCGACAATAATGAATTTGCCAGCTTGAGTCAGCGTGTTCATGCTTCCTCACATATAGACCGGGAGCTAGAAGAGACTGAGGGATCATCTCGTCTTGACCCCTCCTCTCACAAACAAGGAAACTAGAGACTCAGAGGTTAAGTGACTCAGCCAAAGCTCCCCCAGGTAGAAGAAAGTGGCAGGGCCAGAATTCAAACCCAGTTCTCCTGATTCCAAACCTAACACTCTCCATTGACCTTCTTATCTTTTCCCATACATTCTTGCTAAGGATGAATATCTGTCTATATTTCCACAGAGAATAAGGAATGGGCTTAATTAAATGACAATGGGTGGAATTTAGGGAAGGTTTAAGGGCTATTCTGGCTGAGTGACATTTAAGTAACAGAACAGGTCATGAAACCACCTACTGCCAGACACATTTAAAACTAGTCTTCAGACCCAGCAAACCTAGAGGCCACTGGTCACTGCTGGACCAAAAGGCAAAATAAAACGTGTTGGTCTCCTTGGATGCAAGTAGCAGAGGGATCAAAGAGGATTAGGTTCTCAAAGCAGAGTGTGTCGGGACCATCTCCTCTGCATATGCCATGGGAGAGCAGGTCTGGGACCAGAAGCCTGAGATAGTGATGAGAACAGGGACAGTACTGGACCCACGGCCTAAAAATGTAACTAGATGAGAAGGAAATATTCATGCTGCATAGACATGAGGTGTCTGGGCCATTAATGCTGCTTTCAATTCAGAGTACATGCATGTCTTTGCCTTTCTGTTCCAATGGGCCAAGTGGTGCTTGGAGGTCTAGTCTCTCTCATCTACTGTGATCATAGACTTTAGCTAGGAGGAATCTTTGCGGTTCAAGCCTCTCATTTCATAGGAGAGAGAACTAAGGTTCCCGGAGGCTAAATAACATATCCAAGGTCACACAGGTAAGAAGTTGTAGCTCTGAGATTGCATGCAGTCCCTTCTTGATAAAAGGATTTCAATGATGGAATGAGCCCAGGCCAGAAGCCTGATTGGCTGATCACTCCCTGCAGTCCAAGAATCCTAGAAAGGGGCTCTGTAACCCTCTTGAATCCAAGAAGAAAGATCAGTGACCTTGCTCCTGCTTTCCCATTCTGGGTTGAATATTCAGAAAGGTTTAACATAAGTAGAGTCTGTGAAGATTTCATTAAAATATATACACACTCATAACTTTAAAATAAAGGCATAATGTGCAAAGGAAAGCAATGAATTTGCAAGTTTATTTTAAAACTCACTGCAAATACTTTAGTGTTGGAAGAGAAGGTTTCGGCAGGTGGGAGGTGGGAGGGGCACAGCAGCAAAGCAAGCCCCAGAATAATAATAACTGACCTTTATATATAGCATTAGGATTTGCAAAGCATTTTACCTACAGTATCTCATCTGACTTGCCCCACAACTCTGTGAGGGAGACATCATCAATATCATTATCTCCATTTTACAGATGAAGAAACTGAGGCACAGAGGAGGTGACTTGACCAAAATCATGCATTGATGATCTCCCTGGAAGTAGATTCTTAAGACATCCTAGGGGTGACCGTTTTTGTCCAGGTATCTGTAACCCTTGGCTCATTGTCCCTGGCACAGCATCAGTGATGAAAGAAGGGACTTCATCGATGGGTCATAAGATTCTAAATCATGGGACTACAGATTTTGAGCTGGAAGGAACCTCAGAGGCTATCAAGGGTAACTTCATTTTACAGGTGAAGTAACTGAGGCAGACAGTGGTGAAATGACTTGCCCTGAGACACCCAGCTAGTAAGGCAGGATGTGTGAACCCAGGTGTTCCTGACTCCAGCTCTACTGTCTTCATCACCATAGCATGCTATGGCTCTCAATGCTTTATTGATTATCTGTGAAATGAGGAAGTGGGGCTGCATGGTTTTGAAGACCCCTAGATCTGTGGTGCTGATATTTATTTACTATGGATGCAAGATGGTGAGACTAAAACCCTTTCTGTCCCGAGGAAGAGACACTTGCTGATAGAAATAGCCCAAGTGACTGATAAATATCCATGAGAGCTGACCCTGCTTCCAAAGGAATTGTACCAACCACTGCAGAGCCCTGGCTTCCTGCCCCAAGACAGGGCCCTTTGGAAGAAATTCCACCTCCCTTTCTCTGCCTCAGCATAAAATCCCACTGTCCTATCATCTCTATTCCTGTGCAAACGTGGGAGACTATGGGTGGAGATTCCTATATAAAACATCAGGCTTTTCAATGGGTCAGTTTAGATTTTATATCTCTTTTTTGTTCTTTTTTTTTTCCTTTAAGGGATGGTTCTCTACAAAGGAAGATATGTTCGGGGATATAAGTGGTATCAAAAGAAAAGATGTCATTAAAACATTTTAAAAGGCTAAAAATATGACTGAATAACAAGGAAATAGTCTTACTGCATAGACATGAAGTGTCTGGGCTCTCCAGGAGGGTGAGCTTCTCTCCTTTCATACTTTAAGCCACATATTTTCAACATACCTTGACATGCTATCTACATCATGTGGGCACTTTTGTTTATGTTAGGGGTTTTTAAAAAAAATTTATAGCCCTCTAATACAGATTCCCTCCCCAATAAAGTACCTGGTCTAAGTTGATTTGCTAGATGCATCTATGTGGAGAAGTGAATTTTCAGGACAAAGCAGGGAACCAGCTGACTGTAATGGAGAGGACATTATCTTGTACCATTTTTATACAAGAATATCCAATAACTCACTTTGCATATTATGAGTAAACCTTCTAATTAGATCAGTGTGTTGTGAAGCTGTGTGTGTGTGTGTATGTGTGTGTGTGTGTGTGTGTGTGTGTGTGTGTACCTTGAAACCTTGAACTTGATGAATTTGATTACCTTCCCATCTCCCCAGCACCAAGGACAGCACTAACCCTGGGCTCATTCTCCTTTTCCCCCTCACAGAGTTTTCCTATGGAAAATGCTGTAGAATCTAAAAGGTCAATAGTGATTGGACTTATGAGTGTTATGGACTCACTCACCCAATGACACCAGAGAATGCTCTAATCCAACCCCTCATTTGACAAACAATAAAACTAGCTGAGAACGGGAATGACCTTCTCAAGGTCAGAGGAGTGGCAGAAGCATCATTTGAACCCATGTTAAACCCACATCAAGCACAATTTGCCAAGGAAATAAGAGAAAAAAATTAAAATCTCTTTCCCTCAAGTGAAAGTGGGGGTAGTTCATCGGGGGTAGTTCAGCCAATCCTGTAGCAGGATTGGGCAGGATGGCTAGGGTGGCCTGGGAAATGGATGTGGTTCATCTCTTTCCCCTCTATCTGTTACTTGCACCTCAGTTTTTCATCCTCTTCTGCCCACTTTCCCCTGGAAATTTAGAGCTCACAAAGTGGGCACCACAGTCATGAGAGCTGCTCCCAGGAAGCTCACTGAACTCCCGCTGACTCTGGTCTGCAGTGTTCAGAGAAGCAGTCGGTGCTTGGCGTCACTCTTGGGTCTGAGGGATAAAGCTCTTGGCTTCCTCACCTCTGAGATGGCAGTTCCTTTGAAAAACTGAGCTGCTGCTGCATTCTAAATGCATTTATTAAATTCTATGTTACCCCAGATGGCGCTGGATATTTTTAACCAGTGTGAGCAGGCTCCAGTGCCTCCCCAGCCAGGCCCAGGAGGAGAAATGCTGGAAGTGGAAAAGCGATCTCTAGGAGGCCTCCTGAGAGGTTCCTAGGGGCTGTGGTGCCCAGAGGAAGAGTTGAGCTAGGCAGGAAGACCCAGGTGGAAGGAAGAGCTGCGTCCTTATCTCTGCCCAGAGCTCCCTGCAAGAAAGGTCTTCCATGCCCCCTGGAGCCCGCAGTGACACTGTCTGTGTGACTTTGTAAAGAGCAAGAGGTTGGAGGAAGCTCAGTTTGCAGGAGTAGGAGGATTGGTGGGGGGGGGGAGTGGAGGTGGTTGCAGTCTGCAGAACCCATAGCTATGGCAACACAGCATTCTTTTCCGCCTTTCCCGTGCCTTTGGAATGTACATGATGTGTCCTGGGCGGAGGCTGTATGGGCCCTTAACCCTTTCCTTAGCTCTACATGAACAAGACAGGGAGAATGGGGGCTCCCCTACTACTGGGATGACCCCAGGAAGAAAGCCAGTAAATGACCAGATTCCTGTGATCCCCAATCCCACTCCTCCAAAAAGGTACTTTCCCAAACCACCTAATCCTTGGATAATAAAAACTGGGTATCCATGAAAATATTCCTCCTGGGGAGAAAGAAACAAGACAGGTATATCTGGAAGGAGGTCAGGGGCCTTATATTTTCCTGTCCCAGGGTTAGAGTTCTGACCTGGGATGCAGGGACACCACACTCAAGGGTCACATTGAAAGATGTGCTCCTTGTGCCTCAGGGTCAGCCCAGCATCTGAGAACAAACCAGAAAGGTGGCCTCCATCTGGGCCAAAGCCAATGGCGATGGACAGGGTCACTGGAAATATTGACAATAGCCTTCAGAAACTCTGGGAATACTGAGATTGCCACATGACACGGAGGCTCTTTGCACAGTACAATTTCTGGGAGGGCTAACAAGGGCTTAACCATTCAATCAGAGGAGAAAGAAGGGTTCTCTGGAAGGAGGACTGTGGATAAAGGAGGGAATCGTACTCCATTCTTTTAGATACCAGCAGAGAGATGGTTTCTGGGAGTGGCCTACTCTGTACAGCTTGAGAGAGTGGTAAAGACTTGCAAATAGCGTTATGATATCTCTGTGAAAAGATTAGCAAATGCCTGGCATTCTATCCTTGTGCCATCTCTTCCCCAGTCTCTTTCCTCCTTCTCTCCTCCTCTATACATTCCCCCTTCCTTTCTTTCTTGATTTTGTTTTCGTCCAGTTGTTTCAGTCATATATGATTCTTTGTGACACCATGGACCATACTGACAATGGGAGTTTTCTTGGCAAAGATACTAGAGTGGTTTGCCATTTCCTTCTCCAGTGGTAAACAGAGGTTAAGTGACTTGCCCAAGATCACACATCTAGGAAGTTTCTGAGACTAGATTCAGGTCTTTCTGACTGCAAACCCAGCACTATATCCACTGCTCCCCTAAGCAGCCCTATCCTTCTCATAGGATGATGGATTTGTAAGTGGAAGAGACCTCAGATGCCATGTTGTCTATTAGCCTTTCATTTTACAAAGGGAGGAAACTGAGTCCCAGTAATATAAAGTAATTTGTGCAAGATCACATTAGAAAGTAAGTGACAAAAACCAGAGTTTGAACACAGGTGCTTTGAATTTAAATTCAGTATTCTTTTCATAATGCTCTACTGCTTGACTCTCCTCCACTTTACCCTCTTTGTCTCTCTGCCTCTCTGTTTCTGTGCATGTGTGTGTGTGTGTGTGTGTGTGTGTATGTGTATCACACACACACCTCTCTAAATATCTTTTTGTTGTTTTCTTTTGCTCTTTTTTTCTGGGACTCCCTCTTCTTGTTGTAAATAGTCAACAAGCAAATGCTTATTATGTGCCAGGCACCATGTTAGGTGCTGAAAATGCATATTCAAAAACAAAGACAATTATTGCCCTCAAGGAGCTTCTCTCCTCATGGGAGAAGACCACAAAGGAAGCTAACAGGGCCATGACAGAAAGGGAGGGAAAGAGTTTGATAGATAAAATCTGGAGTGTGGGAGGCTACAACACAAAAGGGTAGGCAGAGGTAGGCTTGAGTGCTCTGGGTGAGCACAGGCCAGCTGCCCTTTCTTTCTCCAGCCTGAGCTGGGCCAAGGGCAGCCTTCACTTTGCTTCCTCTCTTTCCTCTCCTTCTTTTCAGCTTCCTCCTCATCTTCCTCTTCATCTTCATGCAGTAGGAGTGAAGGTGGGAGAGGAAACTCAGAGACTTGGTCTATTTGAAAACAGCCTTCTTGTTTGAGTCAGAAGATATGCTTAGAAGGGGGACACACATAAAACCAGAAGCCCATGGTGAAAGATTCTTTTCACATCTAGCTTATGTTGATGCTGAGAGAAACACATTTCTAACATGTAAACCATTTAGAGGAATAATTGGTACCTGGTTGTTGAAGCAGCTTCTGGGGCTGCTGGGAGATGAGTTCCCAGAGGCCCCTCAGAACTCTCCTCCACACCCTCCTTCCAGCTCTGGGAGGGAGCATTGCAGCCCTCTAAACCTCCTCATTTTTAGGGGCAGTGAGCTTCAGTTTCCCTATGTCAAATACTGATAATAACACTTGTTCTCCCTATGTAATAAGAGTATTATGAGAAACATGCTTTGTAAGCCTTAATGCAGTCAAGAAAGTGACCTAGCAATAAGCACTTACTACTTCCTTTCTGTGGGCAAGTTGCTGAGGATAGAAATACACTAAGGGTGAGTCAATTTCTGTCCTCAGGGTGCTTATAATCTACTAGGAGACAATCTCTTCACAGGTAAATAGAGAATACTACAAAATTAATGTTCCATTAATTGGAGGTATACTAGCATCTAGCAGGATGATGAAGGTTCCACAAGAATTTGTTGTTATTGTTGAGGAAGCACTAACCAAAAAGCTAACTAGAGAGATGGCTAAGTAAGGAACAGTGCATGTGTCACTGGTACCCTCCTAACATCAAGAGAAATCAACAAAGTCCCCCCCCACTCCCCACATATGGGCTGAGCCCCCAGTACCAATCTTCAGGGTGAACATAGACAAAGGAGGCACTGGATGGACAGGCATGAATGAGTGATGATGACCTGTACCATTAATGGGCCCAGGCAGAACAATGAGACCACAGATGGCTTGGAGAAGTGGTATAGCATCTGTGGGAAATGGTGCCTCAAAAAGGTGGAAGTATTCCCAATGTCAACAGCTGAAGGTAGGCCTACCACACCTTGTCATGTATCAGGAAGAATTTTAAAATATCTGTTGCAGCCTCATCTTCAGCCTTGGCTCAGTATTCATATAACATTAATTATCCGTGGCAAATTATTTAAGATTTGTACCCATCCTCCTCCCAAAAAATTGGAGGAGACTTCCACTTAAAAGCAATGAAAGGTCAAACCTGTTGGTAAATAGAGCAGATCTGGGTGGGCTCAGAGGAAGTAGGGCCAGCCTTGAGAAATAGAGATGCCTATGATCTGTAATGACAAGGGATTGTGACAGCAGCCAGAAGCACATTTTTATTGGAATCCAGTTGGCATTTTGTACTCACCTTCAACTGTGAGTCTGTCAGATATTCAAGAAACTCAATGATCCTTCAAGCTAGCCCTGACTCAGAGAACCAGCAAGCTTCTGTCTCCATGCCTGAGCAGAGATGGGCAGCCTTTCCTCTCCTTGCTGACGAAAGTCAAGCCAGCACCCTGGACAGAACCTCCTCCCCTTCCTTCTCCTCTACCATCTGTATCATACCTTCCGCAGGAAAGAAGGGGGAGAATTAAGTGTTGAGGTCAGAAAAGGGCTCCCCTTCCATCTCCTGCAAGTAAAGGAAACAGATTGGTGATGATATCACCAGCAAAAAGGTGAGAACACTGGTAAAGTAGTTGAGAAGAGGAATCTCTTCGATAATTGAGATGAAGCTATCTATTTATCCTCCACAAAACATCCATTATCATTTCAGTCCCATCAGATGCTCTTGGCTGACTATACTCTTAGATCTGAGTTATACTCCAAAGAGAATTTTTCAGAAAGACTTGAAATGCATTTCCTCATAAACCTGATGGTAAACTATTGAATTTTACTATGCGATTTCAGGTAACTAAAATGACAGATGGTCGATTTCAAATGTGAAGAAGCTCTGGCAGGTTATTTTCTAAGTCCTGCTCTCAGAACATTAAAGGACAAAGTAGCCTCTGAAGGCATCTGATTCCCTTCATGATCTTGGTCTAATTCAGGGGCTTTTTAACTTTTTTTATAAAACCCTTGGGCCCCTTCTGGTAGACTTCTGGTGAAACTCATGGACCCTTTCTCAGAATAAGATGTCACCTGCATTCATAATTGAAGGAAATTCTAAGGTTCAGTGAGATATTAATGAAAATAAATGTGTGATTTTTTTTCCCATTCAAGTTGGGGGTTGATACCTCTCCAAACACCCCTGAGTAAGCCCCACCCATACCCATACCTGTCTAATCCTTTCCTCTCCTCCTTTCCTATTTTCTCCCCTATTCTTCTTCCTTAGTTCACTCTTTCATTCAGCATCGTTTTTTTTTTTAAATCTAATGCTGCTTTCTCCTTTTTCTGCCTTGCATCTGCTGGCAGTGAATGGTGAGAAGTATGTAACCTCTTCTCATTCTGATTACTCAGCTTGTCCACTGAACTGGGTCAAAGGAGGTGATTTTCCCCTACATTGTTTTATGACATACACATTTGCATTTCCAAACAAGGTGCTGATTTTCTGCACCGTGCTTGTGACTAGGAGCCTATTGAGAGCCTGGAGAAGATGCCATGCAACCGATTCATTGACCCCAGGAAAATGGCTGCTCCTTGGGGGCAGGAACTCTGTTTTGGTTTGTTTTGCCTTTGAATCCTCTGCACCAGCACCATATCTAGGCCATGAAGGGCCTTAATATATGCTTGCTGAGTTATGAATGAGCTCTGTTCACTCATTCTAGCTCCTAGTGACCTTCCCAGGCAATCTCCTGGAAAGAGATGAGTGGAAAAGAAGAGGAGTAATTTCATGATTTCAGTTGATTCTACGGGCTTGGTCTTGTTACAGTTCTCATCATTGACACGCCTCTCTCCATGTCTTTTCTTTCCATTCATCACTTGACCAAGCAGAAGTCACTGTTTCTGACTGAAGCTAGGAGATGGTCAGTGTGAGTTATGGACAGAAACTGCCTACCTGGGAAGGGACAAAGGGACCCTGGCCACTTGGGCCAATCATTGAGGTGTCTTCATTGGAGCCATGAGCTTTGACTTAAGGCTTAGCCAAAGAAACAATTTCCCACCAGAATAGGAAGAATATCCCTTGGACTTTCAGGATGGTCATTTTCACTCTTGGCATCTCTGCTTGTCCTCAGCTAGATGTCAAGATGGGAAGACCCTCACATTGCTCACTGCATGACCTCAAACAAATCATCTCTCCCTTGATGCTCTGTAGAATGAGCAGGTTGAACCCGCCTTTCCAGATGGCCTTTCCAGATCTGTTTGTGAGCCTCTGACTTCTAGAAGGGTCAGGATTTTGTTTGTTCTCCATAACTGAGGTCAGAGGTAATGACTTGGGTACCACTCAATTCCCTCTTTCAAAGAACAAGGTCAGAAACCTTGAGTAATTATTAGAACTGTTTTTTTTTTCCATCAGAGGGCAAGTAATGAAATATAGCTACAACACAGAGGTACATCTATCACTGTATCACTTGTCTCTTCAGTCCTTGTTTTTCCTTGTTACAAGACAGCAGACCAGAAATGACATACATAAAGACAAGGAAAAGCAGTAATAATTATTTTTGAAAAAGAAAAATCAGTTGACCAGCTGGGCAGCTGGGAGTAGCTGGGAACACCGGGAATGGCAGCCAGGGGCAACTGGGGGCAGCCAAGGCAGAGGACAGAGCATTCACTTTGGGTTCAGAATGTCAGATTTGCCATTGTTCTAGTGCTTGACTACCTCAGGGACTCCAGAGAAGACCCATCTACACTCTGTGCCTCAGTTCCCCCTCTCTAAAACATGAGAGTTGGACAAGATCAGGAGTTCCTAAGCTAGGCTCTGGAGACCTGATCTTTTAAATGATTTGATAACCAGATTTCCATATATTGGTTTCCTTTTAAATCTGTTGTGTTTGATTTTATGCATTTAATAAACTATACTCTGGTCAGGGACCCATAGGCCTTACTGGATAGCCATGGGGTGGGGGGGAAGGGAGCAGCACACTACAAGCTTCAGTCCATAAAGTCAGATCCTGACCCTGTGGTTTTATCATACTTATATAAGCTTTTAAAAAATATTGCTTTTACTAGACTTGCAATTTCATTTTTAGGAAATTTCCTTTACCAGTGTAGTTTATAGTCCCAGACAGTGGTCTGGGTATTTGAGAGGCAATGTGTCCAGGGTCACTCAGCCAGAAAGTGTCAGAGCAAGGACTCATACCTGGATCAGCTTTCTATCAAGCTATAACTCCCTGCCTCTGTCCTTGACCTAAACTGGAAGAGATGAGTCCCCCTCCTCAGGAAGGGGCCACCTTGGTTCTGTGTATGAGAACAGTGATGTCAATTGCTTTGTTCAAAGGTCCAACAATTACATACCTTCCATTCCGGGTTCCTCTCCAGCTTCCCCAGCAGAGAAATGCTCATTGGTATAAAAAATGATTTTTCTTGTCCTCCCCATTTATGACTGTGAAGCTTCAGTCATCGGGAGTCCTAGAGCAATGAGGCAGTGTGGTATAATGGGAGGAGTCCTAGATTGGAATCAGGGGCCCTGGGCTGCAATCCCAACTCTGTCACTGGTGCTGGCCTGGCCTTGGGCAGGTTCTGTCCTCTGGCCTTCTGCTTCCTCTTCTGTAAAACCAGGGAGTTGTCCAGCCTATCCTAAAAGATCTCTGATGAGGGGAAGCCTGCCCCTTCACAGGTAGAGCTCTGAGGAATCTCTTGACTCCAGATCTATGGCACTAGGAGAACTCAGTGTTCTAGATAGGCAGTGGTTTAAGCCTTTCTGCATCCAAACACTTTGTGTATGTTTATAGATAGACAGACAAATATAAAGCTCTACAACCTATATGTTTATATTTTTGGAGCGAGATCTTGCTAAAATGCATTAATATTTCTCTGCTTTGTTAGATTACTTTCACACACACAGAGGAAACTTCTCCACCAGTCTTTAAACCAACACTCAATAGCCACTTGTCCTAAGGATTCTTGGTGAGACCTGAGGCAACCTGGAGGCTTCTGAGATCCTTTCTGACACCTAGATCCTGTTATTCTGGATGATTCCACGTCATCCTTAGGAGCTGTGATCATTAAGAGTGGAGAGACAGACAGCACTGGAGACAGACCCTCTGGGCCTGGGGAATCTCCCCTCTACCATAAGTAGAGTGTCCTTCCAGGCTCAGTTTGAAAGTCTCAGTAAAGGGAAACCTGCCTTCTCCTCACCAGCCCATACCACCCCACTCTGGGACAGCTTCCATTATTTGAAAGTTTTTCCTGAGACTGAGTCTAAATCTTCCTCCACTGGCAACTTCCACCCTTCCTTCCCGCCCTGCCACCCTGCATTATTCCTGCCTTGTTCCTCTGGATCCAAGGAAGAGAAGGCTGACCCCTTCTCCATGTGAAAATAAGCCTGTTATGATTATTTATAAATTAAAGTAAATGCTCTCCTAAAGTCCTCCTGACACAGGTCATGGTGGGATAGAGGTGACAGGCTTCTGCAGTGTGAGCCTGGAAAGTAGGGCTGTGAATAGACTTGGAATAGGGATGTGAACAGGCTGTTCAACAAAGGACCTCCTCTGTACCAGGCATTGTGCTAGATGCTATGGATACAGGAACAAAAGTAAGCCATCCTTGCCCTCAGGGGGCTACCTTTCTATTGGACAGACCACTAACCTCAGAAAGACAATTACCAGAGAAACGAAAGCCAGATTCTTCATTTTGTCCACATGACCCATGAAGGTAACTTCCTAAAGCATGGAGGGCCATGATCAAAGTGGGTCAACACTGCCTCCTGCCCTCTTGTGCTATAGCACTGAAGAAAGAACAAAGAGCTCCTGAATGAGACAGAACCTGACAGTGACTGCTGAAAAGGAAGGAAAACAAACATTGTTAGTAGATGGATGGATGGATAGACAGATGTTGCCACTGCTCAAGAGGCCCGTTTTACTTTCATCCTCATTCTCTGCTAGATTCTTCATAGGTGAAGTTACCAGACTGCTGAAAGTCCCTAGCAAAGCTAGAAGGGAATGGGTCAACCTGCTGGTCCAAGCCCCTTGTTTTACAGGTGAGACAGCCCCATTTCTGTAGCCCCTCAAGGCTGGCAGTGTTCTCCCTTCACCAAAGCTCTGGGAGGCCAAGGGTACAACTATTAATAGTTTTCCTTTATAGATTAATTGCTGGAAGGTCATTTTACAAAGGAGGAAAATGAAACATAAAGCAATAAAATAGTTATTCATCCAGTCTAATCCCCTTCATTTGACAGATAACTGCTTTGCCCAGAGTCACACAAGGAGTAAGTGACAAGACTGGGTCCTCTGATCACAAATGCAGCATACTTCCCCATATTTTTCCATACTTAACCATGGGCACTTTCTCAGTCTGCTGCCCCAACATAACACCTGATTAATCATGGCAAAATATCCCATTTTTCTAGTCTTAGAACATTGACAAAGACTATTTCCTACCATGGATCTGTAATGTATGTACTTCATGTGCTTTTATACCCATTTTGGGGGAGAAGTTTGAAGGAGATCATCTCTGGGGTTTGGGGCAGTTGGTTGTTTTTTTATTAGCTCCCAATTTTAAGTGGCCCATGATGAAAATACAGAACTTCTCCTCTGTAGTCATTCCACTACCAGGTCTTGGGAAGGCAAGACAGAAGAGGAGGAGAGCAGATGGCCAATCACTGGTC
Source organism: Potorous gilbertii (assembly GCA_028658325.1). NCBI lineage: Eukaryota > Metazoa > Chordata > Mammalia > Diprotodontia > Potoroidae > Potorous > Potorous gilbertii. The sequence continues at coordinate 252,694,319 of CM053770.1, forward strand.
AGCTTTGTGCCAGGCCAGGAAAGGCCCTTGCAGAGGACCTGGTTCATTTTTAGAGATGAAAGTCTGGAGCTTGCAGCATGCTCTGGTTACCAGAGGCCTTCTTGGAATCCAGGCCAAGCAGCCCAGTCACCCCAAAGGCTGACCACAATTCGCCAGTGCTCCACCTTCTCTCAGGCCTTCCCAATGTAGAGCATAGCCTTCTCCTCCTTCTTTCTTTCCCCTCACTCCCCAGGTCTCAGAGCTGAGAATACATCCAGAGGCCTTGCCCTCAATAGGCAGCCAATGCAGTGGGCCCTGAGAATGAAAGAAAAATATATGGGAAAGAGAGGCAGAGGGAGAACATTTTGCATATGCTCTCTTTCTAATTCTAGAGATATATGTTTGTCTTCTCTGAGTGAATATCCACCCCTTGAGGACAGGATTTGTTTCACTCTTGTCTTTGGCTTGTCTTGCTGGCCCTGATCACAGTGCCTGGCACAGGGCGGGGAATCTGTGCTGGGTGGCTGACTGGTTCACTTCTCAATTCCTCCAGAGGAAGTAGAGGGAGTGTGGATGGAGTGTTGGCTTGGAACTCAGAAAGGTCTTAGTCTGAATCTTACCTCAGACTCTTTACTGTCAGACCATGGACAGGCCCCTTGGCTCCTCTAAGTTAGTTTGCCTCTTTCTGAAATAGGGTTAATGAGAACTCCTCCCTCACAGGATTGCAGTGAGACCCACACAAGATAATGAGTATGAAATGCTTTACAAACTTTAACAGCACTCTAATATTTTTATTCTTCTTTTCATGATCTGGGCTGCCTGGTGATTCTCATGATTACCACAGAGGTAAATGTGAGCTAGTGTCTGTGGGATGCTCAAAATGCCAATATTGATAAATAATAATTATTTAGTGCCTTTAGGTTTAGAAGGCACTTTCCATGTTAACCCATTTGATCTGTAAGACCGATCTTGGAGGTAAATATTGAGGAAATTGATACCCAGGGTCACATGGCTTTCCTAAGGAAGAATTTGAATTCAGATCCAGGCCTGTGCCCCCTACCACCTCAGAAGGGAACATTTGGCAGCCCTGGACTTTAGGCCTGTCCCTAGCTGGTTGACCTTGGCCAAGTCATCACCCTTCTCTTGCTGGCAGTTTCTCTATCCATAATATAAGGATCATGAATTTTGAGTCTAATGTAATTCTAGGTTCACCTAATCTAACACCTGATTTTCCAGCAGAGAAAACTGAAGTTCAAACAAGTGCTTGATTCCAGGTCACACAGAGAGCAAGTGTCTGAGCCCGGCTGTTACCCAGGTCTGACTGTAACGGCGTCACTGCTCCTCATCTAACGGTCTCTCCCTGGTGTGACCATAACCTCCTTTAGGATGCAGTTCATGAGTTATTCATCTTCCCTATCACCATCTGTGGGGCCCAATGCCATTCTGAGCACGTAGAATTGTAGAAGTAGAACTAGGCCAGAGCTGGGAGGTCACCAGGTCCAACTCTGGTATTTGTACAGAGCAGGAAACTGAGACCCCAAAGAGGAAGCAATTTACCAAGGTCACATAGTTCTAAGGGGCAAAAGGAGAATTCAAACCCAGGTTTTCCTGGTACCTGCCAGACATTTGGTGATTAATTTGCACGTGAGCTTATGGGCTGGCTGTAACTGGATAAAGACGGTCTCAGTATATGATTCATTGGAGCCAGGCCCCATTTCAGCAAGAAGCCACTGAGGCAGGAAACAATGAGTTTTCACCCCCATTAGCATGACCTGATTTCTGCATGAGTATCCCAAGACACTAGGACCCTAGCTGCCTCTTTTACTCTGTGTCCAAGCTACCCTCAGGCAGATGCAATTTTTACATGGTTTGCTCTATGTCAGTTCTTAGTCCCCTCAGTCCCTTATCCTCATGCCACCCTGATCCTCATTGCAGGGAAACATCCCTGAGCCACACACCAATGGATCTGAAGGCTCCAGGCACCTGGATTTTGTATTCCTTGCACATACAGCTTCAAGAAAGAAGAGGCAGAGGAAAAGACAGCATCTAATACTAGTGATTTTTTTGGCAGAGGTTGAAGCAAAAAGTCTTACCCTTAAGTTCCAGTAACTCCCAGAAAATCATTCCATTAGATGTCGTATTCTTCAAGTGTTTGGTATATACCAGCCGCTCAGGACCTCAGCAGTCATCCGCATCCTTTCTCATTGTAAGCCACATTTCTTCCTCTACTGAACTGGGGAGGGGAAGTCTTTCAAATGACCTAATGTAGGTATGCAAGGTACTTTTCTGTTCAGTCATTTTTCTGTGATAGCTTACTCTCCAGGACCCCATTTGGGGCTTTCTTGGCAGAGATAGTGGAATAGTTTATCATTTCCTTCTCCAGCTCATTTTACAGATGAAGAAATTCAGGCTACCGGGTAAAGTGACTTGCCCAGGGTCATACAGTCAGTAAATGTCTGAGGCTGGATTTGACCTCAGGTGTTCCTGACTCCAGGCCCCATGCTCTATCCACTACCACTGAAACATTATCTAAGTATGAGAGGCTATGACAGAATAACTGACTCCAAGTTAGAACTGACTTCAGAGGTCACCTAGTCCAGCGCTTATCTGAACCAAAATTCCCTTCATGGTGAAAGAGCTTAAACTGCTGTCCCAAACAGAACTTTAAATATTTTTGACAACTGTATAACTTCTCTTCCTTTGCAATTCTGTGTGTTTTGGTTCCTACTTTTGCAACGTTATGAGAAGGACCATTTCAGCTGTGTGTCTGCCAAAGGGACCGTGATACCAGAAAGGTTACAGAGCTGAGCAAGTACTCAGCCAAACTGGAATTGCAGAACCCCAAGCAGGAAGCGCCTCCAGATCCCAGAGCCTCCCATCCCGGACTGGGACAGCTCCAGTTATTATCAGATTTCCTTTCGTACTTACCTTCCTGGATCCTGGTTCTGCCTTTTAGGGCCCAACAGAGGAAGACTAATCCTTTTACTGGAACCTAATCGAAAAACATTGTGGTTACTTCTCATACTGGGAGTTCCCATATGGACAAAATCAGGCGTTTCCATATTTACATATTTCTTTTCTTTAGTGCCTTCCCACTAAGGTCTGTGCAGCAAATGAGTTGTGCTTTGAAAAGTCCACTTCCCTGACCCAGATTGGCTGGGCTTCTTCAAGGTCTCAGGCCTGGTAACATTTATATCACATCTGAGGGAATGCACTAGCCAAGAGGAAGCCCGGCATTGATTCCAAGGTGAGCAGTTCCAAGGCTGGATGGTCGTTAGCTTTGAGAAAAGCACAGCCTGGTGGAGAAAACCAAAGAAGCCAGTAGCAAAATCAATCTCTCTCTCTGTGTGTCTGTCTCTCCCTCTTTGTTTGTCTCTCTGTATCTGAGTGTCTCTGTGTCTTTATCTCTCTCTCTGTCTCTCTCTCTCTCTCTCTCCTCCCTGCCCTTCCTCCCTTCCTGGGACCAAGGAGGCCTATTTTTTAAATTTTTTTGTTTGCTCATTGATTTTTTTTTCCAGTTCCTGTGTATTAAATACAGTTGGACACCCTGTAATTCTGGGAACCTAAGGCAAAGCAGACAGCAACATGAATCTGATCCCATCTGCTAAGCACTTAGAGCAGATTTCCTTGCTCCCTGGTCCTCCTAATCATGCAAAGACATATGTTCATAAACTAATTGAATGCTACGCATGCTTTCAGCAGGACCCCTGCACTGTGAAAGGGGCACTGGGTGAGCAAAGGGACACAATATGAGAGATGCCATTTTGTGCATGATTGAGGAGACCCCCATCGCATCACTTTGGGCACAGTAGTGTGTCAGACCTTCCCTTTAGGGGGTAGGGTGGTGACCTCAAATTCTGGTTGGCAGCTAAGGTTATTTCTCCGTGGCAGTTCTGAGGCAAAGTCTGGGAGCCTGTTAGGAAAGGCAAGAAGACTGAGAAGAGGGGAGGGGTGGCAGCTGCCTGGAAGGACCCAAAAGCTTGTCAAAGCCAATGACCTTGTTGTGGTGGGCCCTGGTGGGGATGACTTTGAGTCAGTGGGGGAGGGTGGCTATGAGGCAGATTTAGGCTGGATGGGAGGGAGGAACAACCCAATAAATAATTACAGCTCTCCTGAAGGAGGGATCCTGGGCTCTCACTCCCTGGAGGTCAGAGGTCAGCAGGCCCAGCCTGAATGAGCACTCGCTGAAGGTGTTAGGGGAGGGCTTTGTTGTTCAGGTTCAGATTGGACCAGATGGTCTCCCAGGTCCCTTCCAGGGCTGACATTCTGTGAAATCCCCTTCTCACCAGGGAAGGGAAGATAGGAGAAACAGATGTTGAAAGCTGTGTCATGGTGTGGGCTCAATCTGCCCATGCCCTTCTTGGAAAGGCTGGCAGGAAACATACGGCCCTGTGTTCGCAGGTTGGCATCAAGGTCTGTAGTGAGAGAAACAGACATGGTTTCCAAGTTTCCATAGGTTGTATGGGACAGCTGGAACCTGGCCTTAGGGACACTCACAGAGAGGCAAGGACTTGGGCCAGAGAACTAAGGTTTCCATGTGGTTGTGTGACCCTGGGTCAGTCTCATGACAAGCAAAGCTTTGAGTCCCTAATGTGTCTAAGATTCAGTGCTGGGGCTACAGAGGCAAAGATGGAACATGGAGGTTGTCCTCCACAAACTTACATTCTGCTAGGAAGAGAGTTTGGTTTGGATTCACTAAGTCAAAGATTTAGAAGTGGCAGAGACCTTGGAAATAATCTAACCCAACTTCTTTATTTTACAGATGAGGAAACTGAGACCCAGGGGAGTGAGAGTTGACGTAAGGAGTAAGTGGGAGACCTAGATTCTGAAAAATGGGTCTGTGATTTACACTTTATCTAGAAGGAAGTAAGGCATGGAAGAAAAACAGAGGGAGGGATAAAAAAGGAAGAAAGGAAAGCAGGTAGAGTACCACGGAGTCCCAACTCCCAAGGAAACTTAATGTCTCCTCATTTCAAGTCTAGTCCTTCTGAGTCATAGCATCAGAGTCTACGATGGGGACGGATGTTGAGCCTCAGTTTGCTCCTATGCAAAATGGGTATCATGGTCCATACAACCTTGACCTCATTTGGTCATTAAGAGGAGAGCTTACTGCTCTAGAAATGAGAGCAGTTGTGGGCATGGGGAGAGAGGCATAGTGTATGCTTTCTCTCTCAGTGGGTGTTCATGAAGGGCTATTGTGAGCTTAGATTCCTTATCCAGGGAAGGGACCAAGTGCCAGTGCTGTGCTGGCTATAAATAAGCATTGATAAAGATGCATTGTATTGAAAGAAGGAGCCCATCGATGCAGGTGCCATTAGCCAAAGGCAGGCTTCTCAAAGGGCATGGAACTTGGAGATCTTCCTGGGAAAACTAGCTTGGGGGAGAGAGCCTGTACCTGGCTCCATCCTTAGCTGAACAGCTGCCCTAGGGCCTGGCAGAGGGGAGGGGTCAGGGTGGAGGAGCCATCTTCAATTACTGTTTCCATAGGAGCAGCATTTGCAAGCCTTAGGCTGCTCCTCGGTTTCTGTTGGCCCAAGATTACAGCAGAAAGGCCCAAAGAGTTCCCAGCAGCCCAGAGAGAGCCTTCTCTTTCAGTTTCCAGCCCATGATTTTCTTTCAGACCCCTCCCCCAGTGAGAGGCCCCAAGCCCTACCCTCCCCATCCAGCATCCCAATGGATTTCTGGTTTCTGGATGGACTTCCTCATGGACTTCTCACAAAATTGGAATTGAGACTGGAAATTGCATTTAGGGATTTGCATCCCCACTGCCTGGTGTCTTGTAAGTGCCTGATTGTGACGTGATCATTGATTGATTTATTAGTAAATGAGAGTGGATGCACAGTAGCTGATATAGCTGGGGTGCATGAGTCCCTGCATCGGTAAGAAGGCTGAGGGAGGCACCCTGGCTGCCCTGGCCCTGGATTCAGGAGCCGTAAGGAAGCTCCACAGGGTTGTGCAGACAGCTCTCTCCTCTCTTCCAGGAGACAGCTGGGAATCCCTGGCACAGCACTATAATGGTCAGGGTCCCTGACTTACATGTGACAAGACCTGGGCTCAAATCCAGTCTCATATGCTCCTTAGCTGTGTAGTCCTGGGTTAGTCATTTAACTTCTTCAATGTCCTCATCTGGGAAAAAAAAAAAGATATTAATACATGCAGTGTCAACCTCACAGGTCTGTTGGAAGAGTCAGATGAGATGATGTAGAGGAGGTGCTTGGCAGGCCGTTCTTTTGCCCTGCGCTTCATGTATCCCTCAGCCCTTCATTAAGAACAAATGAGGGAGTGGCTAGTTTGGAATTCCTTGGTAGGTAGCTCAGAACATCCTTCAGTACTATGATCCATCTGACTTTCTCTGTGCACCATTCATCTTTCCGTGAGACTGGTGATTGTAGAGAAGGCACAAATGTGCAGGTGACAGCAGTGGGGGGTGTGATGCTGGCCCTGACCACCCACCTGCCTGCCAATCTGAGTGCCTACAGATGGTGGACAGCTGTGGCTGGAGGGAATGTTTGGCCAGAGCCAGCCTGGCTGACTATTTATAGCAGGAACTTTGCCCTTTCCCCAAGAGCCTTCTCCATTCTCAGGAATCCCAGCGCAACCTAACCTACACAGGAGATAGAAAAGGCCACACTGCCCCCGAAATAGCTGTGTGACTGTGGGCAAGTTGCCCAACCTCTCTTAGCCTCAGTTTCCTCATCTGTGAAATGGGGATAGTAAGAGCACCTAACTCAGAGTTATTGCAAGAACTGAATGAAGTCCAAAAGGTCATTCTTTAGGGCAGTCATCTTCAGCCCCTCTCCTCCAGGAAGCGTTGGAAGAGGAGCAGTGGGTCTGAAAGGACACCAGATGTGTTCCCCAGGTTAGCACAGCCTTCCTCCATCATCACTTCTGTCAGAGCGCTGAGCCTCACTCCACTGCAGTACGTGGAGGCCACGGCTTCCCAGCTTCCACTTTCTTATGTTGTGGCGCTCTCACCTTGGAAAGAACATTTAAACCTGTTTGGAAAGTGCTCTGCAGCCTCAAAACACTGTTGGAATGTCCATTTCTACCCTTGTCATTCACCTACAGTTGAGGACCTTGTGAACTAGGGGCCGGCACAGTCACCCAAGCGAGGACCCTTGGCTCTGAGGATATTGCTGCCTGATTTCCATTGAGTTGTGGCTGTTCTAGGCACTGCCAGGGCTATCTCCCTCTCAAAGTCCATGGGACAGTTTGGGCCTGACCTGTGACAGAGACTTCTGAGCTCATCTTGGTCTGATTGGTCACATTGGACACAACTCACTGACCGGACAGCTCTGCGAGAACAGACGCTAACCAGTCACTGGCACGTCTACCGCTAATAACAATAATCCCATTTCTCTAATACCTTAAAATTTACACAGCATTTCCCACATTCAGACCAATCTGAGTAAAACTTCACAATTCCAAATCTGTAGCAATCATAATGTGTAGCATCGTACATGGTGCTTTGAGGCTTCCAAAGTACTTTACACACGTTACCTCATTTCATCCACAGAACCACCTTGGGAGGTAGGTTCTTATACAGATGAGGAAACTGAGGTTGAGATAAGTTAAATACTTGCCCAGGGTCACACAGGTACTAAGTGTCTGAGGTAGGATTTGAATTCAGGACTCCTTGATTTCACTTTCTTTATTTACTACCCCACCTAACACATGCACACACACACATATACACACACCACACACACATACACACCACACATACATACATATACATACACCATGGTTGTTGTCCTTCATCTTCAAAGAGGACCGAAATGACATCACCATTGTAAAGTGAAATTTCAGTGTGTCCGACTGTGGGTGATCAGACCAACATGAGCTCAGAAGGCTCTACCACAGGTTGGGCACAGAAGTGAATATCTGGAGTGGATATCCCAAATTTGCCCATTCTGTGTTTACTTTGTGCTGTCTTAATTCTGCTTTGCTCAAAGAGCACAGCACCTTTTCTTATGTGGGCACACGATGCTGAGTGGTTCTGTGCCAGTGTCTCCCATGTTGCACAGTCAAATCCAAAGTTCTTGAGAGAGACCTTGAGATTGTCCTTGTATCATTTCTTCTGGCCACCATGTGATTGCCTACCCCATGAGAGTTCTCCATAAAACAGTCTTTTTGGCAAGCGTACATTTGGCATTCGAAAAATGTGGCCAGCCCATCGGAGTTGCACTCTCCAAAGCATAGTTTGAATACTTGGCAGTTCAGCTAAAGCAAGGACTTCAGTGTCTGGTACCTTATTCTGCCAAGTGATCCTCAGAATCTTCCTAAGGCAGTTCAAATGAAAGCAATTCAGTTTCCTGGCATGGCGCTGTCCATGTTTCAGAAGCATATAACAATGACGTCAGCACCACAGCTCTGTAGACCTTCAGTTTGTTAGTCAGTCTAATACCTCTTCTCTCCCAAACTTTTCTTTGGAGCCTCCCAAACACTGAGCTAACTCTGGCAATGTGTACATCAACCTCCTTGTCAATGTGTACATCCCTGGAAAGTACACTGCCAAGGTAAATGAACTTGTCCACAACATTCAAAACTTCTCCATTTGTTGTAACCAATGGTTCTATGTATGGGTAACCAATGGTGGTAACTGATGGAGCACCTATGTTTTCTTGGTGTTCATTATTAGGCCAAAATTAGCACAGGCAGCAGAGAATTGATCCATACTTGGTTGCATCTCAACTTCAGAGGCTATACTGAGTGCACAATCATCTGCAAACAGAAAATCATGCACCAACACTCCCTCCACTTTGGTCTTGGCTTGTAGCCTTTGATTTGAAAAGGTTACATACACCATACACACACACACACACCACACACATACATACCAAACACACATACATACATATACACACACCATATGCACATACCACACACACATACACATACATTTGCATATACCAAACACACACCACATACACCACACACACCATACACACATACACACCACATACACACACACATATATATACATACACCATACACACATATACACATACATATACATACACCACATATACATATACATATATACACACACCACAATACACACTTCCCAGCTCTCTTCTCTGTTGGCCTTTCTCATTAGGACATAATCTCTTTGAGGCCTGGAACAATCCTTCCATTGGAGTCCCCAGTGCTTAGCACAAAGTTGTTCTTCAGGGGAGTCGTCTACAGCCCCTCTGCTCCAGGATGCATTGTACCATAAAAGTTACTTAATAAATGCCTGTCACCTGCCTGCCTGCCTGCCTCAAGGTCATGTTGAAATGAAGTCTGATAGTCAGAGGAAGTATGCTGGAAGGGGTCCCAGAACTAGGATTATGGGAGTTGAGTTCAAATCCTAACTCCAATATGGTTATTTCCTGGATGACTTCACACAAGGGCCTCAGTTTCTCCCTCTATCAAATGGAGGCTGGGATTAGCCATCTCTGAGTTCCCACCCTTTTACCCCCCATGCTCAAAAGCTGTGGTAACCATGGTCTTTGCATCAAGCTGCCTACATCAGGAGAATGTCAGACATAGAGCTTGCCCACGTTATAGCAAAGCTGTTGACTCTTTCAGACAGTCCTTGTGGATAAGATGAAGATGGGACAGCTAAGTGATTTGGGGTTCCCTATTCATTGAAGAGTCAGCTTCAAAGAGAATTCACTACTTGTTGGGTATCAACTTAGCTGAGAACTGCATAGATCTCTCCAGTGGGCCTGACCCACTCTCAACCAAGATGATCCATAATTTGCTTTGCTGTGTGAATGCCACATCTCCCCCTGCATAGCAGTAGCTCCTGGAGCTCAGGGAAGGTCTTGTTTCCATCCCCAGAGCTCGGCATGGTTCCTGACTTCCAATAGATATCTGGTGAATTGAATTGAATTTGGAAGAAGGTTCCAGTGGATGCCCCAAAGAGTTGGTCCCATATAGTTTCTTAAGTGACTTAGATGAAGGCAGGACCACATGCACATAAAGAAGTAGAACTAATGCCATGAGTGATAAGACTGACAGAGATCTGTGCAGGCCAAACATATTAGGATTAAAATTGAACAGGTATCTGGGCTGGGGACTTCGGATATACTCTTGCCATTTTATCTCATGTCATAGATTGTGAGCAGATGGAACTTCAAGAAATGTAGTGGACTTAGAGGCAAAGAACAAACTTCCAAGTAAGCATGAATGAATGCTTCCATGGGGTCTAGTGGCTCCTAACAGGTCAGGTTAATGGCACAGCTAGCCCTGAGATAATATTTAGGAAGGCATCTAACACATCTGACCTTTCAGAAACGCTTGTCTCCTTCCTTTTCTCCACTGTCTCCCTCCCTGACTGGCACAAGATATTTAATGTAGGTGAGCCTCAAATAAAAATTTAATGAATTAGGAAAAATTTATAAGCATAAATGTAAAGTATTAAACTTGCATTTAGAAAATCTGTTTCAAAAATTGGCAAAGGCAAGGGTGAATTACAATGAGGCAGAGGATTGTCTAAAAGAGATGGGAAACTTTTAGCAGACTATAGGCTGAATGGGCATCAGTATTGTGACTTGGAAGCCAAGAAAGCCAATGCAGTCTCAGGCCATGTTAGGAGATGGTAGTATCCAGAATAGGGAGGGATAGCTGCATTCACCAGACCCTTGACTGCTCAAACCACAGCTGGAGATTGTATTTAGCTGTGGGTATGTGCTAGGAGGACCATTCAGAAACAACAGTATCCAGTCAAGTTTGTGGAAGGCTTTGAGATCATTGAATAGGACAGTCACTTGAAGAAACTTGTGGGCAGAGGTAGGGAGCCTCAGATATTTAGCATGGGGAAATGTGTTACCTGTGTTCAAGGACATGAAAGACTGACCTGCAGAAGAGGGATCCCACTTGCTGAGCTGAACCAGGAGTAGTGACTGAGAGAGACTGATTTCGATTCCATGGAAAGATGACATTCTTAACAATGGTATGACTTGGAAAACAATGAGTTACACATTACTAAAAATCTTCAGACAAAGGCTGAGATCCCACTTGTTGGGATACTGTAGAAGCTTAAATCTAACTGCAGCAAGGTGACCGTGACTTTTCTCCAAGGTGCTGAAATTTATGTTGCACCTGGCACTTAGAAGAACGGATATTTGCACCTGCTTAGCAAGAATAATTAGCTAAAATTGGAAGTTTCTAGATAGCAAACTTTATTCTCCTAGTGACCACACACCCTTCTCCCCTTCCCCCAACCCCCAGCTTCTCCTGGCCTGGTGCTATTCTGCTCCTTCTTCCTTCATGAAGTGGTCTGCTTCATTGGGTTCTAGGGGTTTCCCTGGTGCAATGTCCTATGGCCCTCATAGCCTTCTGTCCTGTAGCCTTAGTTCTCTCTACATCCCCAAACAAAATTATCCTTTAAAATAATTTCTAAGTTCCCAGTCAGCTCCAAGTCCTATGATCTTCTTTGTAGGTTGTCCCCAATATCCCAGTGGGCCACCTTCCCTCCCTCAATGTTCCCCCAAGACTCTGAACACTAGAAGAATTAAAGTCATTAAAGTCCAGCAGGAAGAGATTAGGATACTAATCCTAATTAGTAGGGAAAACAGGAGAGTACCTATCCATGTGCCTTTCCAACCAAGGTGCATTTGTATCTAGGATCATCTCCCACCTCTGCTAGCCTCTCTCCATCTAGGAAGACCTTCTAGGGTGGAAGTATTGGAGGACCAAAGCTCCTGCAGCCTTCATTCAGCACTTACCTATTCCTTTGCCCCTAGGGATCTGGGGATAGCTGGGGAAAGATCATCTCCATCCTCACCCATTGCTGACACTGGCATGTCACCTAGTAAACCTTCCAACACCATCTATTCATCCATCATCTCCTTTGAGCCTCACAGAAACCCTCTAAAGGAGGGTTTTCACATGAAGAAACTGAGACTTAGAGTGGATAAATGGCTCCCCTAAAGTCATAACTGTGGGTAAGTGTCAGAAGTGAGATGTGAACCCAGGTCTGGCTTGATACTACCTCTAGGACTCTGTCCACTGTACTTTACTGCCCTCTATATCAATCAATCAACAAAGAACTTGCTCTGTGCCAGGTCCTCTGCTAGATCAAAATGAAATATGCCCAATCCTCAAACAGTAGACTCTCTACTGGGCAGAGACAATGTGTATGTGAAAATACCCACAGAGTCACATATATAATACAGATCATAAATGAAAAAGTCATTTAGGGGAAAGGTAGCAGTAGCAGCAGTGGCGGGGTGGGGCAGGGAGACTTCATATAGAAAGTGGCAGCTGAGGTGAGTTTTGAAAAAAAACTGGAGATTCCCAGGAATGTAGTAACAAACATCGAGGACAAATCATGCAGCCCCTAGTCAGGAGACAAAATGTCCTGGGGGAAGAACAGGGACTTATGAACTCTCAGCCCCAGAGAACTTGACCTTGACTTCTACCTAGAGTCATCTGATTGCACAACCACTGTCCCTAAACATGGGGCTTCTCAGCACCTTGGCACTGAAGATGGGAGTTCCATCATTGGACACATTATTCTCAATTCCATTGGTGTTGAGCCAGGTTTACCAACCTTTCGCAGAATAAAGGTGATATTCTTGGAAACCATATGAATCCTTTCAAGCCACAAAGGGAGATTTATTTTAAGCTTCAGGTGGCCCACACAGCCAGAAAGGTTCTTGTCACTGCAGAAAGTAGCACATCCTTGGGTCCTATGACATCAACTGGGAGAATGTGGCTGCATGAATGCACCTCCTTCCATGATGGATGTGTGTTCCCAAACAGTTGGCAGCCAGGTAAATTTTGGTTTACTCATACTTACCTCCCTTCTTCAACTGAATTTGTCTTTAAAACAAAAAGATCTCTAAACTCCCAGTCAGTCCTAGAAGGAGTGGAACTTACCCAACTAAAAGGAGGTGTTCCCTCATCCTTCCTTGGTAGGTCTGAGCCAAGGCCAGGTTGGGGGAGGGGAGGAATAAGGGAAGAAGAGTGTTTATTAAGTTCCCCTATTTGCCAAGCACTGTGCTAGGGATGAAAGAACAAAAACAAATTGTCCCTGCTTTCAGGAAGCTTCCATTCTCTAGGAGGGGAGAGGAAGACAGCTTATATACAGAAAAGTAAATACAAACTATGGGGGTGGGGCAGGAGCTAGAGAGACCAGGAACTCTCCAGCTTCTGCTAAGAGGGCACCTCCTCAGGAGACACTAGGTAGGTTCTCTTTCCCTGAGGGGGCTCCAGGCTACATGGGCACTCATCAGAAACACTGGAAGACAAATCCCCATGTACACGAGTTGGACTGGATTCCTCTAATGTCCCTTCCAGTTCTAACGATGAAGTGACTAGGGGCGGGGACATCAGTGGGTACAGAAGGGATGGGTATGGACGTTGTAGAAGGTGCTGAGAACAGATTTGCATATGCTGAGGTGGAGGGGCCAGCAGGCATCCAGGTGAACACATCTAGCAGGCAGCTGGCAGTGCCAGCAAATCACAGAAGGGCATAAGCCATGGCATCCAAGTGAATTTTAACTTCCACTTGGCAGATCCTGTTGACCCTGTAATGCTTTAATGAGTTCCCTCAGTTTTTAGCCCTGAGAGAGTAATTTATTTTCAGCTCTGAGATAACTGGTGGAAGGTCGTTGGGAATCTCCTGACTATTTAAAGACTCTGTCCTTGTCATAAGGGCTTTAAACCTTTTTGAAGTTTCCTAGTCCAACACTCCTCACACTATTTGCAGATGAGGAAACTGAGGCCCAGAGATGGCATTGACTTAGGACGCGCAGCTGACAAGAAGCAGAGCTAGCTTGGAATCCAGGTTTCCTGCCTCCAAATCTGCTGTTCATTACATTACAAGCTGTTATTGTCACCTTCTCTTTTGTTTCCCTTTTTTACCTTGGGAACAAAATTATGTTTAAAATAAAAAACTCTCCCCCTTGTGTTTTTATTCCTCAGGGAGTCTGTGTAGCTGTTAGATCAATTTTAAAAAACAAGAAGGAAAATTCTGAGGCTGTGCTCAAGTGCTTTGTAGCACATCAGGCTGATTCCTTATTGTTTTAAATTGGACAGATCACATGGGGAACACGTGTGGCTCAACGAGAAGACAAAGGGACCTTTCTTTGGTCTTCCACCCCCATAGTTTGTATTTACTTTTCTGTATATATGCTGTCTTCTTTTCCCCTCTTAGAGAATGGAAGTTTCCTGGAGGCAGGGACAATTTGTTTTTGTCCTTTTATCCCTAGCACAGTGCTTGGCAATAGGGACACTTAAAAACTCTTCCTCTCTTCTCCCCTGTCTCCCAACCTGACCTTGGCTCAGACCTACCAATGAAGGATGAGGGGACTCCTTCTGTCAGTACCCATGGGCACCTCTTTTGTAGCCAGGTAAGCCCCACTTCTTCTAGGACTGACTGGGAGCTTAGAGATCTTTTTGTTTTAAAGTCAAATTCAGTTGAGGAAGGGAGGTAAGTATGAATGAAGGAGAAACCTTCTGTTCTCTTGCCATTCCCACTAAGCTAAGTCCAGTGTTAAGAGGGGGAAAAGGAGAAAGAGGGAACAGGGAAGAGATTGAGGGCTGATCTTTGCTCTACTAAATGAAGCAATGATGTTGAGAGATGCCCTCCACCATTGGATCTACTTCTGCACAGCTTACTGAACAGATTGGAATGTCATCTGCTATCCTATGTTCAAGGCAGCACAACCTTGAAGGTCAGGACCCTTCCGCTGCTAGGACTGGGCTCAGAGCCAGTCTTGGCAAAAGGATGAAGTGAGGAAGGTTTGCCTTTGTCATCTTCCTTCCCCTCTTCCTAGCCACCCAAAGTCACCACACAATTCTCTGACTTCACTTCTCAATTTGTATCACTCCTTTTTATGTACTCTATTCCCTATTCTAGTCAGACTGGTCGGCTACCTGTTCCCCCTACATCTCCTGCCTCCTCACCTTTGCATAAGCTGTGCCTTGTGCTCCAAGTGCTTTCTTCCTCTTCTCCACCACTTAGATGTCCTAGCTAGGGAAGCACCCTTCAGCTGCTATCTCCACCATAACACCTTGACTGAATTTCTCACTTGGAGTTTATCTTGTATCCCCTTCCCCAGGATACAAGGTGCTTCTCCCCTCCCTTTGCTGTAGAGGTAAGGGACAAAAGATGTGGGATATCACATATACTATGAGTCTCTGATAATTGATCTATTGACCAGAGTAATCCAAGCACAAACTATGTGTAAAGCACTAGGCACCATGGTTCCCTAACACATTAGTTTGACTAAACTATTTTTTCTTCTCTTTCTTTTGTATTTTTTGTTCCATGGGATGGCTCATGGACAGAGAATAAAGAAGGATATAGTCAGAGATGAAGGTGATATGTAACTAAAGCTATAGATAAAAAATGTAATGCAGAAAAATGCTAGGTCCATTTGGCTGATCTGGGTCCAAAATAAAGAATCCATCATTTCTATTTGGAGAGTGTGTGTGCATTCCTCTTTTGTTGTTGAAGAAGACCATGTCATCAGAGAAATAATGATATGACTTGCGCTTGACTTTGTTTTGAGGGAAGGAGGGCTGTGCAGGTCACCAACCTCACTTCTCTGAATCCAGTGACCATATATTCATCGGGATGACTGGAGATGACCCAGGATGAGGCAATTGGGGTTAAGTGACTTGCCCAAGGTCATACAACTAGTGAGTATTGTGCCTGATGTGAGATTTGAACTCAGGTCCTCCTGACTCCTGCATTGGTTCTGTATCCACTGCACCACTTAGCTGCCTGTTTGGAGAGTATATGAATCTTGAGGGCAGAGATGACTTTGATTTGGTTCCTTTATTCCTGGGTCAGCACAGTACCTGGTGCAGGTTACAAAGGTAGCCTAGGGGAGAGGAGAAAGCTGATGGCTCAGAAGTCTCAGCACTCAGGTTCAAATCCCTCTTCTGTGACCTTAAATAAATTACTTCCTTGGACCTCAGTTTCCCTATCTGTTAAATGAGCATGTTGGTGTAGAATAATCAGGGGTGGGGAACCTACCCTGAAACCTCAAGGCCCCTAGACTAGCTGCTCTTTAAAGTTCCTTCAGTTTTGATTTCTGATTTTTAAAAAAAAAACAAACAAGAACGTGTTTGTTGAATTTAATTTAAAGTGTCTACTATTTGCAGAGCCCCATGACTGATGAAAGGGGATTGGTACTTACAGATTAGTAAGAGGAAGACCCAGGCACAGATATCTAGGTTCTAGTGGCCTCATACTGCCCACCCCACTGGTTTAAGAGGCATTTAGTGACTGAATCAGTGGATGAATGAATGATCATAGACCTGCCCTCCTTGTTCCATCAAGCCTTCCCATCTCATCCCTATAATAGCCTGCCTATTGTATTTCCTATTCCCTAAGAGCCTTCTTCTCACATAAGCTCATCTAAATTTCTATTTAAATAGGTCCTGAGATGTGAGTTTACCAAATGAATGCATTTTGAACAGGAGTCTCCAGATGACAAATCTTTCTCTCTTGCTTGCTGAGATTTAGGAATGTCAAGGTGCCCCCAGACACTCCACAGAACAGTTACCACACACACACATCCACAGTACAGTGATGTTACCACACACACACACACACACACACACACACATACACACACCCCTGCACACCCCTCCCCAAAAGCTTTGTACCTCTAGCTCCGGAAAGAGTAATTAAAGCCATGCTTCCGTGCGCAGAAAGGACACACATCTGTCCATTTTCCTGTGACCCCACTCACCTTCCTTTGGATTTCCTAGGTTCATAACCCTCCTCTCTGTGCCCCCTTCCCTCCCCTTCATAAGTGGCTTATCCTGTTGGAGTGTGAGTTCCTTGACAGTATGTATATCCCCAAAATCTTAGCATGATGCTTAGGAACTTAAAAGTACATCATAAAGGGTTTCAGATTTTCTTTTTCTCATTCATTCCTTTGAAGAAGGAGGAAGAAGAGTGACTTTAATATTTGGAATTCTATCCAACGATGGGAAATTTTAACAGAAAGGACTCTTACTTCCTCATAGGATTTGCTAACTCAGCAGCACTGGCTGTATTCTCATGGTCCCAGTGCTGAATGTCCTAGATTAAAAAAAAAAACTGCTACACTTGCTGCCTTTTAGGGGAAAGATCTTATCAGGCTAGAAAATTGGGATTTTATAACTATAAAAGGAAAGTCTTACACTCAGATTCCAAAAACCAACTTCTCAAATTTAGAGGCATGACTAGAGAAGTATCCTTGTGGAAACCCGGGTGTGGTTGACAAGCCTCCTTATGGGGTCTTGAGTTGCATTCTGGATGAGATGTGGTATCCAGGCTTAGGCAACACACAGTAGGTCCTGTCATGTGCTGCCTGCCATGGAATGTTGGGTTGTGAGCAGCATTCAGATAAGTGGGAGAGTTTCCTGAGAAGTGTCATCAGAGTGGCAAAGGACCTGGAGATCATGCCAGAAGACAGGGGTTCTTACTGTGGCATCTGAACTTCTGTGTGTCTACATAAGTATATAGGCATATATGTATATTATGTGTGTACGTATGCTTATACACACACACATATGTATACACATGCACAAGTTTGGACAGCTCTATTTTCATATAATTGGTTTCCTTTGTCATCTGAAGTCTTCTATTGAATTTAAAAATGTTATTGTGAGAAGGGAGCTGTAACCTTCACCAGATGGCTGCCAAAGGGTCCAGGATGCAAAAAAGATGAAGAACCCCTGCCAGAGTGGGATGAGTAGAAGGACCTAGAGATATTCTGTGGAGAAGAGAATTGGGGACAGGCAGGAGGGGTCATGCAAAGGGGATCCTGGGAAAGAGACAGAACCAAGTACCAAGAGCAGAACTGGGTAACAGGTAGATGCAGTGGATGCAGTGACCCCAGTGGCTCTTAGACAGCCTCAGAAGGAGTGGTGAGCCTTCTCCCTGGACATCTTTGAACAAAGTCCAGGTAGCCCTTGGGGATGATGCAGAGGGGCTTCATGTTGAAGTGTGAGTTGGATAAGATGGGAAGGGAGGGAGAACAAACACCTATTAAGCACCTACTTTGTGCCCAGCACTCTGCTGAGCATTTTACAAATATGATATTACCTCCTTAAACCCTGTTACAAATTTTAGACAGCCTAAGGGGACCCATCTAATCCAATGAACATTAAGCACCTACTATGTGCTGACCACTGGAGATACAATTGATGAAAACAGCTCCTGACCCCTATAATCTAATGGAGGGAGGAACACCAGGGGGTACCCAGGGTAGGGGCATCTTGTTCTGCAGAGTTGAAACCAGACTGAGCAGCAGGTACGAGTGGAGTGAGCTGAGAGCCCAGTTTCTGCCCCTTACAAAGGAAGGCTTTGGGAGGAGTTTAGTCCTCCAGCCTCCCATCAGAGGCCAGAAGAGGCTGAAGGAGGAGGGATCAGTGAAGGCAGGAGCTGACTGGTGTTGAACGCTCAACTAAGGTGCAATCCTTTCCATCTTGGAGCTCCCACAGTTGGTGCAAATTGCATAGATTTCTGTTTATGTATATATTTTTCAAGTCTTTCCTAGCTTCTTCACAGCAGTTAACCCCATCCTAGCCAAATGGACCAGCTACAGCCAGGTGATACCATAGTACACAGAGCACAAGACCTAAAGCCAGGAAGACTCCAAAAAATTTTTTTAATTCAGATATGGCCTCAGATAGTTGTGTGACACTGGGCAAGTCACTTCACCTTGTTTGCTTCAGTTTCCTAATTTGTAAAATGAGTTGAAGAAGGAAATGGCAAACCACTCCAGTATCTCTGCCAAGAAAACCCCAAATGGAGTCAGGAAGAGTCAAATATGACTGAAAAATGACCAAACACCACCAACAAATCCAGTCCCACAATGTTCAATCTCCTGCCCAGACCTAGAGTTCTCTCCTAAGAATCCTTAGCTTCATGACTTAACTAAAGCATCGCAGGTTATGTGAGTGCTTGCTTCCCCCAGACTAGTTTGCATTGAAGCAATCTGAGTAAGTGCTACTTTCTTCCCCCACCCCAGGTCAGAAATGGTTCCATTGTTGTCTCTGTCTCCCCAGTGCCTCACATACACTTGTAGATTTGCCTGTGACTTGGATAAGTACTTGCACTGGAATCTAAATGAGCAGTCCATCAAAACTAACAAAATCCATCAGCCCTTCGTGATCTAGAACTGCCTGGTAAAAAGCTTCAGACTATTAATAATTCACTCTGATGTGCCTTTATTAAGCATTTATTATATGCCAGGCATTGTACTAAAGCCAGAGTCAATAGAATCAACATTTATTAAGCACCTACTATGTGCCAACACTATGCTAAGTGCTAGCGATAAAGCATAAGATAAAGTCCTCATGGGAGCTCACAATCTAATGGGGAAAGACAGCATAAGAAAAACATCAAAAGGGGGCACTCAATTCTGGGGCAAACTGAAGATTTGTAGCCAGGTGCAAAGTGAAGGGAATGCCCTGGGTATCCTCCTTAAATGATGGAGGGTCTGGGAGGAGCTCTCCAAAGTCTGCCTTCCACCCTCTCCAATTAGAGAGAGGAGGAGGGAGTTTCACAGTTAACGTCATGCTGCAGTTTTGGAAGAGGCAAAAGTGTGTTCAGGGATTTTGTGGTATCCAGACCTGTCTTAGAGTAAGAGCTTTATAAATGTTTGTTGATTGATTGAGGAGTGAGGTACATGACCGATTCACAGAGCAAGGCTGTACAAGATAGAATGTAGATAAAGCTAGGAAGGTCTGAGTAAGGAGTGAGTAGACAGGCTAGTGGAGTGCAGAGGATGTCCTTGGATCACAAATTAGAGGACCTGGTTCAAATCTCAGCCCTCCTCCCTCCCTAGCCCTGTGACCCTAGTGAAGTCAATTTGGTTCACTGTTTAATTGCTTCCAAAATGAATGAGGGACTCGGTGATGGTCTCACTCTGAGTGTCTGAGGTCTTCTGAGGTGTGGGAATCCAAGAAGGCTTCCTGGAGCAGTTGGCCCCTCAGCTGGACCTGGAAGAAGAGGACTGGTCTCTCCAGTCTGCAAGATGTCATTATGTCAGAGCAGCCTTAATTCCAGGACACAGAAGGTCCTTGGAATGCCCATGCAGCTAGCCTGGTCTTCAGGTTTAGAAACATTCGAGAACAGTCTGTATAAAAGAAACAAAAAATCTCAGACCTAGTACCTGGACAGGAAGTGGGCATTCCCTTTGGCCACAGTAAGCTGAAAGTGAGGCCAGGTAGGAGGAAGAGCCAGGGGTAAAAAGCGTTCTTTATTAAGTGCCAAGCACTGTGCTGAGCCTTACCAAATGTATTTCCTGCCACTTTCAGCCAGCCTCAACCTGAGGACTCTGTGCTTAAGTTCAGTCACCTGGAAGGTTACAGAGAAGTTGGAGCCAAGATCAGCTCAGCACACACGTCTCTCAGCTCCCATTTCAGTGACAAGGTCCATTTTACACAGGGCTTTCCTCAGAATCTTATCTAGAAGCAGTAAATGCTTAGTCCTATTTTTCAGATGTGAAAATCAAGACAAGGAGCATGTGACTTGCCCAGGATCAGAATCCAAATTTGAACTCAGGACTCCAAAACTAACATAATTTTGATAGTGATAATGTTCAAGTTGATAGGGAAAAATTGGAGATCTGAAGCAGAGGTTCAGGCACTGATCAAAGAGCAGTGGCTAGCAATTTTCATGCCTGGGACAACACCGAACCAGGATACCAAGAGTGCATGGCACAACCTCTGTTGAGGTATATCTGCAGGATGACTAGGAGATCCTTGGGGCACTTCCTTCTTTAGTTCTTCTCCCTAATTAGATGCTAAGCTCTGTTTCCGAATGCCTGCAGTTTTTTTCTACATCCTCTAAATTCTGTACCCTGTGACAAAACCCCCATGGCCCCACCCTTGTATGACTGGTAAAGAAAGGCTGAGAAAGGAAGAAGAAGCTACCATATTATCCTAGCAAGCCTCATCCATTTACAATTTGAGTTTCTGACTTCTGTTCCTCTCCAGTGCCCAGGACAGTTTAGGAGGAGGAATCATAGGGGAGGCCATGGTTTCTGAGGCAGCATCCCTGCAGAGCCAGAAACCATATGGTAGTGAGTAGCCACCCCAGACAGGGAGGCAGGTGGGGTGGCTAGGGTGGGGAGGGGGACTGACAGGGAGGCAGGTGGGGTGTCCAGGAGTAGAGGGGTAGCCTGGAAGGCACAGGGTGTGACCCTGGGGCAGGCAGCCCCCTGCCTTAGCTTCTTCTCCTGCTCTGGTGTCCTCTCAGGCCATCCGTCAGGGAGGGTGGCCTTGAGGCCCTTCTAACCTGATTTCCCCATGGTTCCATGACAACCCCTCCTGCTCCTTGGTAACAAACTGTTTTCTTCCTGCTCCCAGTAAAGTACATTGTCAAAACCAGCCCCTTTCCCCTGGTGTTAACTACTGAGTGACCACAGCAGGGGCTTGTGCTGGGGGAGGGAAGGCATACCTGCCCCTGAGGAGGCAGTTCCTATACTCCAAGGACAGCTGGATTGGAAAACTTTCCCTTCTAAAATGGCAACTGATGAGAACCAAGTGAAAGAGGTTGGATTAACCAACTGGAGACCATTCCTAAAAGATGGTCTGGGAATGCCTCATTCTTGGCCAGCCATTGGATTTGACCCCCAGGTTACAGAGCAAAGTAAGGCACCTCCAATAGGGGAAGGGGCTACCCAAGATCCCCCAGCTAAGATGTGGCAGATCCAAGAGGAACCTGCTCTTCTGACTGGATCCCAGACTTTTTCTGCCTAATCCCCATACCCCAGGAGGGAACTAGGCTCCTCCTAGACCCAGCCAAGGGTACTAGGGTAGCTGAAAGGTAGGAATCAGCCTATCTCCCTCCAGACAGCCTGGCCAGTCCGATTCGGGAGACTGATGGATGTCAGCATTCCCACCACCAGGCAGAACCTTACCAAGGGATAGCGTGCCTCCTCACTGACCACTCCCCACCAAGCAGACAGAAAGCTACCCCCATTGACCATTCACACAAAGAGAATCATGGAATCATAGTGTATCAGTATATCAGAGTATATCAGTAAAAGGGAACTCTGTGGTCATCTGGCCCATCCCCCATTTAAAGATCTGGCCCATCCCCTATTTAAAGATTACAAGACTAAGGACTAGGTAAACACTTCAGTGACTTGGTCAAGGTCATCTGAGTAGGATACAGCAAGGCTAAGATTTGAACCCAGGTTCTCAAACTGCGAAACTCACATTCCCTACCATACCACCCTGCCCTTAGTATATTCAGGCTGTCTCAGCTATTGTGGTCCTATAGCTGTCCTTACGCTGCAGATATAAACTAAATGTCTAAGGAATTCAACTGGATTGAAATTGGCAGTCTTGTCTTAGTGGTAGCATAGCTCCATTGCCCACAGGTGCTCTACTTCAGAGCCCTCAGCAGCCCCCTGGAGTCTCTAGGATGAAGTTCAATGTCTTGTGGCCCTCTCCCATGGTGGCTTCAGCCTGTGGCTCATCTGGATTCCACATTCCCCCCCCCCACTTTTTGCATTCTGTGTCCTGGCCACCTTGGCTGACTTGTGGTTCCCTTACAAGTTGTCCCCACCCCTTCCTCCTCCTTTCTGTCCCATAAACTCCCTTGTCCTGCTTCAGAAACACTCAGGACCATCTCCTCAGGCTGCCCCACTCCCCCTAGACAGGAGAGTATTTTTTTGTTCACTTTTATGCATAGTTGGTGCATCCTAGAGTAGAGTAGAAATTCTCTGAGAACAGAACCTGTCTCATTTTGTCCCTGTGTCCCTAGCACCTCGCACAGAGCCTGGAAGCTAGAAAGTATTTCATAAATTGTTTCATTGAATTGCCCCCACCAAGATTCCTCCACCTAGTAATACCACCCCCCAAGCACCCAGCCAGTCTCCTTAACACCAGCTTCTCACAACTCTGTGTCTACAAGACAAACAACACTTCATCTAGAAGCAGGAACTGAAGCCAGATTTCTTGATGCCAGGTCAAGTACTCTAACCACTATACCATATAGCCTCAGAAATGGACTGTACTTAGTTGTTAGGGGTAAGGGCCACACCATCCTCCATAATCCTTCACTTCCTGTAACACTGACCAGAGAGTGTATCAGTATTTGCTTAGATGCTACAGTGACTCTGCCTCACCGGTGAAGTTACACCCTCCATGACTATGGAACACAAGTTCGCCACCCCATCAAATATGGCAGTTTCTTGCCCAGTCTTTCAAAGACAGTTTCTCCAGTACAGTGGAGGCCATGCTGTGCTTTAGCAAACATTCCTGAAGTGCTTGCTGTTCCTGGCACACTTAGACACTGGAGATACAGAAAGAAAAAAAGGAATCGTGTCTACCCTCAGGGAACTGCCATTCTACTGGAGGGATACAGTCTGAAAACATTACCTTATCCTTTGAGTGGGGAATGAGTGTTAGTAACTGGTGAAGAGGAGAGAGGTAGGGTCTCCTGAATGTAATGTATGCAGCATGAACTAAAGCATGAACGTAAAAGATGGGAGAGAATGTCATACATGGTCAAGGAATTACAAGTAGTTCAATTGGGGGGAACTTAGAACTTGTGAAGGAGAGTCAATAAAAGAAATGAAAACCCAATTTTGGAGGTCTGAAGATTTTGTATTTTAGCACAGAGGGTAATAGGGAGCCTTGGAAAGCTTTTGAGCAGGAGATGACATAGTGAGACGTGACTGATTTGAAGTCCTGTAGGAGACGGACTGGAGAATGGAAGTCTGGGAACTGGGAGTCCTATTAGGATATTGTTATCATAGTCCAGTGGGAAGGCATGTGGAATTCAAAATGCTCACAAAACTTCAAAATGGAGATTCCCAGAAACTAGCTGGGGATGGAAAAGGGAAGCTGAGGAAAGAGATAAAGGCTAGAGACAGATCTGAGTGCAATCCTGTGGTCTGAGGACTGAGCAAAAGACTAGGCTGACATCGGCTAACCATCCAGGGGTTCTGCCAGCCCAGGTCTCCTCTCAGTCACTGCCTCCTTGGTGATGTCCTTTCCCCAGTGATCTTATCAGGGGTAAGCTGGCACAGCGCGTGTCTTGCCAGTTCTTTGGTCTGTTCTCCATAGATTGCGGGGTCTCTCATTCTCTGACCTGCCTCATCACTGGCAGAGTGTTTGTGCTCCAGAGCTGTGGTTTCTGAACAGAGAGCAGTTGGATATCACTGGAAGCCCCAGGCCAATTCCCCAGAGCAATCCAACCTGCTCTGCCCCCCACCCCCTGTCCATCTGCACCAGCTAGTCATTGCTGGCATTCTCAGTGTATTTCTGACTACTCACACATCTCCTTGTCTGAGGCTTTGCCCTGAAGTCACACGAATTGTGTTCCTGTGTTCCTCCCCTCTTAGGAGGCCCAGAAGCACCCGCCCCCTGCTGCTCCTACTCCCACCCCTGCTGTGACCCTCGCCAAGCCCTTTCTTTCTCAAAAGGCTGTTTTTGTGTTCTCTAATTGCTCCTTTGAATCAGACCCTTAGTGAAGAATGGAGAGGTGACCTTGAATTGCCACAGGTCTGTGCATATCGGTTACTCCCTCCCAATCACCCACTAAAGGACTCTGCTCAGTGTCTTGTGAAGTGCATGCCCTTGATGGCAAAGCTCACTGTGGGGATGTCAGCCATGCTGAGCTTTCCTTCCCTGTCTTCAACCCAAGAGAGCACTTGTATGGAGAACCCATGCCCTGCAGAACTTCGGGACCCATTGGCCCCCTCAGAAGACCCGAAGCCACAGTCACAGACCCGCAGATAGGGAAGCAGCTTCAGAGGTGTCTACTCCAACCCAGACTCAATAAAGGATCCATTCAACAATATCCCCAACAAATGACTATCCAGACTTGGCTTGAAGATCTCCAGAGACAGCTCTCTCCACTCAGGGCAGCTCATTTGACTGTTAGACAACCTGTTAGGACATTTTTTCTGACATCAGATTTAAGTTTGTCTCTCTCCCCACTGGCACCGGCTGTGCCCTCAGAGACCAAGCAGAACAAGACTGGAACCTCTTCTGTTTGGTAGCCCTTTAAATATTTGAAGATACTCAACAGATTTGGACTCCCCTGGCACCGTTAGTCTATTGGCTTGTTCGGTCATTGTTCAGTCATGTCTGACTCTGTGATCCAATAAAGGGTTTTCTTGGCAAAGATACTAGAGTGGTTTTCCATTACCTTGTCCAGTTCATTTTACAGATGAGGAAACTGAGGCAAGCAGTGACTTAACTAGAGTCACATAGCTAATAAGTGTCTGAGACCAGATTAGAACTCTAGAAGATGAGTCTTCCTGACTCCAGACCCAGAACTCTATCCACTGTGCCCTCAGTTGCCCTTCTGTCTTGGCAAAACATCCCTATTTCCTTCCGTTGATTTTCATATGGCATAGAGTTGAGGCCCTTCCCCCATCCCAGTGTTGACCTGAAGGTTTGATTAAAGCAGAGGCAACAGGTTAAATGCATACATTTTGTGATTTAATTAATTAAACAATTCCCTTTAAAGAAATAGTAGCATAACATTATGGAGCCGGAGATTATCTGACTGCAGATACAAAGAATTGGCCAGACTTCAATCTGTTTTAGGACAAAGAAAAGTGTTCTGTGTCCTTCAGATTTATGGTCTCCATAAGTGATTAACTAGACCATTAGAAAGGAATTTCTTAATTGCATAAGCTGTAAATACAATAAGATAACAGAGTTTGACAAAGTTTCAAATAGAAATTACAACCCAAAATGTCTGTGTTTTCTTTACCGTTAACATGCCATAACATAGTATATGTCTACAAATATTAAGATATGGAAAACGTCCCATTATTCAAGGTAGTGCCTTAGGTTAAAGGTCTCATAAGGAATGTTAAGTCAGCCCTGGCTGGCTTTTGTTGACATAGGAAAAGGCATTCTCTGAGTTTGCTTCAGAGAGTGCAAAGAGATTATTCCAATATTTTATATTAAATATTATCACTAGTTAGCAACTTGTGGTTCATCCAAGTCTTCTAGAATTAATCCCAGTAATCCAAATGTGGGCTGACCAGGGAAGAATATGGTAGATGCACCACTTCCTCATTCAGCTGATCATAAAACATTTCTTAAGAGCCTCTTTTGTGCCAGGCACTCCTTCCTGAATCTCCTAGCTGCCACAACACACTGCTGACTCAGAGTGAACTTGTGGTCCATTTAAAAATGCACATGAATGCTATCTAACCACAGCCCCTCTTCTGTTACTTGTGAATGTAATATTTTGAACCTGAACTTACCCCAAGGGTAGTATTGTAAAATTTAGCAGTAAAAAATACCTTGGAGGTCATCTAGTCCAACCCACTTGTTTTTCAGATGAGAAATTTGAGATGCAGAGAGAAAAAGAAAAGATGTTGGTATCACCTCTGTGAGGATTTGCAGGGTCCTAGGAAGCACCCTTTCAAATGCCATAATGATGTGATCTCATAGGGGGTTCTTGGGATGTGAGAGCCCTTCCAGGCTGCTAGAATACTTGTGCCTTGATTTCTAAGGTGTATGCCTCTCAAGACAAGAGTCAAGTTCATCAAGGTGACTTGTGGGAGATGATACCATTGTGATAAATGGTTCAGCCAGGAAGATCCCGCTTCTGTAAAACTCCAGAAGTACCTGCCTTTGATTCAGTCAATGATGTCCTTTAGTGTGTCCACTCTAATGAGAATCGAGAAAACTGCTGCAAGTTTGTGATCCTTTCACTGTGCTTGCCATAGTGGGTC
Organism: Potorous gilbertii; assembly: GCA_028658325.1. Classification (NCBI taxonomy): domain Eukaryota; kingdom Metazoa; phylum Chordata; class Mammalia; order Diprotodontia; family Potoroidae; genus Potorous; species Potorous gilbertii. Next base: position 252,720,964 of record CM053770.1, read on the forward strand.
CCAGATGCTGTTTGCTTGAATGTGGAGGAGGTACAGGCTGGCGGTTCCAGTTGTCTTCAGTGACTTTATGGTTCCCTCCTGAGTCATCTCCAAAAGCACTGCTGCCCAATGGGGCTGATTCCAAGGCATAGTCATTAGGTACAGGGCTGGTAGGAGCATTGTAGAAGCTAGGGAAAAAAACTCAAAGGACTTTCCTTGCCCAAGCCTCTTGTTTCCCTAGACACCTGGTTCTTGCTTGGAAAGCAGTGCTGTATGGGGAATGTATAAGGGAGAATAAGGTTGAGTTCCTAAGCTGTCCCAAAGTGCAATGGGCTTCCCCTCCTTGGATGCCTTCCTTCAAACAGGGGTAGGATAAGTACTTGTCAGGGTTGTTACACTGGGTATTCCTTTAGTGTATGGGTAGGATTTGATGACCACTGGGTTCTTTTCCAAGGCCAAAATTCTGTGGTCCTCATGTAGTAAGGTGACATCTTGCTGCCTGACAGTCTCCAGCTCTCACCCTAGGGTCTTTCTCGTTGGTGAGCCTTCACTGCATAGAGCCACCACTAGTCACTACTTTCCTGCTCTAATGTCCCATCTACCTGGCTCCTTTCCACCTCTTGGTCTGGGCACCCTATACCAATCAATAGAACCACTGATTTTCGAAAGGGTTGTCTTTCAGCCCTCTGACTCCTCTGATGATTTCTCTGAGTTTCCAGACCTCTTTCTCTGCCCTGGTAACTACTTTCCTTTGTGTGTCCTCTCCCCCATTAGAATAAGCTTCTTGAGGGCAGGAACCATTTCATTTTTGTCTTTGTATCTCCAGTCCTTAGCAGGATACTTAGCATTTATTTAGTAAATGTTGTATTTATTCATTCACAGATTAAATGACTCGCTCAGATTGGAACCACCAAGTTCAGTCAGAGTTAAATACATCTTCAATCTTTAGCAGGAGCAATAATCTCTTCAGCACATTTTTTTGTAGACAATTATTTCTCTCCTTTTTTGAGGTTAGTAAACTTGGCTAATATGGCAAGGTGGATGAAATGGCCCTTGAGCTTCCTGAGAGGTAGGTGGAAAGCAAGCCAAGCATTGTTGAGTCTTTGATGCCCATCCCCTCTGCTTTTAAAGACTTGGGACTCTTCTTCATCTCTCTGATGCCTGAAGGCCACTTGGAAGGCCCCTTGGCAGCTGCAATCACAAGGTGCATTTTGAGGCTGTCTTCCTTCCCCCAAACCCACCACCATCTTCCCTTCCAGCCCCAAACCCTACGTCCTCATTATGTCTCTGCCACATACAGATAATCATGCTCCCCACCCCACCCCCATGTTAACATAGTTTTCTTCTCAGTTAAATGAAAGAATGGGTAAAGTACCACTTATTAAGCCCCTACTGTGTGCCAGGTATAGTTACTATGGATACAAAACCAAACAATTTAAAAGTTCTTGCCCTCAAGGTTCTTACCTTCAAGTGAAACATTTAAATCACTAAATACACACTAAATGAAGCCTGTTTGTACAGAAGGTACTGGTAGCTGGGAGAGAGTAATGTCTGCATGAAGTTTTGAAGGAAACAATGGATTCTCTGAGGCAGAAATGAGGAGGGAGGGCATTCCAGATGAGGGGGCATCTTGAGGCAATGGAGTGTCTTGTGGGAGAGATGGCCAGAAGAATAGTTTTAAGACCAAAGATCCTATTTCTGACACATCAGCTTTCTGGAGAAGGAAACAGCAAATCACTCTAGTACCTTTGCCACGATATGGTGTCACAAAAAGTTGGATATGACTAAAGCAGACAAAAAATAATTCACATCTTGCCCCTGACACATCCTGGCTGTGTGACCTGGGATAAGTCATTTGACTTTCCACTGCCCGAGGGACACAAAGACAAGTGAAATAGTTGCCAATGTTTACTAGTAGAGGGGCCTCCCAACCCTAATAAAATGGCAAGTCCAGGATGTTTTCAAATGCCCACAGTACCAACCACTTAGGACTATGTGAGGCTCAATTGAAAGAATATACACAAAATATTGTCAAAATCTATTATGGCCATTATTCAAACATCAAGGGTCACAGCCTCTTGTCAGTTGCTGTTTTTTCCAAAACAGCAAATCAATTTTAGACAGGTCCTACTGGGCACTGATAAGGATCAAAATAGGGCAACCCAACAGGGCTGCTTCTTCCTAGGTTAACTTAGAGCAGGCAGGAGAGCTCAAGATGGCAGACACTAGGGGGCGGAGGGGGTAGGTTGGGATGATAAAGGTCCTTCTCATTCCTGGGGGGGAGGTCAGGCCCTTTCTGTGGAATTCTCCCCCATGTTGGATATCTGAAACCTAGCCCAGGTGTGTAGACTGAACCAGACAAAAGGTCAAGGTTGGGATTGTATATGCATTTGGTTGAAACTTCTTGGGGTTTCATATTTGATTTGATAGGACCCAAGAGCAATCACTTGGCCTCTCCAAACCACAAGTCTCTCTGTAGGAATATAACTTCTAAATGGCTCACCAGTTTCCTGACCAAATCCCTATTCCTTGACATCTTGATGGATTCGTCTCTTCTCATCTCACTCAAACTTTCTCCTTGTCATACTTGGAGGATTTCTCATTTTTTTCAAAAAAGCCATAGAATAGAAGCCATCTTTAGTTCTGGATTTGTTTTGAGTTGGGGGAGGTAGGTAACTGTTCCTGTGCCCTCTGGACCCTTCACTTCTCATTCTCCTACTTTCTCAAGGAATCTATTTAGAAACAGAAGCTGGTGAGGATCGTCTTCTGCTTTATTGATTGCCATAATAATGACAGGTAACATTTATATAACACGTGCTATGTGGCAAACACTCTGCTAAGTGCTTTACAAATATCTCATTGAATTCTCACAGGGAGATAGGTACCTATTATCCCCATTTTACAGATAAAGGAACTGAGGCAAGCAGGTGACTTACCCAGAGTCACACAGACCTAGGCTCTCTTCTCTGAGCTACCAAGTCCCAGTATCGTCTAAGCTGAGCTGGAATAAGAACTAATAGCACAAAACTTTGATCTGGACTATTTTTTTGAAACTATCCTGTGGGTTGTGTCAGGGCTCACACCTCAGCATCTGCTTGCCCCAGGTGGCTTTTCCACTCTGACATCAACTGAAAAGCTCTGCCAAAAGACCCCATTACAATGGGATCAGTAGGTAGATAGAGGAAAGAGAGAACCAGTCTGCCCTGTGGAAGATCACAAAAGAGGCATGGTGTTGTTGCTTACCTCAGCAAAGTGATGGCAAGTTTCATCAAGGGCAAAGAATAAGGGGAGATTTATGGAGGCCCCACCTATGTGACCCTGGGCTATGATTGGTGAGCATTTCGTCTTCTTTTGTCTGTCTCAAGGTCATCACACCACTTTCCAGGAGTCCTCTGAGCCCTCTCACTTCTCTCCCCATTCTCTTTCCAGTCCTACCTTTGGATTTGGTCACCAATTCAACATCACCATGCTTGGGGGGGATGTCAGTTAAGGGTTTTGTGACTCCAATCATCTCTGACTTCCACATCCAAGCACCCATCCCTTGGCTACCACTCCTAAATACATGTGCTTCTCCCCTATTCTTTGGAGGCAGGGATGGTCTTTGTTTTATATTTATATCTGCAAGCACCTAGCAGAGTGACTGACACATGATGAACAAAACTTAAGAAATGTATTTTCATTCATTCATTTATTGACCTAGACAATGCCTAGATGAGAAAATCCTCTCTACAAATTGTATGTCGTCATCTCTGCCATGAAGGCTGAGAGACTCACCCCTCCCCAGTCACCCAGTCACCCTGGGTCAGATGTCACCCTTGAATATGGGGCTTCTTGGCTTCAAGCCTAGGCTTCCCACTAGACTTGGCCAATTATCAATCCTTCCAGGATCATTGGCTAGATGACCCTGGCCAGTTTTTGTACATGAGCTGACCAGCTCTTTCTCTCTCTTCTCTGTCCCAGTCTGTATTTGTATTCTAGCTCTAGCCAATTGAACACCATGGGTGGGTCTGCATTCACTTTCAATGGAAACCTGCAAAAAAGACGGCACCTTCTGCCCCCAAGTCAGTACACCGAGCATTTCCTTCTGCCCCTCATCTGGGGAGATGCTTCCTTCATTTTGATAATGTTCACTCATTGCAATGGAGGAAAGAAAACAAAACAAATTGAAAATTGTAGCCCTGTCCAATCTAAATGAAAAATGTAATTAAACCAGACCAGACTTCCTAAAACTGGTCAGAGTTTGGGACCATGAATGACATCCTTAGAGAACTTATGTTAGCCATTCCTTACACATACATATGCGCGCGCACGCACACACACACACACACACACACACACATATCATAGTAAAGAGCCAAATTTCTCCTCATCAAGATGGTTCTAATTGAGTCCAAATGCCCACATTACTGCTGCAATTTCAGACCAATTGTCTCCTTTTGTCTTTAGACCTTTGATGAAGGCTGAACAGAAATGGAGAAATGACTGTTTTGGGGCTTCCTTTCCCAACCACCTGTGTTTACCTCTTACAGCAGTCCCAGCACCTCATTTACCCTATTCAAAATTAATTATCTAATTCTTCCTCCCAATGTTCCACAGCGCACACACTGTGGCTTCCAGATCCTCTCTGACTCCAGGGGCCTCTTCCTCAGCATGGCCAACATTTCCTTGCTCACAAGGCTGCTTGGTTGATTAGATGAATAAATACTTCCCTGATTTGCAAATCTGTGTGCACCTTTCCAAAACTGCTTCTCCTGGGGGATGCTCATCCTTGCCTTTCTGTAACTCACCCACAAGTCCTCCACCTGCTTCCCTACAAACCTTTCTCTGGGGCTGCTGAGGCTTTATGGATGCTGGTGTCTGTGAGTCAAAGGATCATATACATAGAGTTTAAAGGGACCTTATAAGTCACTGAACCCAACCCTATCATTTTGTAGATGAGGAAACTGAGGTTAAGATTTGCTTTCAAGTCATCCAAGTGGCTGGGATGCCCAGTGGTGATACCCAGAAAATCATATGTTGGCAGAGTTGGAAGAGAGCTCAGAGGACATCTGGTCCCACTCATACCTGAACCCGGAAACCAGAGATGCAGACTCTCCCTTTCATCAGCTCTCTAAAGATTTGGAGTTACTGAACAAAGTTCTAGAGACTTCAGGGTCTCAGAAGGACCAAACGTGAGGGAGTACTTATGACACTAAGAGAAGACAGTAGAATATATTGGAAATGCATGGCAGTAATCTTTGAGTCTGGAAACCTGAGTTCAAGTTCAAGGCTCAAATCACCAGCTAAGTTCATCACTACCTGGTAGCTCCATCTTTACATAAGATATGTGATGACCTGAGTATGCAGATTCCCAGGTGAGCCATGGGCCATCAGCATAGCCTGGGATCTGTGTATATCTGTGCCTGACTGCCACATGCAGCTCTGGGAATCAGGCTGCCAAAGTTTTATCCTGCAGTAACCACTAGTGGGGATGTAATAGGTGTCCCTGATTTATCCTTCTTTACCAATGCCAGAAGTCATCTTATGGGAACAGCTATAGAGCCTCACAAGTTGTATTCCTGCTTGCCCATTCTGTTAGGTATATTCATCCCAGCTGGCTACTTGAGGGCCTAAGCCCCTATGTCATCCCCCCCTGAGATTCTCCCTCAGGAGCCCACAGCCTTTCTTTCATAAGGAGCCGCCATTCTTCAGGGAGGGAGGCTCATTTCTAAGATAAGCTCAGATTCTTGGAAAGAAAAAGATGCAGAGGAGAATGAGCATTTCTGCCTTGGCTGAAACAGGTGAGCAAATGTTCCCACAAGTCTCTACTGCCTCCTGTCACTCTCCAGCTCAGAAACTGACATCAGCCTCTCTGCTTCGCTGACATCTCAACTCCTAAGCAGTCACTTCGTGTTCTGCCACTGATAGTTTCTTTCCTGGAGGCCACCCAAGTGGACAGCCCACATCTACTGTATTCTCAGGGTTCCCAGTGACTGCTTCATCTGGAGGAACCTGCTTTGTCCAGCTCTCTCCCTAATGCCTCTGGTCTGTGGATTCACCATCCCCTCCCTGGAACTCCCTGACCTCTACTCTCTTCTGTAGCCCTCCATTTCTGTTACTTTGATAGGACCAGCAACAGGAATGATCAATAATCAAAGTTAGTGTTTAAAGAGGCATCTGTCAGTCACTGGGCTAAGCATGAGGCAGAGAGAAAGGGAAAAAACCCAGATTCCCAGGCCCTCGCCATCTCAAGTCACTCACTCACAAATCGATGGCCCTAATGTCTACGATCCCCCAAATACTCCCCACGCAGCTTCTATATTTGTACTTACTGACTTGAAGATGTTGTGTGCACTAATAGAATGGAGCACTCTTTGTCTGTGTAAATCCAATTGCCTCGTACAGTACCTGGCAAGAAGGTTCTTAATAAATTCCTGTTGCTTGTTTAACTAAGCTTACTTAATAGGAGCATGATTATAAAGCCAAGAGCTAAAGATAAATGAAGCCTCCTCTGTAAATTCATGGCCCCTGATCAGAAGTGAGATCAGGGCTCAGCAGTTCAGACCCCTTTGAGCCTCAGTGGCTTTATTCACAATATGGGAACTACACAAAGATTCAACAAGCCTACTTTATGCTGGGAACTGTCCGATGCACTTGGAATATAGACCGCAAAAGGAATGATTCTAGCCTTCAGTGTTCACTTTGTGGATTGGTTGAAGCAGTTCTCATAGTTTCTTGACCCATTTTTCACAATATCCTCTCCCCACCAAGACTGCAAACCCTCTGCACTCCCATAGTGCCTCACACCAAACCCTCCCAGCAAACAGCAGGGGCTGCAGAAATACTTTGGAAAAGGCATGGGGAGCTCCCAAGTCAACTGATGGTCCCTAGTTCTCAAGGAACTTGACCATGGGCTGGAAATGAATCCTCCCCCACTACAATGATGCCAGGTAGGTGCTTTTCCAATCAGCCTCAGAGGCTTTTATATCAACCCTGACTGTGGCTGGTGCCATTATAACATTTTGGATGCATGCCCCTGCATCTCCATGAGTACCAACCCAGCTGGAATCCTGCTTTCAAATCCTGGCTCTGTCACAGTCTTACTGTATGACCTTGGGCTAGTCACTTCCCTTGTGAACCTCAGATCCCTCATTCAGTTCAGTTAAATGGGCATTTATTAAGCACATATTATTTGCCTAGAACTGTACTCAATGCAGAGAATACAACAACTGATGATAAAATAGTCCCTGCTCTCAAGGACATGACATTCTTTTTCTACTGGGAGAGAATAACACATAAATATATAAGTAAATACCAAGTAATTTCAAGAGAAAGGAGAAGTTACTGGAGGCCTCTGGAGGGGCTCTTAGAAGAGGCAGCAGAAAGCTTCAGGTCCTCCCAGGTGGAGATGAGTAGGGGCTGCATCCTGAAGATTGGTAGACACTTGGGGGGAAATCTGGAGGTGCAGAGAAAAGATAGCAATCAGAGGGAGGGGAGAGGAAAACTATGTCAGAATCAGAAGGCAGGACAGTGCTAGATTGTAGAGAACATTAAATGTCAGCTTTGAGATGTATGTGAGTTGTATTTTTGTCTTTGAGGCAGTGGGAGTCATTGAAGGTTGTTTATTGGTGGGAGTGGGGGTAGTAACATGGTCAAAGCTGCATTTTTGGAATACTAATTAGACAGCTGTGAGAAGGATGAGTTGGAGCACAGGTGGGGGGGGCGGGTCAAGGAGGAGGCTGATGCAATAGTCCAGGCAAGATGGGGTAGCTCTGGTCCCAGGTAGAGGCTGTGTGTGGAGAGAGGGAATTCATGGGAGGCAGATGTGGTCAATCTAGTCAAGGATGAATCAGGAAGACTTAACTGTTGATTAGAGACAAGGTTGTGAAAGGTGTCCCCCTTGTTAACCAGGAAGGATGTTAACTAGAGCAGGAAATTGCAGAAAATCTAAGTTGCATTTTGGACATGTAATTTAGGTTCCCAAAGGACATTGAGGTGGAATTGTCCAGCAAATGGTTAATGATGCACATCTGGGGCTCAGCAGAGAGATGAGGGTAGCATATAGGGATCTGGGAGCCATCCACATAGAAGTGATCATTAGACCCATGGAGGTCATGGAGAAAGAAAAGGAGAGCAGAGAGAAAAGGGATCAGGACAGGACTTGGAAAATCCCCACCCTACATTTGGGAATCTAGTAATGGAGACTGAGAAGGACTGGTCACACAACTAGGAGACAGAAGCGTTGCCAAAATCCAGGGAGTAAAGTGTGTCCTGGAGAGTGGCAGGTGCTACAGAGAAGTCACAGAGGAGGAGTGGGAAGCTGTGGGTATAGGAGTGCAGAGAAAGGTGACCTTGGAGTTAGCAGTTAAATGGTGCAAATAAATCTTGTATTATCTTCTGCCTCACTATGGGGGTTGGGAGAAAGCACTCTGTCAATTCAAAGCATTCGGGAATTGGGTGTCATCGGCCAGAGAGGTTTCTGCAATATCCTTAGCGTTGGCCAATCATACTGACTGCTCTCTCTGCCAGGGAGCCAAGCCAAGGCACAAATGCATCACTGAAGATTCCCCTAGAAACCCTCCCCCATTCTCATTCTCATTCTCTTCCTCTCCCTTCCCCCTCCCACTTTCTCCCTTCCTTTTTCCTTCTTCCTCTTTCTTCTCCTTCACACCCACCTCACTTCAAAAACACCGTATGCACACCCATGGACATACAAGTCACACAGAACACCCTCACACACATAAACTCTCCCAACCACTTCATTCTAATAAGCACATGTGTATGCATGTGTGCACACACACACGAATACCCTTATTTACATATATCACATGTCTCCAGTGTTCTTTTTTGAGCCAAAGTTGGGGTGGAGGAGGAGGATGGCAACATTGAGAATAATTCTATTTCTCAGACTCTACCCTCATCAGATCAGAAGTGGATGGCTATCTGAAGCACCACAGGAAAGAAGGGGCAAAGAAGCATGAGATAAGCCCAAAGGCCACTTGGAACAAGATAATAGTCCTGTCAACTCAGACTCACCCCCACCCCAGCCCCTCACTAGGAGTTCAGGGAGGGGCAGAGAGGTCCATCTTTTGTGCGATTCACTTCTAAGCACTGGACAGCAAATCTAGAAAATTCTGAAAAGTGTAACCTTTCGGGGTTGGGGGGTGGGCAGCAAAGAAGAATTATCTGAACTGAGTTTTTGAAGAGTCCCTGTGCCCAGACAACTGCCAAGGTTCTTTGGACACCATTGCAGACCTCAATCTATTTCCAGATAATCTGAGTGGTCTCTTTCCTCAGCTGGCATGTAACTGTTTTTATTCCCAGGAAGCTAAAGTTGAAGGAGGGGATGCAGAAAGTTACTCTTTTCTCAGCCTCAGTTTACTTATCTGCTAAATGGGAACAATGTAATCCTTGCCTTGCTGGGTTGTGATAAGGAAAGTGTCCTCCAAGCCTTCAGATCCTTTGGAAATGACCAGCGTTTGTGTTTCTGAGAACCAGTGAGGGAAGAGGGAAAAGAAACCCTGGCCTGGATTACTATCCTATTTCATGAATGGAGAAACTGAGGCTCAGGGAGTTGAAGTGACTTGACCATGATCATTCAGACTCAGGCAAGACCTGAAGCCCAGTCTTTCCTGATCATAGGCTCTGCCCATTGCACCACACTGTCTTTCTCAGAGTACAATGTGGGGCAGTATAGGAACATTGATTCAGAACTGGCAGGGACCTTAGAGATCATCTGTTCTAACTCCCCCATTTTTCAGAGGGGGAAGCTGACTTGGTGGCACAATGGACAGAGTTCTAGGCCTGGAGTCAGAAAAACCTGAGTCCTAATCCAGCCTTTGTCATTTCCTAGTTGTGTGTCCCTGGGCAAGTCACTTTACCTCTATCTGCCTCAATTTCCTTGCCTGTAAAGGGGAAATAATAACAATAGCACTTACCTCACAGGGTTACTTGAGGACTAAATGAGATAACATGAAAAGCACTTTGTAAACTTTAAATACTCTATAAATGACAGTGGTGTTCCTACCACTCCCCGATTTCCCCAAGGTCAAGCAGATGGCCCCAGCTCCCCTTGGCTCCAGGTTTTTTGTTCCTTCCATTACACCCTGTTGGCATGGGATACCACTGGCCCTCGAGTTCCTAAACGTCAAATTCTATGAAAACCAGCCCAGCTGGAGGGCAGGGGGATGACATCTGAGCATTCGGCATTCCCTCCTCGATGTGGACTCCTGCTCTGAAAGACCAGAAGAACAACCTGAAGACCTTCCCTCCTAAGCCTTGGCAGAAATATAGCCCTATAGTCACTCCTCCCAACACTGGCATTTGGCTGTGACTGCTCTCATTTAAATCCCCAGGCCTTAACCGCACAAACAGAACTCACCTTCAGTCTCTCCAGGGTCAGCAGACGACTGACATGCCATCCCGCTGCTCCCTTCAGAGCGAAAGACATGGACAGGGCCAGCTCTGGAGGTTTAGATGTCAGTGTGGCTGAAAGGGGATGGCAGCTCCCAGTCAGCTAAGCATGGGGCCATTGGCCCTCACAGTGCACAGGATAGAGGGCCATATGGTGCCTAGCCCATGATGGTCTTGTCATTCCCCTAAAGCTACATTCAGCCCTTGTCTGCATGCTCAGTATGTCCAGTCCAGCCCTGCCCCAGAATTTGGCCAGAGGGTCAATCCCAAATGTGCCTGGTTGTCCCCTCTCCCCCAGTTCTCCTCCACTCCCCACTCCTCAGATAACAAAGTGGAGAAAAGCCTGTCTGGCTCATAAATGTTCTTGTCTTTCCTCAAGGATGCCCAAAATCCATCTGTCTGGTTTGGCACCACATTTAGTGCCTCTAGTGTTCATGTGCCCCTGAGAGTAGAAGAAAAGGGTGTGAAAATGACCCTTGGTTCCCCTCTGAGCATTAATATTAATAATAAAAGCAGAGCTTTATGAATTATGAAAGGCTTTGCATAAATGATTTGATTTGATCCTCATGAGGAGACTGGCAGGTAAATGATTCAGATATCCTCATTGCCACTTTTCAGATGATGACGCTGAGGCTCGGTGAACTGGGGATGCATTAGTTAGAGCTCTGGCCCTGGAGGCAGGAACAACTGAGTGTGAATCTCCCCTCAGATACTGCTGTGTGCCCATAAGCAACTCCCTTGACCTTTCTGTGTCTCAGAATCCCCCTCTATAAAAGGATGGTGCTGATCTGAATAGTCTCCAAGGTCCCTTCTACCTCTGGATCTCAATGTACACCCAGCTCCTAAGGATCAGAGGCAGAATTCAGCCCTAGGCTTCTCTTGACTCCATATCCTGCTCTAACCATTAACCACACTGCGTCTCAGTTGTCATTTATAGTGGTCTCAGGAGATCTTCCTTTCCCAGTCTGGTCCATCCTCTACTTAGCTGTCAACTTAGAGGTGCTTCCTTTAGCACCAATCTATCACCCTCCCCCACAACACAATAACCTCTAATGACTCCCAATTACCCCCAGGATCTAGTAGAAAATCCCTTCTCGGCCAACCCCCTCCCATATTTCCATTTGTCTTACAGCTTACCTCTCCACCCCCACATCCTCTGGGATTCAGTGACAGCCTCCTTGCTGTGCCTTTGACAAGAAATTCTATTTCCCAACTCCAGAAATTTTCTCTGGCTACTCCTCCCTTCCCTTCTCCACCCTCTGGCTTCCCAGGCTTCCTTCAAGTCCAAGTGGAAAGCCCCCTTTCCCCAGGAAGCCTTTCCCAATCCCCAGTAATCTCGATCCCTTTTCCCTGTTGAATATCTCTACTTTGCCCTGTCTATGGCTCATTTTTACAGTTATCTGCTTGCTGTCCCCTTCATTAGACTGTAAACTCCCTGAAAGTAGGACCTGTCTTTTGTCTTACAGACCCAGTAGTTTAACACATGCCACCCTTTTTCTACCCCACACAACTTTGTACTGAGTTTGAAGTCAGGCAATGAAGAAACATTTAGTAAGAGCTGTCCAGGCACTGCTAGGTCCTGAGGACACAAAAGAATAAGAGTATCCCTTTCCTCAGGCCAGGAAATGTAGCAGCTCAGGATCATTCCAAGGAGGCTCCATTTACAAACATAGAAGAGTGAATACAAAGTAACCCAACACCAAGTCCTCAGTTAGGCCCATCAGAAGCCAAGGTGGGCAATGGGAGAGAGCTCGAGATAGAGCGCTGGCAGGGTCTGAGAGATGAGAAGAATGCTGAGCTGGGCCAGCCAAGTCTTGGCAGCAGGTTCGGCCCTTTTCCTCACTTCTCTCTTTCCTGAGGGTCCTTCTGACTTTCAGTTACCAAACAGAGCTGCCAGGGGTCTAACCAACCCAGTCAGTGCTAGGACCTCATTGAAGGTGACAGAAGAATAGCATCCAGAACCAGTCTGTGGAAGCCACTCCCTTCCCAGGTGAAGGAGATCAATCCCATTGGTGGTTGTTGGGTAGCCATAAATCAGACCATCAAAAATGAGGCATCTCGCTACCTCCTAAAGATCATCATTTGCCATTAGAATTAATTTTAAAGTTGTTTCCTTCAGGCAAAAGCATTCAATAAATTATTTGTCTTGAAGTCAGACATGCCCTGGCCAAATTGAGCTATAAATCTCTCTCTAGCTTCATTTCGAACGCCAGTGAGGACACTCACATTCATTCGAGGAAAATTTCACGCCTGCTGTCTGCAAGAAAGGCTGATTAACTGATGGTTCTGGAGCTTTGCGAAGGCTGGGCCTGGTTCATTTCATTCCTTCCTTGCATTATCCAGTTATTTCTATAGGTCAAGGTCAGTTTGTCATTGTTCTACTCTTTCCCCTTGGAATTAGGATGCAGCTGGGCATCTAGGTGGTGCAGTGGATAGAGCACCAGTGCAGGAGTCAGAAGGACCTGAGTTCAAATCTCACCTCAGGCACTTGACACTCACTAGCTGTGTGACCTTGGGCAAGTCACTTAACACCAATTGCCTCATCTTGGATTATCTCCAGTCATCCTGATGAATATCTAGTCACTGGATTCAGATGGCTCTGGAGGAGAAGTGAGGCTGGTGATATGCACAGCCCTTCCTCACTCAAAACAAAGTCAAGTGCAAGTCATGTCATTATTTCTCTGATGGCATGGTCTTCTTCGACAATGAAGGACAACACACACACAGGATGCAGCTGATCTATTAACTGCTGTATTCCATTCTGGCCTCATCGCCTGTGCCCACACAAAGTCCCCTCCAATCCCCCTTCCCCAAACCTCTGTACTTCTCCATCTGAATCTGTGCTTCCAAGTCTGATTCAAGGACTGCTTTGGTCAGCAAATCTTCCCTGATTTCTGGAGTCCATAAGATGTTCTTCAGCCCTCAAAAAAACTGAAATCCTACCAAAATTACCTTATTGAATATTTGGTGTCTCTTGTAAATGGCCTTAGCATTAGAGGAGCAATAGTCAGGGTGACCACAGAGCTCTGGGCTTGGGGTCAAAAGAGATCTGGACTCAGTTCCCACTTCCAACACTTATTCCCTCTGTGAACCCAGACACAGTCATTTCAGTACTCTGAGACCCAGTTTCCTCATCTTCGAAATGGGGATGATAATGTGCATGGTTCTAAACTCACAGGGATATTGTGGGGTTCCAGTGCTTCACAAACCTGAATGTGCCATGGAGATGTCATGATGTCATCTCATCATCACCATCATTCAGTACACTCAACAAGACCCGTTATTGATTGATCATTTTTTATTAGAGCATCATGCACATTTAGACTTAGAAAGGATCTTAGACATCTCCTAGCCCAGTCTCCTGCCCCATGTTGTCGCCCTGTCTATTTCATCCCTGACTAGTGGTCATACAAGGTAACATCCCTCTAGCTTGTTGCATCTGGAGTCACATATTCAGCTCTGCAGACCACTTTTGGTAGAAACATTGTTTACCTGGAGAATGGGTACTGAGGATAGGGCCTAGCTAAAGGAACTGAAGATATTAGAGAAAAGACAGGGGGGAACTTAACTGTGTTCAAATATTTCAAGGGCTGTCACATAAAAGAGAAATTTGGCTTTTTCTGCCTGGCCAAGAGGGCAGGACCAGGAGCAATGAAAGGAATTGGAGGAGGCTGATTTAGGTCCCACATCAGGAAGAACAGCAACGCCAATGGGAGCTATCCCAGAGCCGAACAGGATGCCTGGGAAGATAGCGATTCCTACCATCACTGAAGGTCTTCAGGCAGAAGTTTGCTCTGTTGTCTGTCTGCCTCTTTCTCTCTGTGTGTCTCTTTCTGTGTATCTCTATCTCTGTCTCTGTCTCTGTCTCTCTGTCTGTCTCTGTCTTTCTCTGCCATGGGTAAAGTACATTGTGACTGTACACCTTTTGCTAAATGAATGTGGTTCTGGATCACTTCCTCCCCTCCACCCTTGTAGTCCTTTAAGACTTAGTTCAGGGGACACCTCCCACAGGAAGCCCATCCCCATCCCCCCTCAGCCCCCTCCTCAACTTGTCCTGTTTGTATGTATGTTGGCGAATATCATATCCAGTAGAGTGGAAAGTCCTTGACGGGGAGAATGATTTCATTCTTGGCTTTGCATCTCTAGAGTTGGTCCATTGTAGACCATGATCAGTGCCTGTTAGGCTGGATGGGTTGGTCCCATGCAAACTCTATTTCTACATCAGACCAGCAAGGTTTCGGCTAGAATGGTGCTCCTGGAGGACAGGGGCTGTTCTGTTATGGTTGACATCTCCCCTGAGGCTGACAGAGCATCTGACACAAAGGAGCTTGCATTGTAGTTGCTGACTGATTGGTTCTGATTCTTTACTCTTACACAAGAACCAGAGGGAATATTTATAAAGTACTTTAAGGTTTACAAAATGCTTTCCCTATTTGATCTTCCTTGAGCTACAGAACAATCCCAGGAGGAAGTTTCTATTGTTATCCTCCTTTTCTAGAAGAGGGAAACGGTCTGAGGCATGACTTGCCCAGGGTTACACAGTTAGGCCATGACTGAGGCCACATTCAAACGCAGGTCTTCCTGACTCCCACACTCTCTCCACTGTAGCACGAGCCACCTCATTTCATCCCCCCAGAGTTAAGTGGCACTGCCCAGGACTGGCTACTTGGAAGCTTCAGGCAGATTTATTGCCAAAGCCGCCTCCACACTTTACGATCCAAGAGCATTAAAAATGTGTCCCTCTTGCCCCCCTTTGCTTTGCCATGGTCATGTTAATGTCTTTCCATTTATCATTAACATTTGGTTATTAAGTATGATGGCCTGTAGGTGCGTGGCACCCCATTTGATGCTGCCTAAGACCTGTGTGAAGGCTGTTCCTCTCCTCCCCCACCTTCACTCTCTCCTCATTACCATTCTCATTCATTGCTTCTCAGAGACCCAACAGAGACCAGATCCGGTCTCCTCCCCTTAAATGGGATTCAGCCTTTAAAACATTCTACATTTCCTAACCGCAGAGCTTTGCTTTTCCAAAGCTCTACTTGGAATAATGCGTAGTCTTGGTGGGGACAGATCCAAGCCAAGCTACCAAGTATTTATTAAGCACCTACCGTGTGCTTGGCACTGGGGATCCCTTCTCAGGTCAGGCTAAGCTAACAAACATTTATCAAGCACCTACTGTGTGCCTGGAGCTGAGGTTAAAAATGCCAAAAAAGGAAACTTCCTCTCCTCTGGGAATTCACATTCTAAGCCCCTTCTCAGGCCAAACCCCAATGAGCAACTCATTCCCAAAGCACTTACCCTGTGCCATCGGATGCAATGCTTTATAAATCTCACCAGCTTTTCCCATAATGCCTTTTTTCTCCCAATGTGTTTCTGTGTAATGATTTCCATCTCCCCTTTTCCTCTACTACCAGGTTTGTTTTCTTAAAACAGTAAGAATTGTCTACTACTGGAATTACTCAACCTTGTAACCATTGCCTTAAAATTCAACCTGAGAATAACCTATGTCAAATTGTTTTCCTCTTCTTTGGGTGGGGGCAGGGGGGAATCTGGAACTCAAATTTTGAAAAAAAATATTAAAATTGCTTTTACATGTAATTGGGGAAAAAATAAAATATTAAATAAGAAAAAATTCAACATGAGAATAAAGACAGTCATTTAGGTAAAGACTTCCTTTTGGCCTTAAAGCCCAGAAAGGGTCCAGAGCAGGGATTTCCAGGGCCTCTCTTTAAAAAAAAAAATTGTGGCAGACTCTTCCTCTGAGAGAATAGAAGTTGACTGGACAATTGAGAAATGCATTATATCAAATGGCTAGAGTGACATGTAGGAAGGGAGTCCTATTTCAACCATCCCACTAGCATCTCCATCCATGGAGTTGATGGTCATAGATCTATGGGCAAAGCTCATGATTGATTCTACCTGCAGAAAGGATGTTGACTTTTTTTCACTACACTGGGCCATTGATTAGGCCAGACCCCTGGTAATATTTCTGCCCTTCCCCTACCCCCCACCAGGTTGGAAACCACTGGCCTGAAGCCAAAAAATAAAATGAGCACACCACCCAAAACTGGGACTGGCAGAAAGCCAGGCCAAGAAGGTGATATCATTCATTGAAAGAGATCACTAATATGTTAGATGATTGAGACAGGTCCAAAAAGATTATGGTGGGCTAAGACATGGAGCAGAATCCAGTAAGATGATATCATACTCAGGAAACTGTCTTTAAATTTTAAAATCACTTCAGAAGTACAAGATGAGAGCATGGCAAGATTGCAGTTTTGTTTTCTTTCTAGAAATGACCCTGGCATTTTAGGAGCTCAGGATGAATCAACAGTCTCATATGGCAGCCAAACCTATGTAATCTAGGTTTCCTTGAGAAGCACAGCACCCAGAACTTCAGAGGTGATGGCCTCCCTATCCTCTGCCCTCGTCAGACCTCATCTAGAGTAATGTGTTTAGTGCTGGGCACTAGGGTCAATGAAGACACTGATCACTAGGGGCCTGGCCACAGGAGGGTCACTAGAATGTGGAAGGGTATGGAAGGCCTTTGAGTACAGCCCACATGAGAATGGGCTGGAATCATTGGAGATACTCATCCTGGAGAAGGAAAAACTCAACAACCTGACTTCAAGCTTTTGGAGGGCTGCCCCAGGGAAGATAGGATGTCTTTCTTCTGTTTGGTCCCAGAAAGTAGAAGGAGATGCAAGGGGTGAAGATGTGAAACCTACAGAGATTTGGGGAAATGTCCTAAGCATGAGAGCTGTTGCAAAATGGAACAAGCAGCCTAGGAAGATGGTGGCCTCTTCAGTGAGGCTAGGTCCCCACCTCACCCCTGTTGGAGACTTGTAAGAGGATGACTGTCCAGGTAGAAGGTGGGCTGGATGCCTCAAAGATCCCTTTCAGCACCAAGAATCCATGATCTAAAATGATCCCAGGGCTCCATTTCCTTGGATTCAAGACCCCAGGATTTGTAGGGAATCACAAAGGGCACATCTGCCTGGCAGTGTGGATTGGTTCCTGCCACGCACCCCATTGCCAACAATGATTGCCCAAAGCATACAAAGTCAGGGAACCTGACTGCTGCCAATGCTTCATTGTTTTCCTCATCCCAGAAAGTGTGAGGTTTTATCATAAGGTGCCCTTAGCTCCCAAAGTGCCACCTGCCACCATAACCTCAAGAATACAATCTGAAGGACCCTTGAGGGGGAGCTAGCAGATTTGATAAGGATCAAATGTGGAAGAAATGCAGGTGGTCCTCAGCTGCTTCTGCTACCCAAGGGGTGAGGCCTGCCAGGGTCGGGGATGAGAGGGGGGTGGCCTGTGGTTCCTTCTTTGGGTGCTAAATACCTTTAAAGCAAAAGGAATGCCTCAAAGATGAATGAGGTATCAGGCTCCAACTTCTAGACTGGGTTCTAGATCTTCCTCTCCTCCTCCTTGCCCTCTTCTCCCTCCTCCCTGTGCCTCCCTCTCTCTTCCCTTTCCTTTCCTTCCTCCTCCTCCTTCCTCTCCTCTTTTTCTCTCCTCCTCCCTTCCTCCCCTCTTCCCCCTCATCAGAAGCCTGCTGGGGGAGGGGTGTCTCTCAGGTTGACCCAGCCCCTGCATTCAGGACTCCAAGCACAACACCCCAAGGATGCCCACATCCTGGAACATGACAGTTTCAGCCCTGATGTTCACATTGTGCAATTCTTGCTTATGTTTTGCCTTCATTCCTGCACTGAAAGCCTGCTCTGGTGGTGTGTGTGTGTGTGTGTGTGTGTGTGTGTGTGTGTGTGTGTGTATGTGTGTATGTGTGTGGGTATACATATATTATGCTATATGTGTATGTGTATGTATATGTGTCTTATCCATACATCATATTATACATGTGTGTATGTATGCATAGTACATGCCTTTGTGGTGTTCACTCTACATTTTTTTGAACTCATTATTTCAAAGAATCCTAGTGTAGCCAGAAACTTTCTGGGAAAAATGATTTTGCACTAACATTCACTTTCGTTCTTTCTGTGGGCTTCAGATTGTGTCTACTAAATTGCTTTAAAGTAGAGGTGGGGAGCTATGGGCGTGGCCTACTGAATACATTGTCAGACATCATTAGGTTTTTTGTTACAAATGAGTCAGTAGGAGTCAGAATATATTAAAATGTAGAAACAATAGCCTAAATAGAAGTCATTCATTCATTGGGGGAAAAAATGTAAATCTCACCCAAAAAAGACATTTTAAAATGCAGCAGTTGATTAATTTGCCAAGGAGCTCCATTCAGCGCTGAAGGCTAATGATTTCAGGTAGGGACCTAAGAGCCTCCGTGGGTGAGATGCCATGGCACTTAGTAGGGGAACAGTGGGGACTGAACCCACATTTTAAGGCAAGCTAACACCAAGGGAGATGTAGAAATCACTCGTCACGGGAAGTGGGTGTTCAGGTGGCTGTGCTTGTAAGTCTTCTCACCCCACTTGATCATTGAAAATGGAGTGCTGGAAATAACCAAGCACTTGGGAGGGAACTCCATGAAATGGGAGCCAAACTCCCTGCACCAAGGACCAAGAATAACTTCTTTTTAAACAAACACAAGCCAGAAGAAAGCTTTGAGTCCAGGCAATTGTACTTTTCTGGGCCTTTATAATGGGACTCAAATGAGCAGGCCCTAGAATGCAAGGCCAGGAGCCCTGCATGAGGGTAAGAGATGCCTGGGCCCTCCAAGCTCCCGGCCCTAGGGAAGTATGGACATGGATGTCTTGGTTTACCAGTCAAGGGATTTGGTTTCTTCAATGCCTTCCCCTTGTTGCTTGCACATCAAGGCGCAACAGTAACTGAGACCCTGGGACTCATCATGAGCATGTTCTCCAACTAGTGCTTCAGAGTTAGCCTGCCACATTAGGTACTCCCAGCACTAAATCAAGGATTTGTCCATTTCTGGTCTTTACTCCAGCCTGGAAGCAGGTGACCACCCTGGGAGACATGCTCTAGGCTCCCCCAGAGTGTCCTCTACAGACCCAACTGGAGAACCATTCTAGAAAGGAGCCTCCATCAGTGCCAGAGTGGGGAGAAGGAGCTGGCATTCTGGCCCAGACTCTGCTTCATGCCCAGGTATCTAGACTCAGGAAAGGGCACAGACAGCAGCTTTCATGCTGCCATCTATGGAAAAGGGTCACTAAAACTCATCTAAGCTGGTATCCTTGAAGGTTGAGAAGAGAGTGAGAATCCAGTCCTGGAGAAAGTAAAATAGCAAATTCAGATTTGGAAAGAAAATAGGACCTAGCTGCCCCTGTAAGGGATAATCTTATAGGAGCCTAGGGTGAAGGGGGATGAGAATAACACATTCCCGAACAAGTTTGGGTTAACAGAACAGTCATTCAAGAAGCCTAGTGGAGAAGAGTCTGGCTTGGCTTTCAAGGCTCAGAGGCATTTCCTGGCATGGTCACTTAGAAACTGTGTGATAGGCAGATCCCTTCCCTTTTCTGAAACTGTTTCATCATCTGTAAAATGATGCCAGTAACAACTTCATTCTCTGTCACATGGGCTTGTTGTCAGGAAAGGTCTTTTGGAACCTTGAAGTGGTCTAGGAATGGGGGCTAATGTTGCATTCCAGAGACTCTCCACCATTCTCTACTGGGAGTCAATTATAACAAAGCCACAGCATCCCAGATCTGGGGAGGTGCTTAGGCACTGGCCAGCAGAGCACCAGGCAGGCTGTACCACGATGAAAAAATAGAGCAGTGTGTGTGTGTGTGTGTGTGTGTGTGTGTGTGTGTGTGTGTGTGTGTGACAGAGAGAGAGAGAGAGAGAGAGAGAGAGAGAGAGAGAGAGAGATATTTAATGGAGAGTAGTTATACTTAGACCTTTGGGACTATTCCTAGTTCAGAGCAAACATTGAAATCTTTCAAAAATAACATCCTTAACAATAACCCTAGAGATATGCAAGCAAAAATTATTTCTGAAAAGAAGAGAACACTGGATTACATCTCCCTGGTCCACTTAGGGGTCACCTTGCTCAGAAGCCACTCTGACTTACCACCTTCTAGCAAAAAGGAAGGCAGAGGAAGACAGATAAGGGACAGAAGGAAGGAAATAAGCATATGTTAACCTACTGTGTGCTAGGCACAGTGCAGAGCACTTTACAAATATTATCTCATTCGATTATTACATATGTGCTATTATTAATATGTGAGATATGTGCTATTATTAATCCCATTTTACAGTTGAAGAAACTGAGGTAGACACAAGTTGATTCCTAATCGCATAGCTAGTAAATCACTGAGCAAGACTTGAACTCAGGTCTTCCTGATACCCTGTTCAGTCCTCCAGCTACTGTTCCACCTGGTTACCCCAAAATGAGTGTTGATTGACTGACAGATATGAAGCCAGAGGAGGCTAAGAAATGGATCACTATCAAACGAAGGGGTCCTTGCCATATTAGCCACAGTTGCATCCCTGATCTAGTCATAGGATTGTTGGAATGAAGTTTCCTAAGATCCCTTGGTCTGCTTGAAGTTGAGCTGGGTTGAGGCAGGGGATTTCCCATGAAGTCCTACCAATAGGAAGGTAGCTGGATGACACTGGGGAATTAGAATATTGTTGAAGGTGGCTGAGCACACAGGCACCTAACAAACCTCGAGTTGCTTCTGTACTTTACAAAAACATTTACCATGGGATTCTTTCCATCACAAGCTTCCTACCATGTTTTAAATGTAACTCAATTACAAGTCACTGTGCAGATAATTTCTAGGGTTTCAGCTCTAGGAAAACAAAGGATTTCTGCTCTGTAAAACCCTTCCCATCCTGCCTGTGTGGGACTGGACCATGAGTCAGTCCATCATAGATGGTGACTGTGTCATGGCCGACCTTTGTGGTCTAGATCTCTATTTCAGAGAAATCTCATTGGATTTTATGTGTAGATAATGAAGAGGAGCCCCGGGCATAATACTGCTCTGTACAACAGCATTAAAACATTGTAGCCACACTCTACCACAAAGTAACAAAATCCAGCTATGACATCTGACTTAGAGGGGCTGTCCATTGTAACTTTTCACAGACCCAGTTACTCCACTACCATGTGGAGCTGGGACAGCGGCCCATGAGTGTCCTGGAGCATGAGGATGCCCTTGACTAGCGAGGGGGAGAAAGTAAAAGATTTATGTTGTTGGTGATTAACAATGAAACATACTGAATCTCTCCGTTTTGTAGGGGCAGATTGAAGTGTTAGCAACTAGTGAGCGGATAGGGGAATGTGTCAGTGCTCTCCCTTGCTGCCTTGGTTTTGAACAAACAGGCCATGGTTTTGTTGTCTAGAGGTTCTGTCATGTCCAACTGTTTGTGACCCAATTTGGGGTTTTCATAGCAAAAGTACTGGAGTGGTTGGCCATTGCCTTCTCCCACTCAATTTACAGATGAATAAACTGAGGCGAACAAGGTCAAGTGACTTGCCCAGAGTCACGCAGCTAGAAAGTGTGTGAAGTCAGATTTGAACGCAGGAAGATGAGTCTTCTGACTTCAGATACAGGACTCTATCCACTACGCCACCTAACTGCCCCTCTCCATATTACAGTTGTTTAATTAACTTGTGAGATGCTGTTTTCTAAACATGAGCACACAAACACTGGAAAACAGGCATGAGAGAGCCTCCTGGGGCTACAGTATGAATGAATGGGTGGCTTGTATTAAGGGCTTACTGAATACCAAGCACCATGCTAAGTGTTAGGGATACAAAGAGAAGGGGGGAAAAATTCCAAGCTAACCCAGCTCTCAGGAGCTCCCACACTGGGGCAGGCAATGTATATATAATAGACTCAACTGCAGAGGAGATGAAAAGACTCAGGAATCCTGAGGCTCCTAAGTAACATACTAAGGCATCATAGGTCTCCCAGGGTATGCTAGCAGGTGGAGTGCTACCAGGAGTCTGAGGGCATGGCAACAGTTCAGATGATAGGGTCCTTCCTTCCAATGAAAGATTTGTAGTCTGGGCAGTGGGGGTAGAACTCATAGAAACTAGGGCTGATAGGGAAGTTGACATAAATAATCAGATGCACACCAAATACCTACAGGGCAGATGGAAGGTAACCTCAGAGGGGAGAATTCTAACATCCTCTACAGTAGGTGGTCTTGGCTTTGAGCCTTGAAGGAAGGAGCCAGGGATTTTAAAAGGGGAAAGTGAGGCTGGAGGACTTCAGAGAGAAAGCGTTCCAGGTATGGGGATCAGCCAGAACAAAGACTTGGCGGCAGAAGGCAGGGTTGTGTTTGAAGAATAGCCATTGAAATGTCATGGCTGATGGCCAGTGTGCCAAAGGGAGCAAAGGTAAGAAAACTGGAGGGGTAAGAAGAGGCTGAGCTGTGGAGAGCTTGAAAATGCCACTGGGGCTGAGTGTGGAGGAAGGACAGGAATAGCTCCCATTTCTGTGTGACTTGGGCTGTGTAAGGTATTTTTCTCCTGTTATAACAATGCTATGAGCTAAGTAATTAAAGTAATAGCATCACTATTACTATAAGTAACAAACCTTGAACCCAAACGGTTCAGTGGCTTCCCAAGAACACGAGGCTACTAAGAGTCTGAACCGATTTCCAAACTGACTCCAAATCCAGAGTTCTTTCCATATACAAAATGCTAAAGGGGTTGTGGTAGGGAAGGGTGGGGAGAAAAATGGAGAAGATAACAAGAGAGAAAGAAAAGCTGGGGTCACTAGGGAAGGAGGAATGAGCCAAGCCTCGAAGGATGATAGGATTTTCAGAGGGCAGACACCAGCAGGAATCAGCAGATCAAAGGCAATGTCATCTAGGAATGGAGTTTTAAATAGAATTCAGCCCATTCAGGAGCATGGGACTACTTTTTCTGGCTTTGACACACTTTAAACAAACCCCCAGAGCTGCTTTTTGTGCCCTGTTTTCTCCATTGTCCAAAACAAAATTAATAACGTGTCTACCTTCCTTTCCCTGTGTCCTTTACCAAGTTCAGGTTTGCCCTTAGTAGCTGAAGTGGGCAGCAGCTGCCTGGGCATCTCAGGTTCTGTATGGGAAGCTGGCTCAAGAGAAAGGAGCAAAGGTCTCAGAAAAGAAATTCTTACTTCAGTGATTCTGATGAAGAAGAAAAGGAGGGGGCTGGCTAAGGAGAGTGCTGTGGATGCACAGGGAGCTCATTAATCATATTAGCTATTTGTTTAATTTTCATTATCATTTAGGAAGCATGTACAGAAGATGGAAACAGAGGCAGATAGCTCCGAACTAGCTAGGATTGATCCAAAGGAAAACTTCCCGATAATGAGAATTTCCCCAGAGTGCTGCTGCCTCTGACTAGAATGGGTTGGGTTTCCCATCTCTGGAGAACTTCAGGTGAGGGTGGGATGGCTTTCACTTGATAGGGATGTTGAGTCTGAAGCAGACAGGTTGGACCTGTTGCCTCTAAAGTCCTTTCAGTTCTGAGATGCTGGGATTTCATGTGACACATTCCCTCTAAACTATCACCCTCCTCAAGTGGTGCATGCCTGGCAGGTAGGTTGAGGCTAGCACTGGAGGATTTTTCCAAGTTACATTTGATCATCTCCCAAAGAAGAATGACTGCTTCTGAATCTGCTCCCCCTGGTGAGCTCCCAGTTAGAAGGGACATGGCTGCTCCTGATTAACATGACACTGCCCTAAAAAGCAAACCAGCTCCAGTAGGGGAGTTTCCTTTGACTCAGTGGATTTTTTGAATGGCAGCTGGTCCAGCCCAGAGATGTTTCCCATCCCCAGAATAACAGATGTTAATGCCTTCACTGTTAACTCCTTTCACAAAGGGCTTGCCTTGCTTACTCCCATCTCTTCATAATGAGAGCAGTGAGCAGACTTTACACTGAGAGACAGGTTTCATGACAGAATTTCAAAGTTCCAGCCAGGTCAGCCCTGGCAAACTCAGATAAGGACTAGGGGATGGCAGATTTCCCCTCAAAAGTTAAGAAACTGAGTCTCGAAGGATTGAAAACTTCTTAGAGAGGAGTCCTTGCCAAAGGAAAGTGTAGACGTGTTGTTTTTTTTTACTTTATTACATCATTACTTTACATTACATATCACATAAGTTCTTTGCATCCCTGTAAAGAAGGTCTGTGGAAGACCCAGGTACCTGCAGGTGGAGCTTCAGGGGCTAATGCACCTGTTGGGTGGATGCTCCAGGGAGTCCTGACTCGGAATGGCAATGGGAGTAGGCATTTTTATAGTGCCTTGTGTTCACTAATCCTTAGAGAGGCAGGATCGGGTAGACAGCTGGCCTTGGAACTAAGAGAATTAGTGTGTAGCACAGTGCCAGGCACAGAGCAAGTGTTTAGTAGATGCTTTTAAAGTGAATGACCTAGGTTCAAATCCTGCCTTTGATGCAGAATGGCTGTGTGCCCCTGAGTGAGTCACTTAGTTTCTCTGTGCTCTTGGCCAATGGAGTCAACCTCAGATACAAACTAATCCCTCTGACCCACCTATTGACTTAGAAAACCACAAATCAACATTATCTATGTTGTATTATATTTTTATTTATTTTATTCAACATTTCCCCTTGATGTTTTTTATCTAATCGGACACTCTTGGGACAAGAGCCCTTAGACCTCAAGTTTGCTACCTCTGCTCTAATCAGCTCTCTAAGACTCTACATTGTAGAGCAGATCTGCATTAGCAGAGTTTCTTCACCTGGGAATTTCCTTTCCACTGACTCAGAGGCCCCAGTTCCAGTCCCTTTCCTTTCCACCCATTATCTCATTGGAGTTGATCAAGACAGACAATTATTCCCCTTCTCTCCCATTCTTTGACTTTGGGAAACCCTGAGAAATCGTGACTGGTCATTGATCAGACCAAAGAGGCCATGTCTCTGAAGTTAAAATTAGACTGATAACACTGACAGCGAAACTTTTTTGGAGGGGGAAAGGGGAGTATGTTTTTAAATGAAAATTTAATGGTCTTTGCAAATATAAGTGAAAAAAGGAAGACTTAAAACCTAATGTAGCTTTATAATCCGAATTAGGTTAAAGAAATAGACTTTAATGGGACAGTAATGCTCTTTAAAAGTTTTATTAAAAGTGCAAAATCAAGTATCAATACAAGTAACTAAAATTCCTCAGTAATCATTTACATTTCACTTCATTGCAGTGTCAGTCTTTCTGTCTCTCCCTCTTAAGTTCCCATTAGGATTCCTGACTGTCCGTTCATTGCCAATTATGATTCCTCCTTGATGCCTAGGGTTGGTAGGTTCTCCATTCTCCCAGTTCTCCTTTTCTTAACTGTATTCTTTCATAAAGATCTTTCCACTTTGTGGGTGCTCCTCCTATCCATCGGTCTTATTTGCATTAATTACATTAATATAGAGTGGATTTCTTGGGGGTTGGGGGGGGAGGTGTGAAATTGACCAGACCTGGAATTTCATTCAAATACAGATGAGAAAGCTACCTCTCCTGGTGGAGGCTGGCATCGCTGTGCCACTCAATCTGAGACTGGTGCTGCCTGATGAACTGACAGGTTACGTTCCTTGCGCAGAGTCACTCAGGTAGCACAATGCTCGGCACATGGGGAGATGATGAGAATGATGTTGATAAAACTGCTTAGTAGTAGTTACTTATCTAGTGCTTACTCTGGGCCAGGGCTGTGACAAGTACTTTATAATTATGATCTCAGTTGAGGAGTTTTCATTGGCAGCTTGTTGGGCCAGTCTTCTGTGGAGGGTCTATAGAAAGACATGGAAAAGAGTTGTGAATCATGACAGGGCTTAGTTGGGTGGCTATCTGTCCTAGGGAAGGGGAGATCACTGCCCATAAGATCATAGACTTGCTGGAGGCATGCCACTGTTAGTATTAAGATTTCTAACTTTGTACCATGGTGCAAATCTTCCTGTGGTCTTGCTCTCCTGGGTCTTTGAGGTTCAGCATGACCTACCAACTCTGTTTCAGAGGCATGGTCTAGGCAAGACCTCCTAGGGTGTCTATCTTCTGGAGAGAACTTGAGGACCCAAGTCCCTGGGAGTCCCGTGGCCTGTTCCCTGAGTTGACTTCCCTGTGAAATTGGAAGAGCCTCAGAATGGAGTATGGTGGTGATGACATCTGGCTTTGAAACTTTCTTTTGAGAGTTAAGCCTCCAAGGGTGGTGGTTGAGATGCCAGATTGGGCCACAGCCATTGTTCAGCTGTGCCCACTTGTCCGACATAGGCCAGCTCTTCATGCACCTCCTGTGGCTGCCCAGAGGAGATTGCTGCTAGATGTTCTCCTTTGCAGAGGAGTCCTAGTACTGGAAGGGGGAAGAAACCAGTGCCCCTCACTGGTCACCAACCACTTCAGTAAGCTGGGACCAGTTCTCTTGATAAAGCCCCATCTGGGCTCTCTTCAGGCCAGTGATTCCTGATCTCTGTCCTTCACGGATTGGTGAATGGATGACCAGGATGTGGATAGGCACAGTTTGCCCTATGATATGCCAGGAGGGAAGGAAATAGCCTGGGGTGGGGGGAAGGTCAAGGTTTCAGAGTGAGCCATCATCTCTTTCCAAAGAAACATCTTAATTACTCAGGTTTGCGTTTAAATTAGAGAGAACTCTTAGTTGACCCTGGAGAGACCCTGCCACAGTCTCTTAGCATCATAGGACCATCACTCTAGAGATGAAAGGGGCCTCCCGTAATCTACTCGTTGTTCCGAAGAGGGATCTGGTGCCCAGAGAGGGGAGGGGATGTGCCCAACCCCACCCAGTGCGTGCTTTGGCGGCATCCTTAATAGAAGCCGCAGAATTCCAAAACTCTTCAGACGATCAAGCCGCCTTAATTGATACAGTGCATTGTTTTCATCCTTTAGGCAAAGAAAATAGAAATACGATGAGCAATTTTGTTTCACAGTAAAACTGTAATGATCTTTGCATCATTCGCCGTGCGTGGTCCTTGGGTCACAGTCTGTGTCCGTGTAACCAGTGGAGCTGGAGCCCAGAAAATCACAAGGCCTGGAGTTTGGAGGCCTGTATAAATCAGCTCTTGGGGGCATCTTTCACCTCGTGTGTGCTATGGACCCTTTGGCAAGCAGTCTGCTGAAGCCTAGCAATCCCTTTTTAGAAACATGCAGAGAGTAAAATGCTGAGGATTAAGAAGGGGATGAATTCTACTGAAATACAGAACCCCTGATCAGTGTAGTTGGCGTACCGAGCTGCCTCCCTCATGGTAGTACCCTCAGCAGAAACAGGAGAAATGCGCTGAGCCCTGCATCTGAGCTCCCTCTGGGCTGGCAGGGTGAGGAGAGGTTTGGCCAGGCAGCTGAGGCTACATTAGGAGTCTGAGAGGCATCCAGGTTTGGACCATCATGGAAGCCAGGGGAACAGCCCGGGCAGTCACACTCACATTAGGGGGTGTGATAGGGGTCCTTCCATTTCACACCCAGTGCTCTTCTTCTAGCTCCAGCTTACATGGCTTCCCTTCACAGCACTTGTTTTTAAGGTGAACTATGTCAGAATCTTCAAGCTGGAAGAGGCCTGAGGACTTAGGGTCTCTAACTCCCTGGCCAGTGGATAAATCCTCTCGAAGTGTCTGGGGCCAGTGGCCATCCAGTCTTTGCTTGAACACCAAGGAAGGGACGCTTACCACCTCCCAAAGGTAGAGTATGCTCATTAAGAAATTCTCCCTTTTTCCCCCTCATCTCCACCTGTCTTAATGACCACCCAACAAGCACAACATGTCATATACATAACAGCCCGTCCAGTATTTTAAGGTAGCTGTTTGACATAATTCAGCTTAGTTAGTTGTGATCTATCAGTCAATTTCTCTAGCCAGGTGCCATTTGTGACTTCAGTTTCCAGGGTCAGTCAGTCTGAATCCTGCCATGGCTGCCATCTTCTTCCATATCTGTTCCTGAAGGAACAGATCCTTATCTGTAATAGGAAGGAAGGATCCTTATCTGTAATTACATGTTATCTTATTCCTGCAATACTTGGGCTTTGGGACTAGTATTTGAATTAGTCATTGTTGGATTTTTAACTTAGTCTCTGCCTTTTTTAGGTGTTCTGGATAAATGAGGTGATTGGATAAATGACTTCTGAATAAGTGAAGTGTTACTGTTGTAGTGCACTGATCACACATTGAGGCTGACTAGGTCTAGACTCAGCAGATCATAATGAACCTTCCCAACATAAGCTGATTATTCCAGGGTGATCACTGCCTTAAAGAGCATTTTTGCCCTCCTATGGTTTCCACCCTCTCCCCAGTGGTGGAGACAGAAATCAGAAAGAGACAGTGCAGCTGTCTTGGGAACAGGTCTAACCTCATTTCCTTTTTTTGATAGGACAACTCCAATGCTAGGCTAACCTCATTTCCGTTTTTTGACAGGGCAATGCTGTAGATGCAATTTACTGAAATTTTAAAGTGGTTTCTCCTGTACTTGTAGGAAAGATGGGGAGATGTGTTTTACATGACAGTCCAATTGCATGAGGTTTCAGAATGCTGTTACCCTGGTCAACAGGAAAGTATAGAATTCACCAGGTTGCTCCATAGTCTCTGTGACCCTCCAGACAATAGCTGTCCGTGGCTTGTAGGTGCTGAAAACAAACCCTGCTCTATTTGAAGAGTTGTGTGGCCAGGCTCAAGTAAGAATTACTCCACCTTGATCTGAAAAGGGGTTTCCAGTGGAGTGTTGCAAGGATCTAGGCTTAGTCCTATGCTTTTAACATTTTTATAAATACCCTGAATAAAGAGAAAGACAGAATTCCTGTCAAGATATCAGATAATATAAAGCAAGAAACAATCAATATCACACCAGATGAAAACTCTCAACAGGCTAGAAAATTTGAACAGAAAAAAAAATTGTTAAGAATAAGCTTTATACTTGGATTCAAGAAATTGACTTCATAAGTTCAAGAAGGGAGAGTTGATTAGAGAGTAAGTTGAAAAAGATCTGGGGATTTCAGTGGACTACAAGCCTAACAGAAACCAGTGTCTGTTATACAGGCCCAGCGTGCAATAAAGGAGTAATCGGCCCCGTGTCCTCTCCCCTCATCAGACCTCATCATCTGCAATCTTGTGTTCAGGACTGCATACTGCTGATCAAGATAAACTGGAGAACATTCAGAAAAAGAGAACCAGGAGAGAAGACCAGTGAAATGAACTGGGGTGTTTTGTGTGAGGTCTCCCAAAGGTTTGATGAGGGGGCTACGGTGTGTCCCAAGTGGATGATTCAGGAGGCAATGGCCCGGTCTTGTAGGACAATTCCCCAGAGTTTTGTTTATTTCAGACTGCCCTGAACCATCCAACATGGGCTTTATGAGGGCAAAGTTGGCAAGGGGTTTATCAGCCTCTGCCCCTACTAAAGATTTATTTCTGCCTCCCAGTCATTGAAGAACCTTATTCTAAATTGTACCTGGATACTTTCTGTCCAGCATATTGGTTTTAAGCAGTTGCCCAGAGACAGCCTAGCATGGTAGGTGGAAACTGGCCTTAGAGTCAAGAAGATCTGTGTTTGAATTCTGAATCTGACACATATGAGCTGTGTGATCCTACTTCCGTGAAAGAGAGAGCTTGGGACATCTAGTACCCAGGGTTGTTGTAAGACCAGTGAGACATGGAGTCTCCCCCTGACCTCACAGAATGTGAGCTCCCTGAGAACAGGCTCCATATAGCACAGTGCCAGGCACATTGTAGGCACCTAATCAATGCTTGCTGATGGAATGTTTGCTTAACTAAGGCTTTGAAAACCTTAAAGCAGTACGTGAAAGTCAGCTACTAGAAGGAAGGGAAGGAGGAGTTGTTTTGTCTCTGTATTGCTAACAAGAAGGGCAGATGTAGGGGGTGGGGGTGGGGTGGGAGTGAGCCCTTTACCCACACGCACACATACACACATAAACACACACACACACACACACACACACACACACACACACACACACACACACACACACACCACTGGCCATTGCCAAGGAGACTCTAACCCTGAAATCTGGGAGGAACAGAGATGATTCCAACAGGGCAGGCCATGGTTATGGAACCTCCTTCCAGGATCCAGGCTCATTTAGCCCTTTGGGCCTCCAAGTGCTGGTTCCAAGGTTCAAACTCACAGGGGGGCAGCTCCCAAGAACTCACTGGGTGCAGAGAGGAGCATAGTTGAGAGGCAGAATGGAGAAAGGGGATAAGGAGGGCCGATTGGTCAAGGGTGAGTAAAGAATGAGAGTAGCTGACATTTCTTGGCCTAAATTATGATTTCCACTTTGCAGATGTGGAAAATGAGGCCCCCAAAGTCAAACACCTGGAGGGGTCAGATTAAGCAGTGGTCTTAGAGGGAGGAGGCTTGATCCTGGGTGACTGGGAACTAGACAGGGTCTCAGAACCCGTCTGGTCCAAGCCCCTCACTTTATAGATGGAGAAGCTGAGGTCCAAAGAAGGAAGTGAAGGGACTTGTCTCTCCCAGCCATGAAGTGCTGACCAAGAAGATGGCGATGTCCTCCCTCCCCAGATTGCTGTGGAACCAGCAGTGGTGTGTTTAGGGAGGAGGGGGAGCCAGGTAGGCCAGAACCAGGACTTCAAAAACCTCCATATTCTTCCCATTACACCCCCAAGATTCTTGCTTCAGGTGAAGGTGGGAACAGACAGTCATCACTGACCTTTGTCCATTTACATGATCTCATCACACCCTTGTAAGGTGGGAAATAGTCTTGTCTGAACCTCTTTGTCAGACAAGGAAACTGAGGCTTGGGAAAACCAAGTGACTTGTCCCAAACCACCCAGCTATCAGTTATCTGAGATGGGGATGATGGGGTCATGGGATCATTGATCGAGAGTGGGAGGGAACCAGTCCCATCCCCTCAATTTACAGACGAACAAACTAAGGCAAAGGGGGTTAATTAACCTCTAGATAATAGATCATAGAACTTTGGAACTAAAGAGACCTCAGAAGCCATTGATCAAATATCAGATGCTGTTTAGCATTCAAAACCCTTCAGAACCTAGACCCCCTCCTACCTTTCCAGGCTTCCTCCATTTTATTCCCCAGTGGGGACTCTTTGACTTAGTGACCCCAAGCTCTGGGCTGTTCCCTCCATCTCCAGGCTCTGGGTATTCTCTCTGACCATCCCCCAGGCCCTCTCTCCTCTGCCCTGACCACTGACTTCCCTGGGTCCTAGCCCACTCCCGTAGGAAGACTTTTCCAAACTTTCTTAATTCCAGTGCCTTCTCTGTTGCTTTTCTCCAAGTTACCCTTTCCATGGCTTGTTTGGACTTGGTTATTTTCCTGTTGTGTCCCCTATTACATTGAGAGCCCCTGCAGGACAGGGGCTGTCTTTTACCCCAGCACTTAGCACATAATAGACACTTAATAAATGCTTATTGACTGACTGATAAACATCCCAATTTTACAGATGAGAAAACTGAGACCCAAGCATGTGAAGTAACTCTTCTGTGGTGACACAGAAGCATCTGAAGAGGGATTTGCACTCAGAGCTTCCTGGCTCATCCTACAATGTCCTAGCTCCTCTGCCAAGATGCCCTCATGTCCCGGAGCTCAGTCAACTGGCCACCCCCTGGCTGAGATGACCTCCAGGTCCTTTCCAATCAGAATTCTGCAGTAATTTTTCACAAAGCAGAGAGCCCTGTCTGGTCTTATAGGCCTTGTATCAGCCTTGAGGCCACTGACAGATGTCTACCTTGAGCAAAGGAAACCCAAGACTGGTTCTCCACCGACCGTGAGAACTGCAAGGCTCTTTGAGCTAACCCCAAGCCAGAATTGTACAGCCCACCCCGCCCCCTAAATCTTTCTCCCTATTGTCTCCCAAGCTGCCAGCCATAGAATCCAACCTCCCAACGGCTTCAGCAGCCCACACACTGACGCAGCTGAAGTGTTATTTTCGACCGAGTCTGATGCTTAGCACAGTCCAACAGGCGTGAACAGGAAAAAAATAATAAAATGCAACGAAATCACTCGAACACTGGCATTTGGAGCTGGCCCAACTCCCGAGAGCCAAATGAAAGAAGTGGCCAGGATAGGCTCAAACCTGGGGCAGGCTGAGGGGGTGCCCCTTCCTCAGAGCTCAGGGTCTCTAGCAGAGGGAGGGGGAAATGTGTTGGGCCACTGATCTTTAGTGGGAACAGTGTGGCCGTCTTTAAGATACTCCCCTTTGCCGTGCCCCATCTCATCAAACTCATTCCCTTGATGTCCCCAAGTAGAAAGCTTGTTTTATGAATGCCCAGCTCCTCCCTCCCTTCCATGGTCCAAGAGTGCCAGTCCTTCCATGAAACCCAGAGGTAGACCTCAAAGGGTTTCCAGCCTCTTTCCTGTCACTCCTAGATATAATCTTCAGGTCTCTGCATTCTAGAAAATGAGTGTAATCAATCTGGTAACACTGAACCCAGAAAAAAAGATTTCTTAGAGGAAACCATGGCTATTGACTCCTGCTGCTGGGCAGAGACCTTGCTTTTCTAGTGAAGGGACACATGCCCCACTACGTGCTTGAATAGTCTCTGGGATAAAGTCAGGACTCTGTTCAAAAATCTGATCTGTGTACTTGGACTGAGCCCCATGAGACCCTTCCCTCCACTGGGAGATATGAGAAGTGGATAGGGGCTGCCCTCACTGAGACTACCATCTTTTGATGAGAGGAAGCAAGAAACACCAAACTGCTAATTTAGAATATTAGTGTCTGAGGCAAGAATCAATGAGCTGTTGGAAGGCAGTGCTTGATTAATTTCCTGATGAAGGGCATTTATAATGAAACCTATTAATCACTTTGAGGATAGATGATCCCCATGACTATCTTCTGCCAGTTCTCGGCATGGAAGACACCCTGGGGGCTGCAAGGCTGTCAGATTTGACTGGAATAGAAAGACTTCTAGTGGCAGACAGTACCTCCATAGTCTAAAGACTAGTCTGGATCACTTATAAGAATTGGTACCCAGGGGATGAACTTTTCTCCCTATGGTGACTCTCTGAAACCTTTCTTGAAGTCATAGGGTTCTGTGAATTACATCAAAGAAGGCAGTATCAGTCAGCAGCCCCTTGAGCAAAACAGCAGGTTTTGAATCAGAACCCCTATGAGCCATGAGATCTTTAATTACTGAAGACATGATGAACTTCACTAATAAACACCTGGGGATTTATGGTAATATCTGCAATCCCTTACTACCCCTAAAGTGACTCAGGGCTCTCTTAGGCAAAAAGGTGAACTCAGACCTGAGTACCTGACTATCCCAAGAGGAGCTAATGCTCATTTAAGTACCCATACAACAAGGGAGTATAACAACATACAAGGCTGTCATAGTAGGTTGGGGTCATACCACAGAGGGCTGTGAATGCCAGGTTAAGGGGAATGGACATGTAGATGGTGGGGAATCTTTGTTCATTTGGGATATTGACTTTGGGTATATTGTTATGAGTTCCTGTCTTGTACCACCCCTATAAAATGATGCTTTAGCATAGTGGCTGTCCCATAATAGGCTTGCTTATTCGCTGGACTTGTCTTGTTGGTAAGGAGACCTGGCCAGTAATGCCATGACCCTCTGGACTGGGAAGAGAAAGATTTTCAGAATCAAAAAGCCAGATCACCCATTGCCAGTGAGTGCCATGCCTCCACTGAGTCAATAGGACAAAGATAAGCTGTTCTGGGATTGGAAAATTCAGCTTGGTCCTGCAGGAGGCAGTGAGGAGGGGAAGTGGATGGTCTCAGGTGTGTTCTATCAAACACCTTCAGCTTGAAGAGATGAAGTCCCAGATACTACATGTCAGGGCCAAGATTCAAACCCAGGTCCTTTGGCCTCCTATTTCACGCTGTTTCTCCTACCTCTTGGCAGTCTCATGTCTGGACATCTCCTTTTCTGGTGCTGACCAAGGTCAGTTCTTAATCTTTCCCAGACTTATTTCACTTTCTCCCCCTTCCTACCCTCTGACCTCCAGCCCAGCCTACACGATAGCCCTCATGGAACATGCCACCTTCCCCTCTGCTTTTGAACAAAGCTCTTCCCAGTCTGCCTTCCCTCTGGATTAGTCTCTCTCTTCCCTTTCCCCTCTTTTGATCCCTAGCACCTTTCCACCTGCTCAAATTATTGAGTGTTTACCTGGGTACTCTTTTTATTCCTAGTAGAAATTCATACTCCCTGAATCTGGGGTCCAGTTTTTTCTTTTTTTAGTTTTTCTGTCCCCAGATCCTATTACAGTTCCTTGAAAATAGTAGGGACTTCTCATCTTTAATTATTAAAATTATCATTGATAACAATGAATACCTGACTTTCTAGAGCCCTTTTATGTTTGTGTACAAGTTTATAGGCATCATGGGTGTCCTCCTTTTTCTTCTCTCACTAATTCACAGGAGAAATAGAGACAGACCCCTCATCCAAGGACTCACTTATGGGAGAGAGGTCATGCCTCTCAGTGGCCCTCGTCATTCCCAAAGATGACCCTACTCTGTTTCTGACCCTGTCCTTGCCAGGCTTTCTCAGGTGCTTCTCTTGACTGGGGTTGGACTACCACTGGAGCCTGATAAAGGATCCTTCTGGCCAGTAATGATGGGGTCAAGGGGGCAGATGGGGCTGGTGGGGCTGGCTAGACCAACAGCTGCCACCCTGATTCTTCTCTGTCTTTTCCGCTCAGGCCATGACCTTGGTGGCTCCACAACTTGTGCCACAGTCTGTCCCAGCTTCACAGGTAGAAAACAGAAGGCCAGATGGTAGCAGCAGACTTAAGGAACAAGCAGACTTGGGAGCCCTGGTGGAACCTGCTTCTGTGATCCACTCCAGTCATGGGGCATTAATGAACATCCTAACCCTCCTCACACGCATAAACCGGAGCTCTCTAACAGACCCAAATTCTGGACATGGGCATGAACTGATGACCACATAAACTTGGGACTTTTTAATTTTTTATAAGCATTAATTATCTTTTCCTGCCACTGCCACCACAACTGAATAATTTTTTAGATGAAAAAGTAAACTCTCTTCCCAAACATGCCTAGTCCAGAAGAACAAGTTTTATGGCCTTTTGCCTCCTGAAGTGTTCCGGCCTCGCTGCCACTGTCATGGCACTGACTAGAGACCTAAAGTCTTTCAAAGCGGTTTGAATTGTCCTAGTTCTCTTCCCTTCTCTCTGCCAAGGTTCCTGGAGGTCTACCCATTTCCCCTGAAAGGGGCCATTTCATCATATGCTTGAGGCACAACAACATCGCATTGCATTCATACACCCCATCCCCCATGAAATGGGTACCCCCTAAATTTCTAGTTTGGGGCTAACACAAAGAAATACTATAAATATTTTTATACAGCAAGGTCCTTTTCCTTTTCCTTGGATCTCTTTGGGGCAAAGATCTAGCAGAAATATTGTTGAGTCAAAGGGTAGGCACAGTTATGGGGTGAAGTTCCAAATTGCTTTCCAGAATGGCTGAGACCAATTCACAGTTCCACCAATAGTGAATAAATATACCTGTTACCTCTCAGTCCTGCCGGTATTTGCCATTTCTGGTGATCTGATGGAGGTGAGGTGGAACCTCCTATTTGCTTTAATTTGAATTTCTCTATTAGTGATTTGGAGCATTTTTTCTTATGGTTGTTGACAGCTTGAAGTTCTTCCTTAGAAAACTGCCTGCTTGTGTCCCAGGACTACTTATCTACTGAGAATGACTCTTAGTCTTATAAATTTGAATTGGTTCTTTATATATTTTGCCTATGAGACTTCTACCAAAGAAACTCGCTGCAATTTTTTTTCACAGTTCTCATTTCTCTAATTTTTACTACATTAGATTTGTTTGTGCAGAAGCTTTTTATAATTTATATAATCAAAACTGTCCATTTTTATCTAGCTGTTCCTATTATATACGGAGATACACTCTCTTCCCCTTTCAGTGAATCTGAAAAGTAATTTCTTCCTTGTTCATCTAATTTGCTCATGATGCCACCTTTTATGTCTAAATCCTGAATTATTTGGAGATTGTCTTGTGACATGTTGGTCCCTCTCTAGTGGCTGCTGTGATGCTTCCCAGTTTTCCCAGCAATTTTTGTCAAATAGTGAGGTTTTCTCCCAGTAATTGAGGTCCTTGGGTCCACAGCTCCGTGTTTTAACTCTTCCTAGGTCTTTTTGAGGAGAACTGCTGTGTAGAAAATGTGAAATTTGGTCCTGAGAGACACCTTTCCATTCCATTGTTTTTACTGTCATCTTTAAGGTTCTTGGCCTTTCATTCCTTCATATGAATTTCATCATTATTTCTTTTCAGTGCTATAGAATGAACCTTTGGTCATTTGATTGGTACAACACTGAATAAGTAAATTAATTTAGGCAATCTTATTTTGTTTCCTATGTTAGCTCAGCCTATCTATGAACAATGAATATTTCTCCAGTTATTTATGTTTCTCTTTATTTCAGCAAAGAATATTTTATGCTTGGTTTCATATAGGTCTTGAGAATATCTTGATAGATATGCTTCAAAATATTTTATGCCTTATGTAGTTAGTTTAATAGAATTTTTCTTTCTTGCTTTTCCTGCAGGGTTTTATTGATAATATGATGATAATTCGTATGGACTTATTACTTTACATCTTTTAATTTTACTAAATTGCTGTCTCAATT
This sequence comes from Potorous gilbertii, assembly GCA_028658325.1. NCBI lineage: Eukaryota > Metazoa > Chordata > Mammalia > Diprotodontia > Potoroidae > Potorous > Potorous gilbertii. The sequence continues at coordinate 252,757,827 of CM053770.1, forward strand.
TTTATTTACTTTTTAGGGTTTTATAAACATAATTATGTCATCTGCAAAAAGTAATGTTTTTGTTTTTTCTTTGGTTGTGCTTATTCCCTCAATTTTTCTTTTCTGCTTTATTGCCATAACTAACACTATATTACATGGTAGAGGAGATAATAGACATAGTTGCTTTACCTCAGTCTCATTGAAAAGGTCTCTAGTTGTTCTCCCTTACATATATTTGCTGTTAGATTTAGGATAAATATGATTTACTTTTATCTCTATACTTGGTAACATTTTTAACACAAATGAGTGTTGGGTCTTGTCAGATGCTTTTACGATACATATATTGATGTGTCTTTTATTACTTCTATTTACTACCATATATATATATATATATATATATATTATTTATATTATTAGCATGATTTATATTGTGTATATATATGTGTGTGTGTGTGTGTATATGTAAGTATGTGTGTGTGTTTATGTAATTCTTTTATTTTGACTTGATGTAACTCCAGACTGGTCATAGGATATAATCTTTCATATATATTGTTATAGTTTATTTGCCAATACTTTATATAAAATTTTTTGTGTAAATGTTGATTAGGGAGAGTGATCTATTGTTTTCTTTCTCTATTTTGTCTCTCCCTGGTTTAAGGACATTAAACATCCTGATGTGAAATCTAAATTTACTACTTTGTAACTTCCTCTAGTTGTTACTAGATTGGCCTTTTGGTACCAAATATATGTAATCCCTCTTCCACATGAAAGCTCTCCAAATATTTGATGACAATGCTCACATTCCCTCTTAGGCATCTTTTCTTTTAAGTTAAACATGCTCCATGCTTTCAACTGATTCTCCTGTGCCCTAGACTCTAAGCCCTTTGCCATCTTGACTGCCTTCCTCTAGACAATCTCCAGATTATCAATCTCCTTTTTAAACCACAGTGTCCAGAACTAAAGGAAGGGGAAGGTAATAAGCATTTATTAAGCACCTGCTATGTGCCAGGTACTGTGCTTAATGCTTTACAAATATCTTATTTGATTAACACAACAACCTGAGAAGTAGATGCTATTCGTCCCCATTTTACAACTGAAGAAACTGTGACAGACAGTGGTTATGTCACTTTTCCAGGGTCACATAGCTAGTAAGTGTCAAGGTCAGATTTAGACTCAAGTCTTTCTGACTCTAAGTCTAGCCCTCTATCCACTGTGCCACCTAGCTGCCTAGGTGAACTGAATACAGTATTCCAGATAAATTCATTCAAGGGCAGAACACAGTAGCACTGTCTCCTCTCTATTTCTATAAGCTCTGACCCTTTTAGTGCATTTCAAAAATAAATTAATATTTTGACTGCCATAATATATTGACAGTTCATTTCTTGAGGTTCACTGAGATGTCCAGTTCCTCTTCTGAACAACTACTATCAATGCTTCCATATAGGTGAAGTTGATTTTTTGTGCCCTAGTACAATATTTTACATTTATCCCTATTGATTATCATCTTATTAAAATCAGTCCATTGCTCCATCATGTCACATCAATCTGAATCCTGATCCTGTCCTTTTTTTCAAATTTTTATCATTATTTTATTTGTTTTTAGTGTTCTACCATCCCTTCCACATATGATCCTATATATGTGTTAGATTTCTCCCTGGCACACAGTGATAAATGTTTGTTGACCGATTGTGTCATGTACAAATTTGATGGGCAACGTAACTATACCTCTACAAAAGTCATTGACAAAAATATTAAACAACACAGGTTCTAGACTAAATATCTCCTGGTATATAAACATTACACTTTTTAAAATTTTATTTATTTATTTTTAGCTTTCAGCATTTAATTCTATAAGATTTTGAGTTCTAAATTTTCCCCCTCCCCAAGATGGCATGCAATCTGATATAGGCTATACATGTACCATTATATTAAACATATTTCCACATTAGTCATGTTGTAAATGAATCAGAACAAAAGAGGAAAACCACAAGAAAAAAAAGAGAAAATAGTATGCTTCAATCTGCATTCAGACTCCATAGTTTTCTCTCTGCATGTGGATAACATATTCCATCATGAGTCTTTTGGAATTGCCCTAGATCATTGAATTACTGAGAAGATCTAAGTCTATCAAAGTTGATCATCTCACAATGTCACTGTACAATGCTCTCCTGAATCAGCTCACTTCACTTAGCATCAGTTCATACAAGTCTCTCCAGGTTTTTCTAAAATCTGCCTGCTCATCATTTCTTATAGAACAGTAGTATTCTACTACATTCATATAAACTTGTTCAGCCATTCCTCAATTGATAGGCATCCCTTCAATTTCCAATTCTTTGCCACCACAAAAAGAGTTATAAATATTTTTTTACATATGGGTCCTTTTCCCTATTTTATGATCTCTTTGAGATACAGACCTAGTAGTGGTACTGCTGGATCAAAGGGTATGCACAGTTTTATAGCCCTTTGAGCATAGTTGCAAATTGTTCTCCAGAGTGGCTGACTTGGGAATATTACACTCTTAACAATGATTTCTAGTTCAGTTGTCCAACCATCTCTGAATCCATTGGATTCTACTCCAGGTCTCTCCACTTTCTTCACAAGAATAGTCTGAGACACAATTTATCAAAAATGTAGGTCTGCTGCATCTCTTTTCTCCCAGTTCACTAGTCCTGTCATAGAAGGAAATAGGGTTAGCCTGGCTTGACTTGTTCTTGATGAGGCCATGGTAGCTCTTTGTAGTCACTGATTCTCTTCCTATATAGTTAGCAACCATTTCTTTAATCAACTATTTTAGAATTTTCCCAGAAAAAAAGTCAAGTTCTTTGGTCTATTGTTTTCACATTCTACTCTCTTCCTTTTTTTCTTGAAATTAGAATGTTTGTTCTTCTCCAGGCCTGTGGTATCTTTTCCATTTCCCACAATCCTTCAAATATCACTCACAGTAGCTCAAGAATCACATCTGCCAGACCTTTCTGCATTGAAGAACACAGTTCATCTGGGCCAGATGCCTTCAACTCACCAAGGGCTGCAAGGTGTTCTTGTATTATTTGCCCAGTGACACCAGACAATACCCACTGTTAATATCACTGTTATTCTGGTGAGCTGAAAGTCACCACACATATATTCCCTGTTTTCAAAGTCCTTCAAAACTCTGAACTACACTTGAAGCTACAAATGTGAGGAATGAAAGCTTATCTTTGCAGAAGTTGGAGTGGGCATAGCGTTAGGTGTAGAGTTAGGTCAAATTTGAGTTGTGCCCCTGACACCAGTTCAATAACTCTGGACAAGTCATTTTACTTTTCTGAGCCTCAGTTTCCTTGTCTATAAATTGGGTGTGAGAATACTTGCATTCTTACCCTCCCAAAGTTGTTGAGATGAAAGTGTTCCATAAGCCTCAATTCTCCCTAGAAATTGAGAGAAGTTGGTAACTGGAGGAGAGTCTATGGCCAATGTCAAGTTCAAATGCATAAGTACTAAAGAGGAATATGGAATTTCTCTTTTAGTTGAGTTGATAGTGTATATGGTACCAGGGGAAACTATCTAGCACAATGACTCCTCCATTAGGTCATTGTTTGTCTCAAGGTCAGTCACTTCCCTCTCTGGGCCTCATCTGTAAAACAAAAAGAGGAGTGGACTGTGAGGTCTAGATTGCCCTACTATTCAAAAGGCATTCTGGGTCCATTCCTGGGTGAGAGACATGCAGGGCTCTGAACAGACTCTGTGTATGTATGTGTGTATGTGTGTGTGTGTGTGTGTGTGTGTGTGTGTGTGTGTGTCCCCTCACCTCTTCTAATATTTCTATTCAAGTTCACAGGTTGATGTGGAAGAGTAGTCACAAAGAAACAACCTGAGAAGAAGAAACCATGGCAGGAAGAGGGTCTCTGCCCTCCTAGTGTGACAGGGAGAGGCCATGATGTCAGGGGAGTTCCTGACCCCATCTGTGTAGGGCATTGACATTCTCACCTTGCTCTTCCCCAGAATTCTGTGAGGCATAAATCATACATAAGATTATCTTGCTTATAGATGATTAAAGTGAAGCCTATTGAGGGGAAGATTTCAAAAGGACCAGAGAGAGGATAAGTAGGAGCCCATGGACAAAAATTAGTCAGAGGAAACAAAAAGAGAGAGCTGTCAGAGAGACTGGTGTGGTCATACAGGGAACTCATGTCATTTTAAAAAGAGAAGACATTGGTAGAAGCTCTAAGCCAGGACTAGGAACAGAGAGCATGGTGGGTGTGGTCCCACAAGATGGTCTCAGGATTGTGAATGTTCTGAAGGAGGAAATTGAGGAACATCCCTGGGAAAGGATGGGGTTTTTTAAGCAAAGGGAACTCATATAGGGATGGAACTAATGCTCTACTGGAAAAAAAGTGTAAACTGAAGCAGAGAGAAGAGAGGACTTCTCAGCTCCTCTTTTCTCTAATAACCAGCATAACCTTTGGACAAGAAAAGATCTAACAAGACTAGCCAGTGGGGAGAAGCATCAGAAGGAAGGAGATGGTCAGAGACTGATTAGCTGCTTGGATGAAGCCACGTCACCTGGGCAAGGCTTTGAAGGAAGAGCATGGTGGGCACCATTTCCAAGACATGAGGGGCATTTCAGGGGGAGGGGTAAGGAGGCAGGACGGGAGATCAAGGTGTCCAAGGGATGCCGAGTACCCAGAGAAGCATGCATGAGAAGGGCAAAAGGAGGTGAGAATGGAAGGACAGGGGGCGCATCTTTCAAAGTCACCCTAAGCATCCCCCCATATTCGTGTAGCATTTTTAAGTTGGCAAAGTACTTTCCCCATGATCTCTGTATGAGTACTGACTACTAGTATTCTTATCCCCATTTTACAGATGACAGAACTGAGGGTCAGAGAGGTTTAAGGACTTACCTTCAATTTCACAGGTATCAGAGATTAGAGCTCAGGTCTCTCCTGACTGGGCTCCCAGAAATCTCTTCTCTTCTTCTCATGTTTTCCCTGGTGGAGTAGTTATTTTGGTGCATGCCTCATTTCCCCATTGGACTATAAGCTCCATGAGGTCATTTTCCATCCCTGTGTGTGCAGGCAACAGGGAGTCAGTGCAGCTATGTGAGCAGGGGAGGGAGGATGTAGAGCCCTGTGCTGGAGAAATGGCATACAGCCTGGCCTGGGAGTATGGTAGGCATTCAAGGAGAAGGTGGCCTTGAAAAATGTTGGCTTGATTGGCTGGAAGGTCCATGTTTGCCTGGCTTGCTGCACTGGGAGGTGAACTTAACTAGAGGTCAGAAGCTCTCTGGCTGTGTGACCTTGAACAGGTCACCTAACTCTGGGTCTCTGTGCAAAGTGCACAAATTGGGATGGGTGACCCTAGAGGTCCCTTCCAGGTTTGATATCCTATGAATCTCTCCCTATAAGCTGTTCTTGCCTCAGAAACAGAGGGTGTGGTGCATCAAAAGCCAATGGAGGGACATCATTCTCTCCCAGAGAGACCTTTAGGAACCTTCATGCAAACAAAAAGGCTTGATCCCTGTTCTGTGAGAGAAAAGATGCAAATTGGATGGAATCAGTCACATGGATGCTCATTAACTCACCTGAGACAGTCAGAAGGAAAGAAAACCCCTTGGAATGTGGATGAAAGAAGTCATAAGCCAATGAGAGGAACAGAGTCTGAGATAGACAAGCAGACAGAGAAATCAGCAGCCTACTTTTCTTTTTTTTTTTAATAAATTTATTTAACTTTTTACATTCATTTTCACAAGATTTTGGGTTCCAAAATTTTCTCCCCATTTGTCCCCTCCCCAATACACTGGACATTCTAATTACCCATATCACCAATCTGCCCTCTCTTCTATCATCTCTCCCTTCCCTTACCCCATCTTCTCTTTTGTCCTGTAGGGGCAGATAACTTTCTATTCCCCATTTCCTGTATTTCTTATTTCCTAGTAGCAAGAACAATACTCAACAGTTGGTCCTAAAACTTTAAATTCCAGCTTCTCCCCATCCCTCCCTCCCCACCCATTCCATTTGGGAAGGCAGGCAGTCTACTTTTCTTATGACCCAGACTCATAAAGGAAATCCCTGTTGCTCTAACAAATCCCTCTGGCACTCCACTAAAGACACCTTCCAAACTTCTGGGTGAATCATTGATGACGGACTGCTCTTTGGGTCTGGCCCTTGGGAAACCTCCAAACTCTACCATTACTGGACCCAAGCTTCACCTTTGGGTCTGCAACAAGAGGGTGAAAGACAGGCATTGAGCAAATGTTTTGCTAAAATCAGCAAATTCTATCTGTGACATTCCCCAACCCATCCACTGAATCTATTTCTAAAGAAAATAAGGAGTTTTTCCAATATTTGGAACCCGTGGTCTTGACCTATAGAGTTGGCAGACTCCACTATTCTTCCTTTGTGAAAATGGGGGCAGTATTTGTCCTTTTCCAGTCCTCATTTTGTATATGACTGTACCTAGCTCCATTTCCCATTGGTGCCTCTCTCTGATCTATTCACGAACACTTGCTCGGCAATCGCACCTTCCTTTCTCTCAATACCACAAAGATTTCCGTGTATGTGTGTGACCTCTGGCTAATCTCAGTTCTCTGGGACTCAGCTTTCTCACCTGTAACCTGACAAGGTCAGTCTGGATGACCCTTTAGGTCCTTCTGAGATCTAAATCTGTGCTCTGAGTTCATCTGGACCAGGCGACCTGCTGACCTGCCCTGGTCCCCAGCCCTGGCCAGGCTTCGGCTAGACTCAGAAGAGTGGCAGCACTGGACTCCCACTGGCAAAGGGCTTCCCTTCCTCCTTACAAGACTTGGGGAGATCTGGGGGATTTATGCCAGAAAGTTGACTCCTCAATACTAGAGTGCACTGGGCATGACAAGGAACTTGAGTTCTGCCAGGGGAGATGATGTTCCAGGGGCAGAATGTGTGACATATTCAGAGCCAAAAGTAAGACACAATAGAAGGTCAGCTTCACCCAAGGTTAGGGACTCACGATTAGTCCAGCCCCTCAGTAACAGAGGAGGAAAGGAAGTGCCAGAAGCATGACAGCCTAGGTCACAGATGGAGGAAGTGTCCCCACGAGGTTAAAGCCTGGGATGGCCCGAAATCCTGGATGGAAAGCAGATTTCTGAAAGAGAGCCACATTTTCCCACCCATTTCAGTTGTAATTTAGAGGATGTGATCCCAAACTACTTCTCTCAGCTTCGCAATCCCAACGCAAAGAAGGGGATTCAGGAGCCCCCTCTGGCCTTGGCCACCTGCCTGGGGCCACAAGAGCAGGAGGACAGGGCAGCTCCTCATTCCCACTCCCAGCCCCAGCAGTCTTCAGCTAGGGGAGGCAGAATGTGCCTTGGATCTGGAGCAGGCCCTCAAAGTTCCCCTCCTGACCCTCCCTTCCAGCCACACTTATCCTACCTGGAAGGGAGAACTCTGACTACATGTGACCCTAGGAGGTGCCTCATACCTGGAGAAATGAACCCCAGGGAAATCCCTAGAGCCTGTGGATATTCTCCAGGGCCTGGGCAAGGCACCTCTTCTGGGGAGCCTTGCACCAAAATGACTTCCGCCTTTCCAACAATGGATTAGGAGTCATGAGCTCTAGTTTCAAATCTTGACCCTGCTACTTCCTGCTTATGTGGCCTTAGGAAAGTGACTTCCCTTTCTAAGCTTTGATTTCCTCTTGTGTAAAATAAGGGAGGCACTGGTCTAGGTAGGCTTTGAGAGAAATGAAATCGAAAATTTTCTAGTCCAAGCAGCTCACTTTAAAGATGAGTCACCCTGATAGTAAGCAGGCCCGCACCTTAGTTCTGTCCCCTCCCACCAGACCCTCCCAGCTGCCCTGGGCCTCCTGGGCTGTCCTGACCCACTCTTGTAATACTCCTCAGGCTGTGAAATATTCTTCCACCTCTCCGATTGGGAGTCAGTTACCATGGAAACACACCTGCTGGGGAAGTCTTCATTCCACCACCAGCTGCTGATGTTAGCTAGGACCTATGGATGGCCTGAACCTGGCAGTTGGGTTTGTCCTGACCTCCCAGTCACAAAGGGGTGAGCTAGATGTGAGTGGTGAGGGCAGGCAGTCTCCCCCAGGGCCATCTCCTCCTCTCCCAGTGTGTCCCTTTAGTCTGGCTCCTTCACCTCAGTCATTCCCATTGCACATCATCCAGGTAAGTCTTCAGAGGAGGTCATTGGCCTTCTCTTTCCCCATCTCTTTCACTCCGAAGGGTTTTGATAGTCTCCTCTCAGAGTTGAAAGGACCTCAGGCCCCTGGAACGTTCTCTTTCTTCATTCATGACTCTGGCTTCCTTAAAGACTTGACTCAAATCCCTCCCTCTATGAAAGCCTCTCCTATCCCCCCCAACACACACACACACACACACACACACACACACACACCCCACCATGGTATAACCTCCAGGTACTCAACTGACTTGGCCATTCTCCACACCCTTCAAATATGGCACCCAGAACTGAATACAGTATTCCAAATGTTTCTGACCATGGTAGAGAACAGGGAAACTGTTGTTACTTCCCAGAGATTACAGTTCAGATTCTTATTTGAGCTCTAGGTCTTATTTGGCCAGACTGAATTCCACACCAAAACATGGATCCCAATTTTCTGACACACACACCCGAATTGTGTATTATAAGGACCTAGATTTATTGGCTTCCTGGAGCTGGGGTTGTATTCCCTTTCTCTTATGGGTTTCAGTGAAAGGCTAGGTGCCTGACAGCAAGTCTGCATCCAAAGGAGGAACTGAGGGGATGCTGAAGGAGGCCCACTGCCCCCAGGGATGGCTGATGTGAAAGGCCACTCCCTCTGGAAAGTGACCTGTTTTCTGCTGCCCCTTATATCACTACTGTGGAGAGCTGGCCTTGAGGGGGACATTTTAATGTCATGAACCACTTCTCTGATGACAGTTCCCTGCCTATGGGCCTCTGCAGCATTCTGCGTTCCTTGGATGGGAGTCCTGTTGGCTGGCAGATCATCAGATTCTGGGGCTGCAGCTCCAAAGGGGTCTGGCTGGCATTTTTGCTTATGCAGGAGCAACAAAGTACAGAAACTCAGGCAACACCAGAAATGCTAACTATATCTGGCTAGGGCCTAGTCCTCTTCCATACATTTTCTGAATTTTCCTGGGGACCACCAACCCAAGGCATGATTGTGGAGAGGGACAGATCCCTTAAAAGAATTGACTCAGAAAGAGTGAGTGACATAGAATGGAGAGACCCAAGGGCTCCTCAAGTCCAACCTTTTTGTTTTACAGATGAAGAAACTGAGGCACACTGAGGAAAAGTGACTTGGCCAAGGTGACCCAGATATAAGCAACAGCCAAGACGGTATCCCAGGTCCTCTCTTTCTCACCCCAGGGCTCTTTCCTTCCTAATCTTATTGACATTTTAAACCAGCAGTCAGACCATCAGCAGGCATTTATTAAGCACTTTCTATGTGCCAGTCACTGTCCTAAGCACTAAGGATACATAGAAAGGTGAATCTTACCTGCCCTCAAGAATCTTACATTCTAAGGGGCAAGACAACATGGAGATAACTAGGTGCATACAAGATACCTACAGAGGAAACAGAAGGAATCTCACAGGAGAAGGCACCAGACCTTCAGGTGCACTGAATCTGGCCACCTAATTTTATCGAGAGAAGTCAGGGGGCTTGTCTATGGTCCTCCAGTGAGTCAGTTACAGAGCTGAACCTGAGAGCCAGGTATCTGAGGCCTAGTCTGGTGTCTTCTCTCCCCTCTCCCATTCAAGGAACAGAAAGTGTTTCCTTTCAGCCTTGCCAATACTGGTCCACCATGATGTGGTGGTGAGATCTTTTGAATGGCTTCCTCTTCAGCCAGTTTCAGTGAAGACCATCAGAGAAAACATGTGTGAACCCAAAAGGGTGGACTCTTACTTTGGGCCCTAGAGTTCATAGGATTCCGGTTATGACGGCCATTGGAAATGATCTGGTTTAACCCCCATATTACCCAGAAGAAAAAACTTAAGAGAAACGAGAGAGTGAAAGAACCATGCGATTCAGGGTTGAAAGAACCTTTCAGAATAAACCAGTCTCTTAGTTAATAGACCCTTTTCTGGATAAGGAAACCAAAACCCTAAAGGAAATAAGGATTCATAGGGTCATCAGATTTATAGCCAAAAGATACCCTGGAGATAACAAAGACTGAACCCTTTATTTTACAAATGAGAAACTGACGTTCCAGAGGAGAATTCATTTATATGCTCTTGAAAAATTAAGAATTAATGTAATCTTATTTGAAATGCCCTAGGAGGCTTCACTATTTAAAGATACCTTTTGATTAATTCTTTTGTACAGGGAAAAATGCTTCTATGCTCTCGATGATCCCACTTTAATTGAGATCCCTGATGCCAAATTTTCATATATGTAGTTTCTTGAAGTGGAAACCACTTGAATGTAATTTTCTTTCTGCTTGTTCATTTCATCCTCATCAATCTGGGGATTTTTTAGATATCCATTCATTGGACATGTCTCTTCCTCTCTGTGTCTTTGCTTTCTCATCTGTAAAAAAAAAAAAGAGGGGGAAGGGGGGAGGAATGAGCCAGAGGGAATGGATTCAAAGCCCACCTCTTCAATTTACTGTGTGACCTTGGAAATGTTATTTCATGTCCTTAGGCATGAGTTTTCTTATCTGGAAAATAAAAGGATTAGACCAGATGATCTTCTGCATGTTATCTAGGATCCTGAGCTAAGTCAGAGAAATTGATGGGAAATGCCAAATATAGTAATCAGGAAGAAAAATTATGAAGAACCAAGCAAAACCTAACATTCCTTTGTAGAGCTGAGTAGATTCAGATCCACTGAAGGAACTTGATGATGATGATGGAGGGCTTGGATCACCATCATCACCACTATTGTCCATCTACTGAGATAATGTCTGGAACATGCTTCAAATCCCCTAAAGCACTTTATACATACACATGAGGTCACATTCATCTCATCACTCATCATCATTGTGGAATCATCATTGTCCAGGCTGAGAGCCATTACACCTGAACCTCACCTGGGAACATGCCTGGTACTTGAATTCTGGGTGGAGAAAATATCCTCTGAGGTAAGCACCACCTGGACCAGGCTGAGATAGAGCTACATTCCCTTCATGTGTAATCCTTACTTGATAATCACTATTTAGTTCCATCTGACCTCTTTCCCAAAAAAAAGTAAATAAATAAAAGGAATGGGTTTCTCATCTCTGGTCTACAGAATGACTCATCATCAAATGTCACACATGTCACATTCCCAGGATTTGGGAAGATCTTGGGTCCAGGGGAGCCATGTAAAGCATCTGTTCACATTTAGGGTCATCTAGATGCCAACATATCTTCCATCAATACATCCTTCAATAAAGGCTAAGCAAGCCAATCAACCAGAAACACACTCCTCACATCAAGTCATGGGAATCTTCTGAACCCAGTGGCTCCCGCCAAGGAAACTGACAGTTTTATTGAGTTTCTTGGCTATCTACTGAGAAGGTTATTTTGGTTCATTTTGATAGAGCTCGCATTAAGAAAGGAAAGAGACTTTCCTTAGCCCAGACAAAAGAGGTTGGCAATGAAGTATTACATCATACAGGTGAAGAGAATGGATAGCTAGGAAACTAGTGGACTGCTGGAATGAAGTTAACCTGGTAGGATGTATTAGTAAATTTCAAGTGGGCATTGGGGAAAACCTTCATGGAGGAAAAAGAGAATGGGGGATAATTTTCTGCTCTCCCTTCTGAGCCCCAGTTTCTCCATTTGTAAAATGTAGCACCTGCCTGACAGGGTTGCTATAAAGCTCAAATGAATCATGTTTGTAAAGTGCTTAGTAATCCTACAAGAGCTACATGAACATCAGTTTTCATGATTTTCTTTTCTTAGTCTGTATTCTTTCGTCCTTTCTTGCTCAACCCCCAAACACACCCAAACATGTGAGTGTGGTTCTGTGGAGGGGGGGGACCCCTGTGTTGAAGCCTTTCCCAGCCCCATGCCATTTAAAACAGCAACTGACCTTTAACTAAGTGAGCGTTGCCAACACAATGTTCTCCTGAGCCTAGCGATGCCACGGTTTCCTTGGCGATGGTAACTATGTGAGAGCTACTCAGCGGCCTCCGCTCATCCTGTGATGCTAGAGAGAGGTGGGGAGAGAGGGATGCTGGGATGTTTAGCCATGGCCTGGCCGAACCTCGACAAACAACTAACAGCCGTGAAACCATGTGGCCATCTGTGAGTACCTGGCAGAAGTCAGGCCAGGGCTGCACCTTCCAGGTCAGGCTTAAGTTACAAAAGGGGGCCCTGAGTCACCGGGGAAGAAGTTCAACATTTCTTTTTTCTCCTTCATAAAATCTGCTCAATTCAATTTAAAATAACAAGCTTATTGGATACTAATAGGAGAGTTTTCCAAGGAGCAGCCCATGGGCTCCATTGCCATCCACATAATGTCAGGAGAACCTTGCCATCCTGTATGGGCTCCCAATGGCAAACTTTTGGGAGAACATGGACAAGATCCCCAGGACAAAAGGGCAGGAATGGGTTGTGGTCTGCATCAATGAAGAAAACTCCCATGTGGGTGAAATCAGATCCACTAAATTATTGGCATCAACCAGCTGACAGAAAATAAAGGCTGTCCCTGCCTTCAAAGAGCTTACATGCCACTGCTACACAAGGAATGGAGTCTTCCTGACTCCAAGACGAGCCTTCTATCTCCTCTATTGGAAATAAGAATAGCAACAGGATATGGGGTGGTGGAGTAGAAGAAGCACTGATTTGGGAGCTGGGGCCCTGGCTTGATGGCCCTCCTCTGTTTTTTCTTCTTCTGTGAGCTCTTACAAATCATTTAACTTTTCTGGACTCACTTTCCTCGTCTGTAAAATGAGGGGCTTGGACTCAGTGACATCTAAGATCACTTCTAGCTCTAAATCTGTGACCCTGTGATCATGCAGACTCCTACCCAGGCCCCCAATTTCCCATTTAGTGGTTACCTCAGTCAGTCCCTGTAACTGGGCCCAACTCCAGCACTCCTCTTCCCCTACACATTTTCCAGTTCAGATCCATAATCCAATTAACCATCATTATTTTGGAAAGGATGTAAAAATCTCCTCTCCTTATAACTTTCCAAAATAACTTTTCCACAAAACCCCTCCCTGGCCACCATTCGCTTGTATGTATTATAATACTAACCCTATAAGAAGGTAGGCTCTTTGAGGTCAGGGGTTGGATCCACTTTTGTATTTGTAGCACATAGTACTTTAAATGCTTTTTCATTCATTCTGAAAGGGGGAGTAATGTGAAATAAGCCTGAAAAGAGAGATTACCAAATGAGATGGAAAGCCCTTTGTGGGGCATTAAGTGAACGTCAGTTATTATATCTTTGACTAGGTAGAAGGCAAATGGTGGAATACTTTAAATGATGGTTGAAAGTTGAAGAGTGAGGAGATGGAATAGCTAGGTCTGTGCCTGAGGAAGGTGATTGTGGTTGTTATGAAAAGTGTGGATTGGAAGGGGGACCTTGAGGAGGGGATAGTTTATAATAAATAAGTATTGCAATAAATAGTCCATGGGAAAGAGAGGGGATAAAGTCCTCAACTAGCAAGAGAGGGAACTGAATGGGAGAGATGGTGTAGAGGAGGGATCACCAAGTCCTGGCAACAGGTGAGAGAGTGAGGAGAGTGTGACAACTCCAAGGGTGGGAGCCTGCCGAGGGGACTGGGGGAACACTGTTACCCTCATGGGTTATTATTCAGTCATTTCATCGTATTTGATTCTTGTTGACTTCATATGGGATTTACTTGGCCAAGATGCAGGAATGGTTTCCCATTTCCTTCTCCAGTGAATTAAGGAAAACAGAAATTAAGTGACTTTCCCTGGATCACACAACCAGTAAGTCACTGAGGCTGAATTTGAACACAAATCTTTCTGACCCCAGGTCTAGGACCCTATCCACCGTGCCACCTAGCTACCTCAGTGTTTTCATTAAAATGGGGAGATTGGGAAGAGGGAATAATCTAGTACCAGGAAAGGGGCACCTACCCTCCAGAAAATTAGTGTGTATATATATATATATATATATATATATATATACTATATATATGTATGTATGTATGTATGTATATACTATATATGTATGTATGTATGTATGTATATATATATATATATGCTTTCTCATATCTCCTATTTGATTATAAGCCTTTTGTTTCGCTGTCTTTGTATGCCAAACTAGCCCCGTGACTAGCCCACAGTAGGCACTTAATAAATGCTTGTTGATTAATTGGTTGATTGGTTGGGGTACCAACAGTAGTCCTGTGGAGGTGGAGGTACAGATCCACAGCCTCTTGAAGACCTCACTTCTGATATTGTCCATACAACCAAGAAGTTGTGTACTTATAAACACAAATATTTGCTGAATTTTAGTTTGTTGAGTTTATGACCAAGGATTGTTGGGGGTTGGGGAGGGGTGAGTGGCCTGGATCTCCTTTACCATGCCAGTGAGGTATGGCAAGTGAAAAATCAACTGCCCCCCTATGTGTAATGGCAAAGAACAGTCACAGAAACAGAAACCCTGAATGTTGTGTGATTGTAATGATCCATCCTGGCCCCAAACAAAATGAAAGAAGATATACTTTCCTCCCTCCTCTAGGTCAGGGGACTATGGACATGAAAGAGTGTATATACTGTCAGGAATGAGGGGTGTATCATTTAGTAGTTTGGCAAACCTACCTGCCCCACTTTCTTTTTATTCTTTATCAAATCCCACCCCCAGACACTTGACACTCACTAACTGTGTGAACTTGGGCAAGTCACTTAACCCCCAATTGCCTCATCCTGCATCATCTCCAGTCATTCTGATGAATATCTGGTCACTGGATTCAGATGGCTCTGGAGAAGTGAGGCTGGTGACCTGCACAGCCCTCCCTTACCCAAAATAAAGTCAAGTGCAAGTCATGTCAGGACGAAGGAATAAGAATTTTAAAGAAAGGAGATAAAGCAGCCCTGAGTCAATGCCCCTCGTTGGGAGAATGCCCAACCCACACACAGTACAGAAATGTAATGGAATATCACTGTTCTGTGTGGTGGAGACAGAGAAGTTTGGGAAGACTCACCTGAATGGATATAGAGGGAGAGAAGTTTGGGAAGACTCACCTGAATGGATATAGAGGGAATTCAGCAGAACCAAGAAAGCACTGTATGCATTGACTTCAACAATGTAAAGAGAAAGAACACAGCACCCCCCAGAATTGAAGAGGATTGCAACAAAATATTAAAGCACAACCAGGACTCAAATGAAGAGATCTGAGAAGATACCACCCTTTGTGGAGGCAGGAGGTATATGCTTGGTTTTTTTCCTTTTTGAAAAATAACTATTTGTTCTATGACAGGGAGAGAGAGAGAGAGACTAAGGATAATGATGAGGGTGCAAAAAACAGAAGACATTAATAAAAACTTATTTTTAAATAAAAGAAAGGAGAAGAGGTCATCTTCTCTACAGTCTTCACTTTTGTGTTCCTTCCACCTTGAGATGTCCCAAAGAAACACCCCCATGACCAGGGAGTTCACTCTGACTCAGTCGTCTAAACCCCTCCTGCTTTCCTGTTTTAGCTGCTGCTGCACTAAGTTTCCTGCAGAAACCTGAAAAGGAGCTCATTTGAAAGAATTTCTTGTACCTAGGCCAGTGGAGAGCAGTTGTCTGGCACAGAAACGGTCTTCTCATTAGCCACATGAGACAGAAAGGAAGAAACAAAGTTGATGTGAATCACTTGGACCAAGAACTACAAAAAAAAGGCAGTGGATTGTGGGGGCTTTAGTTCAATGTCAAGGTCTTGGGGAAGGTCATGGTCATTCTCCTCCCATCACCCTGGATTATTTGTTATTGTTTGTAATAAAATAATTTTTCTTCACATAGGCAGGTGAGTCTGACCAAAAGTAAAAGTAAAACAGAAATCTACTTCTGTCTTTGAGCTATTTATGGGCACTGAAAGCCTTGGACCAAAGCCTCTCTGAGAAGGGCCTGAATAGTATTCTGCTCATTAACCTTGAGGCTGAGATGGCCCATGCTTTGGGGACATCTGGCTTTGCTGGCATTTCCTTTGTCTCCGTAGCAACCCTGGGAGCGTTTCCATTCAGTAGTTATGAGAAAGAAGTCAGTATAGACAGGTCACTGTGCATTCAATTTGTTATTTTCTTTTTTATATTTAATGTATCATCAACGAGACCAGATCTGCAGAAAAGAATAAAAATGAGTGTATTGAAACTCATGAACATCTTTGCATTGCTTCTTTCATTTTTAAGTATGTCTTAAATTTGACAAAGTGGTACCAAAGTTGTCCATTGGTTGGTGGCCCCTTCTAACTCCTCTTTTGTTTCCTTACATTTTAAAAAATGTTATATTGAAAATCTTTTGTGTCCCCTTTGGTGAACAGGAAGATAGCTTTCAGATGTTTCAGCCTATCCCCACTGTTGCTACCCTACCTAAGTAGACACCAATGGGCTGCCATCAGCCTGGGTGATGTGGCCATTCTGCTTCTCAGACCTAAACAGTCTCCAAATCACTTGGCTTTGGGTGGACAGCTGGGGGCCCTATGTCCAATCTGGATTTTCTGCCATATAGTCTGTTTAGTGCACATGAAAGGAATGTGACATTGTGGTTCAGAAAGGGAAACTGAGGTGGGGCAGGGCTGCTCTGGTGATAGAATGGTGTAGACATTGCCAACAGGGTCTGCTTCCCCGACGCACTTGATTGGCCTCTGGATCTCTGAGTTGGCAGCTGGTGAGCATCAACCATTTGTCCATATCCCTACCCATTAGAAACTGTTCCCTGATTCTGAAGCCAGGTAGTGAGTTCCCTTCCCTCTAATAGCTGCCACAAGAAACTGTTGGAATTGATTCTCCCATTTGCAAAAAAGAAAAAAAGCCCATCCCCCTCAGAGGAGGTGAGCACTTCTGATGGCAGAGGGGATGGAGATCCACCCATGATCATTTCCCTCAGTGGGATGGGTGCTCCATCAGAGCAGAGACAGATTTAATTTGGGCCTCTACATTCCCATCTCCTAGTACAATGATTGGCATCTATTCCAGTAGATCCTTAATGAATGCTGTTGAGTGAATAAATCCATGAATGAATGAATGAATGAATGAATGAAGTGAATGAATGAGTGAATGAATGAATGAGCAAGTGAATGAATGTGATAGCCAGAAGACCATCCTGCTTGAGATGCTGCCGATTAACCCTTCTGTTGCCTGAGTCCTCCAACAGAATCCTTTTTTCTTGAACTCCTTTTTCTGTTTCCATTTCCTTGGTCCTATTGGGCTTTAAAATAGACCTTGTGCTTTCTCTTATTTGACTTAAAATGAAATGTTAATAGAGGTCTGAGGCTTTTCTGGCTCTTTATGGAAGCCTTTAGGTCCCTGAGGAAACTAGGACAGTAACTAGTGTAATTTAGAACCTTCCTCAACTAGCTGGCCAGGCTTCCAGGGGAGGCTGGCTTCAGAGGCTTTTCATTCTTTAAATGGCTCATCACCTGGTGAAAGATCAGATGGGGGAATGGCTTAAGAGCCACCTGACAGCTCGTCGTATGTAGGTTAGACAGAACAAGTGATAGAGATATAGATAAATGAGATATTTTTATATATGATGTCATTCCCTTCTAAACTCCTCAGTTTCTGGGTACAAAGACCATCTGAGAATGGGGTCCTTGTAGGACCAAGATGGCTCCATCCTATGTAGATTTCTACTGTAGAGAACTAAGAAGTTATGTGGCTTAGTGGAAGGATCTGGATTTGGTATCCAAGCACCAAGGTTCACATCCCCTCTTTGAGTACTAGCTGTGTGACCTTAGGCAAATCACTTAACCACCATCGGATTTAGTCCATGTCTACCAAACGAGGGAATTGGATTAGGTGGTCTCCAAGGACCCTCCTAATTCTGGATCTCATATTCTATTATCTTAAAACCCAGATTCAAATCCTGGCTTTGTTTCTCATTGTGGGAGCATGCAACTTCTGTGGCCCTCTGTAAAATGATGGAGTTGGCATGGTCAACCAGGCAGTCAATAAATATTTACCATGAGTCAGGCACTGTGCTAAGCACTAGAGATACAAGGCAAAAGATAGGCCCTGCCCCCAAGGAGCTTATAATCTAATAGGAATTAGATTCCTATAGTAATTACTGTGTAGTTAGGATGACCAAGTCTGGCCCAAAAGAAGAGATGATGCAACATGCCTCCTTCCTATCCTTAGAGGTGGAATATTTTATATACTATCTGACTCGGTTGATTAGTTTTGTTAAACTGCTTTTTTTCTGTCTCTTTTTAATGTTTTTGTTATAAGGGAGGGCTCTGGGTAGGGGAAGGGTAAATATATACTGGGAAATGAAGACAATGGAAAAACAAAGGAGAATATATATTTGTGTGCATGTATGTATATATACATATATATTTATGTGTGTGCACACACACACATGCACATTTTCCAGCAGCTAGGTAACACAGTGTTTAGAAAAATACCAGTCCTGAAGGAAGACTCATCTTCATGAGTTCAAATCCAGCCTCAGACACTTACTAGCTCTGTGATCCTGGGCAAGTCACTTCATCCTGTTTGCTTCAGTTTCCTCATCTGTAAAATGGATGGGAGAAGGAAACCACTCTAGTAGCTTTACCAAGAAAACCCCAAATGAATCACAAAGAGTTGGAAATGAGTAAAAAATGGCTGAACCACAAATACATTATATTAATGACAGGTTTGGACTAGTAGACCTCTAAGGTCCTTTCCAGCTTTAAATGTGAGATCCTATCATCCTATGATGTCATTTTGCTGTGAACACAATTTCCTGAGGATTTTGAGGATTTTATTTTGTTTGACTTTTCTACTTTGAATGCTATAATTCTATGGAAGAAAGAGAATGATGGGAAAAACTGAACAAGCATCACTGGAGGAGACAACCAAATAGATGATGGTCTACACTGGCAGAGGGAGGGTTTGCACCAATGGAATTACTCCCAGATACCAACTGCCAGGAGATACACAGATGTAGGAGCTTAGGTGTGAGAGAGGCAAAGCACGAGAGTGTGAGTGATTTGCTGCAAGTCTATCCTCATGGTGGGAAAACCACCTTCCCCAAATGGTCTTCCTGAGATATGTCATGAGGTTAACCTTGATGTGAGGACAACCTATCTCCCCAAATTCTTCCATTTCTTGCAGTTCTATTATTGAAAAATTCTAGAGAATTATCAGTATAGAGATGATCACTGAATCCATGGGAATAGAGAGTCTATAAAGAGAGAAGACTGAGAAGGGTGCCCCACCTTGGAGAAAGATACCAAGGAGGACTGAGCAGACAGGTGGGATAACACACAGGAACCAGGAGAGAATGATTCACAAAAGCCCAGATAAGGGACATCTCCAGGAAAAGGACATGATTAGCTGTGTCAGGTGCTACAGAGAGACCAAAAAGGGTGAAGAATGAGAAGAGAGGGCATAGGATTTTCCCATTATGTGACCTGCAGTAACCTTGGCAATGTCAGCTTGGGGTGGAAGGAGAGAGCAGGTTGGTGCAGACTTGGTGGAATGACAGAGACCAAACCTTGACTGGGGAAAGGCAGGTCTTTATTCCAAGACACTAAATTGATATGGAGGAGAGAGAAGGGTTTGGGGGCTTCCCTGGAGGGCTTTGCAAAGTGGAAACCAGGTGGCCCCACCTCACCAATGTGGAACAAAGATGACTTGCTGGGCACATGCAGGGGGCAGAAGAACCTTGCTCCCTGCTGTGCCTAGCAGACCATGTAGGTAGTAGCATCCCAGGGCCAGAAGCAGGCCTCACCTATCAAAAACGTAGCTAATAACCAGAAGAAATTTTTAAGATTTGTGTGCTGAGCCATCTATACTTTCTTGCCTTGCCTTTCATTGTAACATGGTGACATAGATGAGCCTCTGACCCCCTACTCAGAGTTTAGTGACTTATTTTACATGCAATATTCATTATCCAATCCAGTAAGCATTTGTTAAATGTAAGGCACTCTGCTAGGTACTAAGAAAGACAAGATGAAAACAAGACAATCCCTGGACATTTTTAGGGTGTTATTCAGGCAGCTATGGGTTGGTCTGGATCAAGAAGTCTTAACTTTATGTGTGTCTTATGGACCCCTTTGACAGCCTGGTAAAGCCTGTGGACTCATTTTCACAGTGATATTTTTAAATGCATAAATTGAAATAACTAGGATTACCAGGGAAACCAATTGCATTGAAATAGTTACCAAAATATATTTTCAAAAACTTGTTCACAGATCCTAGGTTAAGAAAAAACCCTTGATCTGGGTCAGGGGTGGGGAAGTAGCAGCCTCAAGGACACGTGTGGTCCTCTAGGTCCTCAGGCAAGACCCTTTGACTGAATCTAAGCTTTACAGAACAAATTGGGATTCAATCAAGGGGCTATGTGTAAGGACCTATAGGGCCCCATCCCTGGTAGGTGGTCATTGGGTCCCTTCTAGTCCTGAGAGTCTGCAATTTGTATAAACTAAGGTACAGAAAAGTTAAGGAAATACCCTGGGTCTGAGATCACATCATGAAGCCCAGGGCAGTACCACCAGCAGCCGGGTTGCTGTGCCTTCTCTCCAGGCTGGGCAGCTCCACCCTGGAAAGCTGAAGCTGCAGCCAAGACTGTTACAGATGACCGTCCCATGGCTCCAAAATAAAGACCACCACTTGTAATTGTCCCCACTGCAAAATGACAAATAAGATTCCTCTACACAGTCGAAGAAGGTCAACCATGACTCTCCCTACCCAAGGGACCTCATTGACACCCTTTCCACTCTGGCATCCCCAAGTCTGAGTCAGAAAACAGGATGTAAGAGAAAGATCTGGAGAGTATAGTGGACCACAGACTCCATATGAGTTGGCTGTATGATATGGTAGGTAGCCAGGAATTCTGATGCCCGCGACTGTTCCTGTTCACCCTCCCAAACTACCACGTATTGAACAACTTAATGCATGTGTTTCTATTCATTCATTTTTATATTGGTGTTTCTAAATATTTATAGATGTCTTTGTTGTGAATTGGGATGTTTCATTCGCTTATATCTTCGGTGCCCAGCTCAGGACCCGGCACATAGTAGGTGCTTCGATTTTATCAATGGTAAAATGGGCACAAAAATCCCACCTCCCCACCAGGGTTGTTGTGAGATAAATGAAGTAAAACACTTACACAGGGCCTAGCATACAATAGGCAATTAATAGATACTTATTTCCTTCCTCCTTCCCAGTCTTTTCCCCTTTTTTCTCCCTCCCTTCCTCATTTCCCTCCCTTTTCTCCTTCACTTAGACTTCACTAAGAGAGACCATGTGTCCACATAATTCTTAATAAAAAAATATAATAATAAAATACATAATAAATATAAAAATAAATATATAATAATAAAAAAGATAACAAAGTTGTCAGAGTCCCTCTGCCCTCGCCTTGACCAGACCTCGCCTTGAGGGCACCACAGCTGAAGGAGGCCATCACTGATGGAGAGCCTCCAGAAGAGGCCAACCAGGGGGGCTAAGAGTCCTGAGTCCGTGTCACACGGGAGCAGCTAAGATTCTAGGATTCCACCAAGTTAGAGATTAAGCTGATTCCCTGATCTTCCAGAGCTGAGCTGGGGTGTGGGACATCTGCCTCTGTAACAGCAATCTGATTCCTTGGCACAAAGACAAGGAGCTGCTCAAATGCTTAACCAATGGAATCCTCAGGTCTCTGCCAGTTAATTGTATTTCCTCATTTCCATTTATTACAGTGGTGAATAAGTTAATGCCAAATGGCATTTCCCATAAGCTCTGTCTCTCTGGTGTGCTCTGTCTCTCCGGTGGGCTCTATGTCTCCCATGGGTTCTGTCTCTCCCATGGACTTTGTCTCTCCCATGGACTCTGTCTCTCCATTAGGCTCTGTCTGTCTCTACTTGCAGAGGCCTGGTTTGTGAAATTAGTGACTACTCACCTCTCTTGTTGAAGCAGTAACAAGTTTAATCTAAACACACACACATACCCCCATTCAGGGAACAGGGAGGCCAAAGATCATTTGCTGTCTCCAATAATTTTGAAAGTGCCATGGTCCTCCCTGGAAAGCATTTAAGCTGAACTTCTTGGAATCCCAGGTGAACTCTTGGATCTCCTCCAAACTCCTCCTGACACGGAAACAGGTCATACCATCCCCACACCACAGAAGTACAATTAATGATCAGGAGCCAGACTCTTCTTCGGAAGAGGCCCGTGCTGTTGTTACTAAGACTTTCCTGCTAAATCCCTTGAGTCTGAAGATCTCCAGGGGCAGTGTCCATGAGTAGGTTCTACCAGGCCCCACCCAGCATTCAACATGGCTCCCAGAGGTGAGCTATAAGCTCTGGCTATTCAGAAATGCTCCACACAAGAGCCAGTCTGTTCTCTGGTTTGGGTGGCAAAGACCAGATCTATTGTTTCCATGAGATTTCCTGTGTGAGTGCCTATGCTTAATTCCCTCAGGGAAGAGGAAGAATTGTGACCTGTTCATCTAAGCCTCTCACATTAGCCTAATTTCATCTCTCAGACTGCCCAGTTCTTTATCCTATAAGGGATAAAGTCCAACGACAAGGGAACAGGCTGGAAGACTGAGATGTTTCAGTATGGAAGGGAACCATCTCAAGAATGACCCATCCAGGGTCAGTAGCAAAGTGCCAAGAGATTGGGTGGTGGAAAGAGCTCCAGACTTGGAGTCGTAAGACCTGAGTTCAAATCCCGGCTGCAGCACCTAATGCCTGTGTATCCATGGGCCAGTAACTTGACTTCTCTGTTCCTTCATTTGCAGAGCTCGCCTGCCTGCTTCAAAGGGCAGCAGGGAGGGAGGAGGTCCTCCCTCCACAAATGGGAGTTGGGATATTGTTGAGATTGCTTGCCAGTATCTCATGCTTTTCTTATTTGATGGATAGATATTAGATAGATAGAAGGGGAAGGGAGATCATTAAAGATACTGGAACTAATCCAGATGGAAGTGGCCAGAGGAAAAATCATCTTTTACCACTATCCTTTCATATTTGATGCTCTGGGGGCTCTTGCGAGTGTATAAAATGAATTTTTTTTAATAATTGAACACGAATATTCGTGAGCTATACAATCTTCCCCTGTGGGCTCATTGAAAGCAACTTGGGGCAGGCAAGATGAGGACTCATTGCTCTCCTTGAGCAATTCTTCTGTTCAGTCTCTATATTTTAAAATCTTTTCACTCCATGGAGTTTGGAGACTCTTAGTATTTAGTCTGGAAAATCTATTTTTGAAAACTCTCTTAAATGTTTATGTGTCAATGAGTTCCCAACTGGGTGATTGTGAACATTTTTTTCTATGATGTTGACTTGGTTTTGGTGTGACTTGCTGGTTGAGCTCTCAAGGATATTTGAGGATCTGCATTTGTAGCATATGTCAGTCTTTTGTAATCAGACTGAGCAAGATGGGGAAAGCCCCAGATGTGATGGGCTTAGTGGGAGCAGAATGGTGGGATGGAGGTAGGCACAGAAGGTTGTAGAGGGAGATAGCAGTGAAGCCAACCCCTCAAAGGCTGGCATCTTCATTGCTTTCCTCATTGATACCTCAGGTCTGCCCAGTGGGGCAGCTCTGGCAGGATACAGGCGCCAGGTGCAGAGTCAAGAGAAGTGGTGAGTGAGGTGACGTTATGCATAGACCACACAATGACAGGATATTTCAGCTGACTGTAGCAGACTCATTCTGACCTAGGAGATCAAAAATTGAGTATACATTTGAATGAATTTTCCTAATCAGGCCTTTGGGTATTAAGGGGATTTAATTCAGCTGTGATTTATGATGGTTAAGGGACAACACGTGAAAGATGCCAAATTATACCTTGGTACCTGCTTCCTTAAATCCTACATTGAATTAGAGAGTGCTTTTTTAGACATTGTGGTATTTAAGTGCTTTAATAAAGAATTTGCTGTGTGTATGTATACACACATATTTCAGATTGGAAGAGTAGAAAAGCATTTTGAGGCTCACAAAATTTTTTGCCTGTGACTTCTGAACATATGGCATCCTTTCTACTTGATGGCAAATGCCGCAGAGGCAAAAACAGCATCCGATTCATCTTTGTGGCTCCCAGAGAGCACAGAACAGTGCCTTCCACTTAGGAATCAATACGCTTTTATTGAAGGAATAACCACATGGAAGTTTGTTGAGATTCTGTAACCAAGCCACCAACCACAACCTAATTGATAGCATGCCCTCATCATCAGCACAATTCCCACGAGAGGTTTAATCTGCAAGCCTGGATATGAAACAGGCTGATCCGTAGGTATCTCCTCTCCACAGCTTTGACCAGTTTTCCACCATCATTTGCCTTGACCCTGCTTTGTGGGCGGGGTCAAGTCAAGAATCTCACTTCAGGTTGAATTGATTTATTTTAGGTGAATTTAAAGAGGCCCAAGTCAAAAGCAGCTTTCTCTTCTCGTCTTTGATTGGGCACATTGATCTGGTGGGGAAAGGAGATCGTTAACAATCCAGACTCTGCATTCCCTCATTCCCATCCTGTGTATCACTCAGCATGGTGGACTGCTGAGTCCACAAGAGCACTGACTTTTCCCAGCTCCTTTCATATATATCTATATATGTGTATATATGTATGTGTATATGTGTGTATATGCATATTTGTGCATATGCATATGCATATGCATATGTGTGTGTATGTGTGTGTACATGGAGAGAGAAGCCATTCAGATTTGTGCAGTCCTTGGCACTAAAACCTGTGCCTTCTCCCCTTCAGAATTTGCATTCAAGTCCAAGCCCCTCAGCCCTCCTTGCTGCCATGAATCTGCCCTTCCTCCCCTTTTCACTCAGGACTTCTGGAGGGAAGAGCAGTGGAGTCACAAACCACAAACAAACGTCTTCAGGTGGTCTCAGGCCCCTCATGCTTTCCTGCATCTTTCTGGGTTGGGTCAGGAATGGGGGTGACTGTCTCCTCCCTTCCTTATCCTTTCCATAAAGACTTGGGGATGGAGAATGAAACTTCATCTCCATCCATTAGGACACCCCCCCCATCTGTAGCTGGACAAAAGGGGTCTTTGCAGAAGATAGAGACAGGCCAGGAAATGCTGGAAGCAGTGGGATTTTGGTGCGCATGTCTGAGGAATTCCTGACTAGCATGTATACAGCCCTTTAAGGCTGGCACAGTCCTTTTCATAGGTTATCTTCAAACAATTCTGTGAGGCAGGTGCCATTGGGATGGCGATT
>CM053770.1:252783513-252935452 GCA_028658325.1 Potorous gilbertii
CAATAGGAAAGTATATGTCGAACCTATACAAAATTGTATGCTGTCATGGGGAGGGAGGGGGGTAGGGGGGTAGGTGTGGGGGTATAAAATCTTAATTTTAAGGAAGTGATTGTAGAACCTTTAAAAATAAATAAAATAAAAATTTAATTTAAAAAAAAAAAAAAAGAAGCAAAGTTACTCTTCATGCAGACTTAGAGCATCTGGGCCTGAATCCAAGTTCTGCTTATTGACTACACTACCTTGAGAAAGTCCCACTGCCTCTTCAGACCTCAGTTTCCTTTTCTGTGACATAGAGAGATTAGATGCCTCTGAATTCCTTTCTACCTCTAGATGCTATTAACATCATGATGATAAGAGGTCAAAAATTGAACTAGTTTAAGGGAACTACAGTGACAAGGGAAGGCATTCTGGGCCAGCTGCATCTTGAGCTGAGACCCAAAGGAAAATTCAAAGAGACAAAGGGGAAAGGGGAGAAGAGTGAGGCAAGCCTAGATTCACACAAGAGGCAGAAGGTACATGAAAAGCTGCCTGGTCCAGTCTCTATAAAATAGCAGATGTCACAGCCACCTAATAAGGTATTGTTATTCCCCTTTTACAGAAAAGGTCCTACATCTAGGAAGTGTTGGAAGTGGACCTTGACCTCAGGTCTTCTAGCACTGTGCCCACCATGACACCTCAGTTATAAAATAAGGTTAGGTGAACCAACATGCACAGAAAAGATATTCATGGTCTCTAAAAGAGCTGTCTTTTTTCTCTTCTTAGTATGTTGTAATATGTTTTAGTTCAAGATTTAAAGAGAGAGAGAGAAGCTTCAACATGATGATCTCTGAGGGCCATCCCTAATATAGAAGCCCATGGACCAGTTGGAGCTATCTCTGGTTTTCTTTCCCTGGTGGACAAGACATCAAACTCTCCTTACCCTAAGGGATGCTAGGGAGCAGTGAGACAGGCAACTGGGCAGATGTGTCAGCTTGGTTGACAAAACCAGGCACAGCAGTTTGGACTCGATGTGATTGGTAATAGAGAGCCATGGAAAATTTCTGCTCAAGGAGTGAGTGGTACTAGGAGAGCAGTGTTTTAAAAAGATGAGCACACAGAGGTTTGCAAGAGTGATGGGAGCAAAGGGAAGCTTCAGGCAGAGAATTTGTGAATCAGCCAAACTCATTTGAGATGCAGTTTTAATCCAGATTTGGTTTCCTGGCCACCATTTGTCAAGGCTTCTGCCCAGAGAAAATATGGAGAGTATTTAGTGGTTTATATCAATCCTACCACCAGACCATGCCTGACATGAACAGCATATGAGAAGCCCCGGGAGAGAATGTATAGCCATGAAATGGGGAGAGGATAGAGGGAAGGAGAAGGGGGGATCAATGTCTCCCAATCGCTTGGCCCTTTCAGCCAAGAACCATTCAGGCAAGAAATAGCTTCTTATTAAAAGGTCTCCTAGTAGCAATCCCCCCAATATGATGGAATGAGGGAGGGGCATCCCAACTGACCATTAAGCATCTTCTACCATGAATTATACAAGAACCTAAACCAACAAGAAATCCCAGAGGTGTGACATCAGGATATGGCTGAGGTGTAGTAAGGTTGGACCACTATTTTTCTCAAACCAGCAGCCAGGATGACTACACAAATCAGGAGTTCCCAGGAGCTATAGCAGCCTAGGCTGTGAGGGTCAGAGGGTCAGAATGTGGCAATGGAAATAGCACTGCTTCTGGAGTCAGATGACCTAGACTCAACTCCAGGAGCCTCCTTGGGCAAGTCTCTGAGCTACAATGAGTCTCAAATTCTTCAAATGTAAAGTGGGGATCATGTTACTGGTGCTACCTACCTCTAAGAGGCAGTTGATGGTGCACTGGGCTGAGAGTCAAAGACCTGAGTTTGAATTTGGGCTCAGTTCTGTGACCCTGGACAAGTCTCTCAGTTTCCTCAACTGTAAAATGAAGAAAACAATAGTACTTACCTCTACAGTTGTTGTAAGGATCAAATAAGATATTTGTTGAGCACTTAGCATGGTACCTGGCACTTAGTAGGTACGAATAAGTGCTTATTCCTTCCCTCTTAAAACAATCTGACATTTGAGGCAGCATATCCATGCTGCACTTGGAGTCCAAGAACATGAGTTCAAATCTCAGCTCTGCCCTGTATTACTTGTATAGCAGTAGATGAATCACTAGCCTTCTCTAGATCTGTTCCCTCCTCTGAGAAATGCAAAGCTTGGCCCAGTTGACCTCCAAGGCCCCTTCCAGCTTCTAACTGATGCAATTTCAATCAGATGAGTGAGTATACGTCAATATGGCAAGGACAGGTGATTACCTTGGTATGGACAAGCCTAGAAAAGAAATGCTTCCACTGTTTCAGATCACACCCCATATAGAATTTATCATCTGACTTGCTAGAGAGCCTTGTGGAAGGGAAATCATTTGCCTGGGGTCACCACAGCTACAAAGCATCAAAAGTAGGATTTGAACCTGTGTTTGTGACCTGAAGACCATTACTGTTTTAACTACACCAGGCTGTCTCTCCAAATAAGTAGAGTCCAGCAAAGGGTTGCTGGGCTTGGAGGGACCACAGAGGTCATTCCCTCCAGTGCCTCCTATCTTCTTTTCTTTAATTTCCAAGACGTCCCTCCATGATGCTTCCCCATGCCCTGTAGTTAGAATTAAGCTCTCCTCCATTCTATCTTGGTATTTGGTATTCCTCTACTGTGCTTCCCCTGTTCTTCTCTGTATTCTGTGGATCTGTGTACACCTCATTGCCTTTCCAGTTCAGCAGTGATGCTAATTACAACTCCCATTGTATTAACTCCAGGGTTGTGTGCCCAGCATCCCAGAGTTAGAGTTGGTGGGACCTTGAAAGGCATCATGTCCAAACTTCTCATTTTAGAGAGGAGAAAATGAGACCCAAAGGAATTAAATGAACTCTTCCAAATTGCACAGATACTAAATGCCAGAGACAGAATTTGAGCCCTGGCACTTTGACTTCAAGTCCAGAATTCTTTCCACTGTACTTACTATGATGTAATTTGAGATTTACAAAAGTCTCTTGTCTCAACAGCCAAGTGGGTAATTCAAATATTATCCCCATTTCTAGATGACAAACTGAGGGGACATAGGGGCAAGAAAGGAAAACAATAGAAGGATGTTATGGGATAAAGACCATAAGAAACTTTTGATTTTTGTCAGTTAGGGAGTCCCCACTTTGTTTAAAAAAAAAAAGCCTTAATCAGCTACACTGCTATCTATAGCACTTTCTAATGCTTATCCAGAGATAACATTTCTAATTCTCTTGTCTACAGCTTTTTAACAGACCCACTGTGCTTGTGGATTAGATTAAAAATTCAGTGATATTGAAAAATGGAGCTGTCCTAGACTCAGTGCTGATCCCAGTTCCAGATGCTCCCTCCTTCATTGCCCATAACAGTGCCAGCAGATGGCCTATTGCAAACGTCATTGATCACTTTGGAGAGTCAACACTGAGTGCCTTTGATTAGTGATATCTTCTCTCTGGCATGTGGTATCTCCTGAGGGGAGGGGAGAGTAGATTTAATGGTGGGCGGTTTTCTTGTTTAAAGTACTAATATTTCTTAAAAGAAATGTAATGAAGTGTTTCTGCCCCATTTCCAAATACAATGAAAGTTCTCTGAGAGCAGACTGTTCATTTTTGTCTTTGTAGTCTCAGTACCCAACACAATTTCTATCAAATAGTAGTATTCAAGGCTTGCAGCCCAGCATAGAGAACAGAGAACCAGCTTTGAAATCTGGGAGACCTGAATTCAAGTTTTACCTCTGACACATGTTGACTGTGTGACTCTGAGGAAGTCACTCAATCTTTTGGTGCTCTAGGTAATTCTCTAAAACTACAAGTTACAGAGACAATGCCAATCTCCACTGGTAGAAGGAGATTTGTTTTTTTTTTTCAATTGAGTACCTTATACAAATGAAATCACAGATTCAGTCCCTGTAACTATGTAGAAGCTCCAGAGCAGGATTCAAAAGCTTTTTTTATGGTTGGCCACAGAAAACATAGAGAGCTTTGCACAAGTGAAAACCAAAGGTCACCTAACTTTAGCTGTTATTTTGAGAGAGAAATATAACAAATGTGTCTAAATTGCCTATTTTTAAAAAATTGAGACCAAACAAGACAAAATTTAATGATTATGGAATCCCATATTACTAATAGCTTACATTTTTATTGTCTTAAGGTTTGCAAAACACTTTATTTATGTACTGTCATTTGACCCTCACAAAAGTCACTTTATGACTTAGAAAGTTATTGTCATCCATCGCAGCCCATAATTGGGAATATTCCCTATTTTACAAATTAAAGAAGTGAAAAAGAAATCTCAAAGTAGACATCAAGGCAAGCAATTCAGCCTACGTTGTTTAGGCTCCCAGTAGGCCACTTGCTAGGTGTTTCCAAGCATTAGAAATGCTGTCACAAGGAAGAAGGAGGAGGCTTGCCCTGCTTGTCCCCACTGGACTAAACTAGGAGCAATGTGTGAAAGCTAGAAGTCTTCTAGATTCAATGCCAGGACAAATTTCCAAACCTCTTGGAATCCTCCCAAAGTGGGCAGGGCTGCCTTGGGAGGTCTTTGGGCAAAATCTGGTGGTTGTTGGGGGATGCCAGTTCTGGAGTAGAGTGGGCTAGATCTTCTTGGAGATCGGTTGCCATTCTGAGATTCTGTTGTCCTAGAAGGGCAGTAATCTGTGGAAACACCGGCAATTCCATTCATACTTTCCACAGCTCCCTCCCACTCTCCTAGTAAGGGAGAATGCAAACAGAAGTCAGATAATCATTTAAGGGTCTCAGATTTAGGCTTAAAAGGGACTGATGAGGATATCTCATCCAATTCCATCATCTTAAAGATGAGAGTCCTTAATATTGAAGTGACTTTCATGGGACCACAGAGGGAGGTAGTGAAAGAGAGAGCATGTTAATCCTTGTCCTATGAACCTGAGGGGAGAATTCAGTCCACTGCAGTGCCCTGACACTCAGGGTCAGGTAATGTCATGTACAAACAATGTGAATTCTTCTTAGAGGAATGAGGCTGAGGACAGATGCTGCTTCTAGATTGTCCCAAGGTCTGCAGTCTGTGACATCCAGCACCCTTCACAACTACATTGGTGATATGCATTTCCTATTAGATACAATATGATTTAGAGCACAAAAATCAAAGGCAAATAAAATGCTCAAGGCTTCCTCTGACCACAGTTCATCTCAGTGGTGACCTGGCAAGTGAATCTCTTTTGTCTCCAGATTCTTAGAGAAGCCTGCTACTGAATTCTGGTGACCAGTTAGAAAGTTATTTACTAATTCCACTCCAGAGTAATTTTCAACATGAGCTACCATCTGTCAAGGTTTATTTCCATTCTACTCCTGATAGCCAGGCAACCAGGTCTATTAAGTGCAGGAGAGAACCTAATTCCTGCCCTCCAGGCTAACAATCAGGGCTTCTGAGTCCTCACTAGCAGAAATTGTAATGAGACAGAAACCATGGGGATGAGGCCAAGGTTATCTTTGACATTCAGGAAGGTGAGGAGAAAAAGGGTCAAAGAAGATGTTAGGCAGGGCCATTTGAAGAAAGGCTGGTGCTCAAATCTTAGAAGGAGAAGAGCTGATCTGTTCACGTCTCCTTAGAGTCCCCAAACCACTCAGATGCTTGATTTGTAAAGTAACAAGCTGGTAAGAAATCTCAAGAAACTACAGTGTAGACTGAATTCTCATCACAGCAAGTCATTTCCCTGCTCTGAGTCTCAACTTGCTCATCTGTAAAATGGGGAGAATAACCCCTATAGTTGTGGTACAGATCTAGGAACTGGGTCTGTGAAATGCTTGGCCAACCCTGAAGTGATTTAGAAGGTCAAGTTGTCATCATCATCATCACCATTCTCATGCTAGTGGATGCCTGCTGGTCTCTGGTCACCTCAGACAAGTGCTGTTCCCTTTCCCCCACATTCCGTGCCTTGCCCTTCCAACTTGGTGATATAGAATTGCTTGTCTTATTCCATAAATTAAAAATAAAATAGAGGCAAAGAAAGGGCCATTTCAACTTATAATGAGTCTCATTAGCCCTACTTTACAACTGAGGAAACCATAAATGTTTATTGTGTTTCCTATGTGTGCAGCCCTCAAGGGTTCACATTCTCATGGTGGAAATAACATATACATTGCTGGGTTACAAGATACATACAGTATTGATGAGTGGCAAGGCTCTAGCAACTGAGGGGACCAAGAGAGGCCTCCTAAGGAAGGTGCAACCAGTTAAATCTTGAATTGATTTGGTCATGGGTCAAAAGGATGGACCCACCCCAGGATCATGGGATGGAGTTGAAGCTGGGTTCTCCTGACTCCAAGGTCCTCACTGCTTACTATGGAGCATTTGTAAAAGAATGTCCTAAGCAAGGGCTTAGGAAAGAGAACAAGGACATCCTCTGACCTTCTGCTATCAGCTGCTGTAAGGTTAATTAGAGGTAAAGATCCTCCTGCCCATTAATAGGCCTCAGGTGAAGCCCATTAAGGGAGGGGTGGGGAAGAAGAGACTTGTTTTGTAGCAAGGCCCACACCTTTCGCTAATTAATGAGGCACTAGGTAAAGAAGATTGTGATACCCTCTGGCTCTGAAAAGTGTATATGTACTCTACTTTGGGGGCATGTGCCAGAGGAGACTCTGGGTAGCCTTTAAGGAGTCCCCCTCCCTTTGAAAACTCAGATTTTGGTGCTTCTGTCTCTGGTAACTATGTATGGCTATCTGTTGATCTGTGACGATACACAGTCAGACAGTTAGAAGCCCTGTCTGTTGGTCTTTATTTCACTGCTTATATTTTCTCTGTTGGTGAATGTAATTAAAGTATATTGTTGACCCCTCAAAAGTTACTTTCTTTTTAGAAAAGCAGATCTAAGAACCTGTGCAGCAGGCCCTCCTGTATATGCCAAGGTCCTTGTTGCTACAGGACTCATTTCTTTATGTTGAATTGGCCTCACAGAAGAGATATAAGAAGTTACTTGCCCACCTTCAGGTAGGGAACACAATATATAATGTAGACTTTTTAAATGTATGATTAGTTTAAGGAAACTACTCTCCTCTTCCTGCTTCTCCTTCTCCTCCTTCTTCTTTTCCTGATGTTGAACCATTTGGCAAGGCCAAGGACTTAGGTGGCAAGATCTTTCTTTTCTGGGGCTTCAGTGTGTGATTATGGCTATAACGCCTTCAGGAGCACTTACCAGGCTGCCTCTCCAGAGGAGTTGCTCTGTCTCTCTCTCTCAGGGAGTCTGGAAACTTCAGAAAGACTGATTTGCCATCCCTGTGAATAGCAGTTGGTGGGGCTGGATGGCCTGATGGTAGCAGTTGGTCAGATGGTCAGCAATTGGTGGTGATGATCAAGCTAGACTTCTTCTCCACCATGCCTTTTCTCCTCAACAATAACTGTCAGGGCTGGGCTGGAAGCATGGTGGTTTGGGGGATGCTAGGATTGACCTCAAGGTCCTGAATTGTCTCCATCAGAGACTGAGGGGACATGATGCCAAGGGGGTGCCTGCTATATTGGTGCTTGGTCCTCCTCTCTCTCTCTCAGGGGGCCTGGTTCCCTAGCCTGCTCTGGAGGTAGTGATTGGCTGGCAGGTGGTGGGGATGACCAGCCCCTTCTTCATAGGAATTGCTTTGCCAAATGATTGTATTGAGGGCTGGGCTGGAAGCAGAACAAGTGGTCAAATATGTTAGATAGTCAACAAGCAATAAGTGCCTATTATATTCCAGGCACTGTTCTAATTGCTGGGGATCCAAAGAAAGGCCAAAGACAGTGCCTGCTCTTGTGGAGCTCTCACAGTCTGATGCAAAGAACTATGTACAAACCAAAGACACACATGAAGAACTAGAAGGGATCACCAGAGGGAAGACACTGGCACTAAGGGGTATCAGAAAGGCTTCTTGCAGGAGGAGGAATTTTACCTGGAATTTGAACAAAGTCAAGGAAGCTGGGAGACAAAGATGAGGAAGGAGGGACAGCATCCCAGGTATGGAGGGGAGCCAGTGGACACTCAGAATTGGGAAGTAGGAGGAGCAGCAAGGAGGCCAGTGTCACCCACTTGTAGAAGGGATACTTGTGCAGGGATGCTCTGAACCAGATAATCTGTGAGGACCCCTCAAGTTTGAGAATTCTCTGAAACAAGGTCACACTGTGGCACACCATCCCTCTCCCACTTCTGGACTGAGTTTGCTTTCCTGATTACATTGGATAAAAAACAGATGAAAGGAGGAATCCTTCAGGTTACTCAGAGAAGAAAAAACCAACGCTCTTTCCCATGACCTCAGAATATAGTGGTCTTGCATGATCTCTCTACTTCTGCCGAGGAGAATTAGGGCCTGAAAGGATGCTGACCCAAGAGTGCTCCCCTCTGCCTCTGTGAGGGTAGAGGAGCCTCAAAATTGAGGGGGCAGGGGATCTCTGGCTCTACCACCTTTTCAATCAGCTTTTGCCCCACAAGGAGGAGAATTCCTGAAGGATCCTTTGTATTCATCAAAGGATTTGTCTCTCTGTGTGTTCCAAGATTGGATGCTGCATGAGGAGGGAAGCAGACTCAGGAGGGTCATGTATCCTCTGATAGATTTGCTGAGACCAGGGTTTCTGGTTTGATCAAATGAATTTGAAGAATTAGAAAATGCTTGGCCCTTTCTTTCCTCACCTCTCAAGCTGGTTTTGTTGGCAACTACTTGTTTCAGTGGAAAGAGCCCTCTAGGACCTGGCCCTAGGAGTTAAGAGAGCTAGATTCTAACTCCATCTCTATTACTGACTTTATGTTCTTGGTTAAATCATTTAAACTTGGTGGATCAAAAGGTCTCTAGTTTTGTCAAGAGCTTCATCATCATCTTGGGGCAGCTAGGTGGCACAGTGGAGCACTGGCCCTGGAATCAGAAGAATCTGAGTTCAAATTCAGTCTCAGATACTTACTAGTTGTGTGAGCCTGAGCAAGTCACTTAACCCCAATTGCCTCCCCAAAAAGAGAGGGGGTGGATGAAAGTCTCTCCATCTTAACAGTCACCAAGGTTTACATCTTCAGCATCATCCTTGGTACTCCTCTCACTCCATACCCAGTTACCAACTTTGTCATTCCCATTTCACAATACCATGCCCCACCCTTCACTGGCATCTCATCTCTCATCTGGACAATTGCAATAGCTGCCCAATTGGCCTCCCTGCCCCCAGCTTCCTCTCTCCCAATCCATCCTCCCACACCTGCCCAAGTGATTTTCCTCCAGCACAGCTCTGACCATGTCACTTCCCTACACAAAAGACCTCTGTGTCTCCCTCTTGCACTTTGGATAAAGTATACATTCTGTTTATTTTTAAAGCTCCTCCCAGTCTGCTCCCAGCATCAACTTCCCCTGGTGCCCTCTACATTCTAGCCACACTGAACTATGTTGCACATTCTCCATGTACTGCAGCCTATTTCCTATCCCCTTTCCTTTACCCAGGCAGGTGGTGGTGATGATCAAGCTAGACATCTCCTTTATCTCCATCTCCCAGACTCCCTGGCAGCATTCAAGGCTTAGCTCAAGTGACTCTTTCCCGAAGCCTTCTTTGATTTCCCCCTCCTCTATATTACTTTGCATATATCTTCAATTGATGGAGTCTATAAGTTTCTTATTTCCATGAAGAGGGAGCAGAGGCCCAAACCTGCTGAGTCTCATGGTCCTCCTTCAAACCTCTGACAAGAGCATGGTCGCCAAAAACCTATAAATAGTCTCAAATGTCTAGGCAGGCTGTGAGGGATCATCGTCAGGCGCCCAAACGCCCCAAGGGCGATGAGCAAGGCTCTGGGCCTTTAACCAAAGTGGAAGGGAAGCAAGAGTCCCAAAGAGCCCATTAGCTTGCAAACCCACAAGAAATTGTTTC
This sequence comes from Potorous gilbertii, assembly GCA_028658325.1. Taxonomy (NCBI): domain Eukaryota; kingdom Metazoa; phylum Chordata; class Mammalia; order Diprotodontia; family Potoroidae; genus Potorous; species Potorous gilbertii. Next base: position 252,793,409 of record CM053770.1, read on the forward strand.
TCAGGAGGGCATTCTGGAAAGGACAGAGAGAAAAGAATGGAAGGGAACCGGGAAATGCCCAATGTGTCTTTTCAGACTATGCAAACGGATTAAGGTGTCATGTTTCTCCATAACTGTGAAAATGGAAAATGGCAACAGGGCTATGAAAGGCCCAGTCAGTCCTGTGGGGCTGTTTAGGCATAACTGGGGTCCATAAAATCACTTCCCAGGTCTAGATGAGTAAACACAGGAGGAGAATAGTTTACATGAAATCGGTCCTCAGCCCTCCCGGGAGCTGGCAAGGGCATGATGGAAAACAGAATGAGGAGCCCTGGGAGTGTGAATGGACAGGAGACCATCCGGCCTCTCCCTCTTGTTTCATGCCTGCCAGAATGCAGCTTTAAATAATTGCCATCATGCTTCACCATCCATAAACTCAGCTTCCTACAAAAGGATGGCTGCCTTCCTTTTAGAAAAAAAACAAAGTTTTTGGTGTTTTTTGTCTTTTACATTGCCATCATTTCTCAACACATTACTTTGAAACAAGGGCCAACAGTTATACAAAACTGACAACACGTTCAGCATTCTGTCCCTGTCACCCCTCATCTCTCTCCTAAGAGGCAGGAGGTTATGTGTTGGCATCTGTCTTCTAGGGCCAAGACTGGTCATTTTTAGCATCAGTCGCCTTGACTGATACTTTCAAAACCTTGGGAGGTCAATACTCTACTGTACCAATTCCTCCAGGGATTGCCTCCTTTAGGAAAAAATGGAATTTTCTAACTCAGGGGTAAATTTCTGCCCCATCACATCCCATCTGTTTCTCTGTCTGAGATTATTTTGTTTTCTCCCTACAGGTAAACAATGAAAATGTTGTGAAAGTCGGTCACAGACAGGTGGTGAACATGATCCGCCAAGGAGGGAATCACTTAGTCCTTAAGGTTGTCACGGTAACCAGAAACCTCGATCCCGATGATACAGCCAGGAAGAAAGGTGTGTGTTCTCAGTCATACCCTTGTCTGGTCAAGCTAGATGGGGCTGGTGGGGTGGGGCAGAGCAGGGGAGGAAAGGGGGGAAAAGGAGACAAGAGCATCCCATTCATTCTCATGACTCCGTCTGAGAACCATTCCCCCATTTTTAGGAACTGCTTTTGTAAATGAAACATTCATGCTCAATGTGTTAAGACATTTATAAAAGGAGCGTAGGAGATGCTTTTTCTCACTCCCTGACAAGAAATCTCTTGTAGCCTTCCCCCTTGCCTTGATTCCAAGTTGAGAAGTAAGAAGGAAAGCATCCCACTGGTCTTGTGTCATGGTCAAAGCCATATTCACCATTGTTTGGAATCAGTCATCCAGGCCCTTCCCGCTAGTACACAGAAACTCACAAATGTAAGTGGGCTAGGGACAAACTGGTCCAGCCTTAGCAGGGAGATTTGGTCAAAGTGGCCACTTACAGATGCTGGGGAGGTGGGGCTGCCATATTTGCCAAAGCCTCAAGAGGTCCTTGGTCCTCTCCTCCTGAGATCTGCAAAGCTACAAGGCCACAGAGAGTGAGGGGAAGCATGGTGGCAAAGGGCTTGACTTCCAACCTGACTCTGCCACTACGTTGTCCAAACCCCTTTCCCTGCTCTAAGCCTCAGTTCCATTCTCCATTAAAAAATAAGAGGATCATGACTTGTGATCAGTCCCTCAGGGGTCCCTCCAACTCTCTAGGTGGGGAGTTAGGACTGGACAGCCTCAGTTTCCTCAGCTGTAAAATGAATAAATTGGAAAGAGTAGCCTTTGAGATCCATTCCAGCTCTAGACCTAGGACCAGAAGTCTTGTGATCATTGCCAGATCCGAGCACTCCTGAAAATGTATAGGGTTACGCAGCTCTTCTGTGCCAAAGAACAGGCCTAGGAGCCCCACTGGCAAAGGAGTATTTCCTAGTGAGGCTTTGATGTGGGGATGGTCTCTCATTTTCATGGTCTGCCAGGATTCACACATTAACCTCCATCTCCCCAAGGGCCTACCTTGACCTAACCCATGTAGCAGCTGCAACCTGCCTACAGTAACCAGGGAGCTGTTAGCTACCCTGCTTGTGCACAGACACATATAAAGTTAGAATCTTACTTAGATCAAGGCCCCCAAAACAGGAGAAATCAAGATAAAAGGGATCTGCAAAGTCCTGGACTTTAAGACAATGGATTCTTTTTCTCACCCAGCTTGGGCACCATCCCTTAGCATGGTGCTTCTGTGTTGATTGATGGATTGATGAGTCTTTTGTCTCTATCCAAACCATGGGTGCCTTCCCCTCTGGTTTCTGAGTTAGAAACCCACAGAACATTCAGAGGTGGGCCCCGGGGAGGGCCTAATGGGGTTTGATTCTCCCCAAGAGTCAGTGTCTATGCAAAAATTTACATGTATGGAGGTAAATAGCAGCTCTGCCTGGAAGGTCCTTTCACACGCCATCATAAACATACTAATTTGTCAAGCCCACTGTGATCAACTAACAATCATAATTCCAATAGAACTCATGGAAATATCCTGCAATGTGACACATCGAAAGATCACTGAGGTGGTGTTTCAAATCCAGTCATCCCCCCTCCGGAAACAACTTTCTATGTCTGCGTTCTCAGCAGAGCCCTGCCAGGGCAAGACCAGTGGCACACATGCCAGGCTATTTCCATGGTTCGGGAAAAACCTGACCCTGTTGGCCTGTGTAAATGGCCAGGGTTTGGGGCAGTAGATCTGACTATTGACGCTTCTGTGTCTGCTTCTGTTTACTCTTCTGCGAAGCCCCTCCACCTCCCAAGCGAGCGCCAACTACAGCCCTGACCTTGCGGTCTAAATCTATGACCTCCGAGCTGGAAGAGCTTGGTAAGAAAGCCTTGTTGTCTCACCAGCATGCTGCAGTAGTGGAGATGAAAAGGAAATGTCAGGACTGCCTGAGGTCCCTGGTCCCTGAATGAGGCCCCCCTCCTGCTCACCCAATCTCAGAGAGGCCCTGGCTAGGAATGCGCCACTCTGGGCACGACCCAAGATGTGCATGTCCCCCTCCCCCGCCACCCCGCATGATAGCGTCCTTTCTTAGAAGCTGCTTTCGTCCTTGCCTGGTTTGAAATTGAAAAGTGTGGGAAGAAATGATGTTTGTGTAACTTCATATATCACCAGTCTGACATCTCTCTTTAAAGTTGTTCTCTTTTATGTGTAGTTGATGTCATCTCTGTGTTTGTGTGTGTGTATGTGCGTGTGTGTGTTTGTGGTTGGTGAATTTTTACACAATGAATTTTTTAAAATGAGTTTTGCCCTTTGATTTTATCTAATATTGTTTTGTTTTGAATTTTTGGGCCTCTCACTAGTGGACAAAGGTAAGTGGCCAGGTGGGCAATTTAAAGGTCCTTTTTCTCTAATTAGCTCTCAGTAGATACCACTGAGAAGTTATCCCAGAAATGTGAAAATATGTGAGTGAAGAGACAGATAAGCACATTGAGAGAGAAAGATAGGGAGAGAGAGACAAAGAGGGAGAGGGAGAGAGAGAGAAAGAGAGTGCTATGTGTGTATATTTGTATATGCAGATAATTTCCAGTCATTCCACTATTGAAAATATACCCATTTTGAAGAAAGAAAGTATCTAATATCCTTTTGAGGGATGGTGTTGAAAGAACTCTGCCTCTGATGAGTCTGGGCAGCTGAAATAATGAAGGTTATCTTTTGCTGATGACTATATAGGAAGCAGCCTCTGCTGTCCATGTGGGACATGTGTCCCCACTGGTCTCTACACTTGTTCAGTGAATGGGGAAATGTAGATGGGAGCTACTCAGGAGACAGATTTAGGGTGGCCCTTTTTCCTGGGTTTTAAATCATGCTCTACCCCACAGAAAAAGCCATCGGAAAGATGGCAGCCTTAATCATAAAGAAAATGGTGGTGGCCTGGCAAAGTCAGCCTGGGTTTGAAGCTTGAAGTCCAAGTCATCATTAGTAGAAACCCAAAAAAGAGATGAGTGTTCCTGGCACCAGGAGCAAGGGCTGATGGGGACAGAAAGAGCAATTCCTTCCAGAGACCAGCAGCCCCAGGCTTGAGACTCTGAGCAGCTGTCATGGATCCAGATTGGCCATAGCTTGTGGCTTTAGCGTTGATTTGTTGTGTATTTTTCTCTATCTTGGTCTTAAACTAAAGTCATTTTTGTCATCCTTTAAACCAGAAATAAGACTGTCACTCTGAACCCCTTCCCCGATTTGATTTTAGAAAGCAGTTCTATTTTCTAGAAGACATCCTTAGACAAGAACCACAGTCCCTGGGCTGTTCATCACATACTCCACATTCCTGGGGTGCAGGCCTCTAAGTATCCTCTTTTCCTGCTCCTACCTATACTCTAACTTGTCTACACAAGAATTAAACCCTGTGCTGCAGGTGGGTTCTGGGCAATTGCTTTTTTTTTAACCCAGATTAAAACTTTACATTTATGCCTGTTAGCAAAACTTACTTAATTTGGCCCATCACTTTAGTCTGCTGTGACCTTTTAGAATTCTAATTTTGTCACTGAATATGTCAGATATATCTCACAGTCTTTTGTCATCTGCAGATTGGACAAGGATATCCTTGTCGTTGATAGACGATAAAAAATGGTGGTTAAAAAAACAAGAGATCCCTGTGGCATCTCACCAGATCCTTCCATTAACACTTCCTCTTGGGGTCTAGTCATTCAGCAAGCTCTGAGCCCACTTAAACTGAGCTGTCATCTAACTGACATCTTGTCCACAAGGCCAGCATGGTCAGTGCTTCCCAGAAGTCTCACTGTCATATGCCTATAGCATTTCCCCATTCTACACATCAAGCAACCCTTTCTCAAACACTTTGCATCATCACTAATTCCTAAATGTTCCCAAACCATGACATAGTCTATTCTTCTAATGATTTGTGCTATAATTTTTCCCGGAATAAAATTAAATAGAAGTTCAGCTCACAGGTGTCAGGTTCAAAAACACGTCCTTCTGTGATTTTTCTTTAAAATTGGGACAATATTTTCCCGTCTCTAAATCTGTGGTATCCTGCCCCATTTGGCAAGATCTCTCCATCCCCCATGGTGCCTTCACCGTCACATCGCTATTTAGTATGACTTAGATTCATAAAGAAGAGCTAGATACTCTCTTGCCATGTTATCAGTCATCTTGGGTAACCATAATCACACTGTCCATCCAATTTTCATTCTGCTTGGCCAAGAAAAGAAAAGAAAGATGAAAGTTGAGTAGGTTGGCCTTGTTACCACTGTCCATTGTCATCCTATCCTGCCTGAGCTAACATTTACGTGGCACTTACTATGTGCTAGCACTGGGCTAAGCACTTTACAAATGTGATCTCATTGTACCCTCACAAATACCCTGGAAAGTAGGTGCTTTTATTTTTCCCATTTTACAGATGAGGAAACTGAGGCAAACAAATGTGGTGACTTTCCCAGAGTCACCCAGCACTGGATTTGAACTCAGGTCTTCTGAACTCAAGGCCTAATCCTCTATCCAGGGCACCACAACTCTGTATGTCCTTAATCTTACTGGCACATGCTCCTTTCCTGTTTCTGGTGCTCTGTCTACAATGCTGTGCTGCTCCTTTGGATTAGTCATCTGTTCCTCCCCCTTGTTTCCATCTTCTCTGTGTGCTTCGTCGAGGAGCTCCCTGTGTGGCCACATCTGTGTCTGTTGGCAGTGCCTTTTCTGCTTCTCCGTGGAGTCGTTTCTGCTTGTCTTATGAATCTCATTCTTGAAGGCTTCCCATGAGAGATGAAGCCATGGTCCCCTTGATGTTCTTTCTCTGAAACCCCTTACACCTCCTTCTCCACAAATCTAAGGGTTATCTCTGTTACATTCAGCTTTCCTCCTCTCCCTGGCATCAACTCTGGGGGAGGGGTCATTTGCCCCACCGCTCCTGTGGCTTTTTTTTCTTTAGTCAATAAGTCAATCAATGAGAATTTATTAAGCACCTACTGAGTTACAGTAACTGGGCTTGGATTGTACCAGAAGACAGTCTCTGCCTTCAGGGAGCCCACAGTCTACTGGGGGAGACACAAGCAAGCAAATACACACAAACAAGCTGTAGGCTATCTCTCTTTGGTCAGCATCATGCCTGGAGCAGCAATTCTCGACGTTGCTTCCTCTCTCTTTTGAAGGCCAATACTATCACAAAGGCAAATTACAAACTGATGACCTCTCCTGCCTTTGGCAGAAAGAGAGCATTGGAGCTGGGGTCCCGTCGCCCCCCATCACTGCACTATCCTCCTCCCATGCTGTTGGTGATCTATTTCCTGAATACCCCATCTGATTTCTCCTTTGGGCCTCCACCATGTTACTCCCTTCAAATTCCCCCATTCTTCCATATCTGCATATCACTCTGCTCTCCCTATGTCGATCCCCAGCCCAAGCCTCAGTGGTACCTATGAGATCAAATGAATGCATCTGCAGAAAGATGGGCATTTTTGTTGCTGACTGTCTTTTTGAATGCCGTTTCCTGTGAGTTACTGGTTCTCTTTTCTGAAAGACCTCATTCTATTCCATAGCTGCATTCTCTATGATACCAGGCTTGGTTATCTACATGGGCAGATTTTTCTCTCCCTCCCTTTTCAAGAATTGTCGATCAAAGTCACGAAACTCCAAGGATATGTATGCACATACATGTAAATGATATATGTGTATATTTATGCATGTACCCATAGACATCATGTCCCAAAAGTCTTAGTGCAGTTTTAAGCTATTAAAGGTATATCTCACACACACACTCACTCGCTTACTCACTTATCACTAACTGTCATGGTCCCTTAACACAAAGCCCATTGTTCCTATATTTTAAACTAAGGTCCAGTAATGTTGTTCTCAGATCCCACCTTCTAAATCTTTCTCAGTCAACTGGGATCTTTTGGAATCTGCCTTTCTTCTTTGAATTCCTTATATTCCATTGACCGTCATGATAGAAACGCCACAGTGTCCCTAAAGATATCTGGTTTGTGTTTAGGACGTTATTATCCAAAGCAGTGCTGAGTTCCTTTTGGTGTGGAATTCCTGTCTTTGGGGAATAGGAACTAACTTTGTTAGTGCTTACTAGAAAGAATACTGGATTTGGAGGAAGGGGAACTTGTTTTCCATCTCAGTCTTACTATGTCAAGTCAACAAGTATTCATTAAGCCCCTACTGTACTCAGATAAATGTCAAATATACAAACAAAGGCAAAAGAGAGTCTTTGCTGTCAAGGACACAACCTGCAGACAATGACATCCAAACAAAATAAATTGGAGCTAATCTCAGAGGGAAGGACTACTAGTAAGAGATGGAGAAAGGAATTTAGGAGAGCTGTTAGGAAGGGCAGATAGACAGGACTGGGCAACAGATTGGATATGGAGTGGGGAGGAGAATTAGAGAGGGGAGGGATCAAGATGACACCATTTGAGCCTGAGTGACTGGGGGGTGGTAACACCCACAGTAGTAGTAGAAAAGTTAGAAGAGGAAAGGGTTTGGAAGGAAAAACAAGTCAGTTTTAGATAGGATGAGTCTAAAATGTCTCTGGATCATCCAATTGACATGCCCAGTGGGTAGTTGGCCAGTGCAATGCTGGATGTCAGGAAAAAGATTAGGGCTGGCTATGTAGATTGTAGGATAAACTACAAAGAGATGGTCGTTGTCATTGAATCCAAGGGAGCTGATGAGGTCACGGAAATAGAGAGTAGAAAAGGAGAGGAGCATAGAGCAGGAGTCAGTAAATTAACGTTCTAGAGACAAATCTGGCTGTACCTGGTTTTTGTATGGCTGGTAAACGAAGAATGTTTTCCCTCTTTTTAAATATATATTTACATACATATTTTAAAATACAAAAACCAATCTTTGCTTATGGTCCTTAAAAAATCTGGCTGGAGGTCGGAATTCCCCTCAGGCTGTTGTTTGCTGACCCATTGTATAGTGGGTCATCCAGGGCTAGTGGATATGACCTAGATTAACATCCCACAAACAAGGCTGAGAAGGAGCAGTTAGGCAGATAGGAGGAAGAAAGCATGCAGAAAGGTCAAAAAAGGTGGGGATTGAGGAAATTATTTTTGGCAATGATCAGAACATTGCTAATTTTGAAGAGAGCAACATCAGTTGTACAATGAAGTCACAAGTCAAACTTCAGAAAGTTAGAGAATGAGAGGAAAGGAAGTAGACTTAGCCTTTTCAAGAAGTTTAAGCACAAAAAGGAGAGACAGAATGACAGCTGGCAGGGATGCATAGATCAAATGAGGATGTTTTTGAAGGTAGGAAATAGAGATGTTTGTAAGCAGGAGAGAGGAGTCACTAGACAAGGAGAGTTGAAAACAAGTGAGAGTGGAGATGATAGAGAGGGTGTTGATCTACTGGAGAAGGCAGGATGCATTGGGTAGCTTGAGTTTGCGTTGGTGAGGAGAAGGGCTATCTTCGTGTGAGATTGGGTAAAGGCAAACATAGTGGCAGAAGACACCTGAGTAATGTGAGATGAAGAGATCTCTCAATGAACTTCAATATTTTCACCTCTTTTTTCCTATGGAGTCAGCCTGAATGACTCCCAGGCCCATTCTAGATCTGAATCTTATTTAATGTCTATACAAAGGTGCCATGGTGTTTTAAACCACAGCCCTGCTTGGGCCTTCCAATGGTGATGTTTGGATGACCATTTGGAATTATTCAATTGTACTTGCCCTTTTTGAAGGAACTGGGTTAAATGAAGGCCTTTCTGTGACCCTTTGCTTGTAGGGATCAGTCGTCTGACCCCCAACAAATCAGGACTCCATTGGGGATCAGCTCACATGCAGGAACAAAATCCATAAATGAACAAACATCAAAATGACTGGACCTGATGATCACTAAGGTCCCTCTGAGATCCAAATCTTCTGACCCCTTAATTGGCCATTGTCTAATTTTGAGAATGGAGTTTTGCAGAAGTTTCACACCACCTCCCTCAGTAGCCCTGAGTTCCAAGAAGCCTGTGTAGAGAAGGCTTGCTCTCAGAGACCAGGCCTGGGGTGAGCATTTGTCAAAGGGCTTTGCCGTCCACAGTGATTTACCATCCATTCCCTTTCTGTTTCCAAGCTTCAGTTCGGAAGAAGAAGGGTAAGGGGAAGCTCAAGCTGTGTGTTGTGTTGGTGGCACTGTCTCTCATCACTCTGTGGCACAAAGTGGCCCCTTGTCCCTGTGACCATGTGCTCCCACTTTGGTGCTAATTCAGTGTCCCATGAGCCTCATTTGTGTTTTGAGCTTGTCTTACCCATGTAATAGATTCCAGCTGCAAGAGTGGTTCCATCATCCAGACCCGGACCTGTCCTCCCTCCCGTCTTTCTCTCCTCCTCTGTTCTCATCTGTGGCTCTTCCTTCACGTGCTTTATTTTCCTTCCCAGATTCTTTCCTAAGTTTCAGACGCAACTATACCAGCGATGCTTCATGCTTCAGGTTCAAGATTCTGTCTCCACAGGGTGCATGTTGGGGGCCAAGAATATAGCCTTGGATCTCATGCTGCTCACAGTGACAGTCTGTCCCCCACTTCTTCCCATCTAGCCCAGAGCCATCTTTACCTAAGTTCACCACAAGCTCTGGGTTCATATGAACCAAGTTTAATTCTGAGGACTGGAGCTCAGACATTCTCTGGCTCACATCCCAGTCCAGATTTCTCTGTGGCTCAGTCTCCCCAAATGGGCTTTATAGAATACCCTCCCACAAAGGCATCCAACATACAACATGGGCATTGGGGATGGCCCAGAAAATGCCTAAGACACATGGAATATCTTAGGGCCTTCCCATGAACAAATCAAAACATGTTGCCCATCAAGTGAGTGATACAGGCAGTTCCCCATTCTGGGCATGCTGAAGGCTGGTGGTTGTCGCCAAGGCATGCCCCACCTCCCTGTCAGCCCTCACGTGCAAGATGCAGAAATAAGAGGGATGGCATTTCTGAAGCTGTGGCCCCTTCTTTCTTTGCATGCCCCAATCTTGACCTTATGCTCCTGAGATTTGCCTGCTTCCATCTTGTAGAAGAAAAACTCTGAACTTACCTAGGGTGGGGGATGGGGGTGGGAAAGAAACAGGAAGTTGGGGAAGGGGTTATCCAGCCCCATCATTCAAGCACCTGAATCTACCCTCCCTCTCTTTCACTCCTTACATTTTCTAGGAAATAAGATGTGAGGTATCCAAGCCCACTCGCCTTCTCTTCTTTCTTTGCTTTTCACCAGGATCACTGGAACCCAAAGGTGGCACCTCAAGGCTTGTGGGAGTGGGGAGGAAGAAATTGATGGTCAGAATGTTGTTAAAGCAGATCCACCTCCTTGCCCAATCCCATCCCCAGGCGTGTACACTCAACGTTGACATATACTCACAGTATCACACACCCACAATCGGGTTCTCTCCTATCCCCTGATGTCCCTGGAGTCTCCATTTTTCTTTCCTTTTTAGCTAAGATAGCACAGCAGAAAAGGCAGAAGTGGAGTCGGTGACCAGAGCCCCAAGTTGACAGCTCACCAGAGAATACCTAAGTATTCTGGGCTCCCTGTCTTCCCATTGACTGCCTCTTCACTATCAGTCTGGCGGGTCACTGGGTGTACCTTCAGAGCTGTTCCCAAGTCAGTCCAGCGCAATGGCTCCCCTGCCAATAGTTCTAATATAGCAGTAATATCAAACCAAGTGATTTATGGAACCCTGGAATGTGGACTGCAATTTCAAAAAACAAATGAGAGGCATGGAAGGGCATTTCTGTAACAAATCATCTTCCCTTAAAGGCCACCATGGTCAGATTGCATTCTGAGCCTAGTCAACTGAGCCTGAGTGTTTTTAAGGAAAGGTCTTTAGCAGCTCTCTAGTGCAACCCAGCCAGGAAAGGATCTCTCCTGATTCATCCCACTGGCTAAAGGGACCATCCTGGTTTGGCATGGGGAATTAAGCTGTTACTCCAGAACTTATGGAGAAAAATGGCCAGAATGGTCTTCTCATTTCAGCCAAGATGCTTTGGGCTGGGAGCTAGGGTAATAGCTTCAAAGAGAACATTCCTCCTGCTGCTGCAGGATAGGACAACTGGGGAATGCTTTGAGTATTTGTCTCTGGGGGGACAAGGAGCCTGACCCTGTATCTCTGAGCCCACAATCAGAAGCCCTGAAGACCTAAGCCCATAGGCCCTCAGAGGTCTTGGCACAGTGGAATGGAAACTCTTTGAAAACAAGGAGATTCTGTTTTTGTCTTTGGGTCTCTGCCTAGCAGAGTGCCTGGCCCTTTTTATTGATTTATTTATACTTTGGAGGGGAACTCCTGAGAGAAAGTTCAAATAAACTCCCTGGTAGTTTTTCCTTGGAAGAGCAGGCATGTCTCTCTCATTAAGTTTCCTGCAAATTTTTTAAATTTAATTTTTTAGAAGTCAGTAATTCAGCGTATCAGTGAACACTTGTGTTCTGGGCAGCAAGAAAGAGGCATGTGTCAAAACATGGTCTTTCATAGAGGGAAGAAGTCAGTTTTTTTCATTAGGTTCAATATAGAAACAAAGGAAATACATGAGTTTGAAATGAAAGTGTATGGGAAAAGAAGAATCCCAAGAAAATCACCTCTGCCCCCACCTCGATTGATTTGCCCATGTTCTGGCAAAGAAAAACCAAGGACGTCTTTACCTCTGGCACGGTCCCGCCTTGGAGAGGCCCTTCTGTCTCCAAAGGACTCAGAGCCATGGGGCTCCCGATGATCTCTTGTCATCAATGATAGAAGCATGACCTTCCTGACCAGCTCAGGCTGGAGACTTTATGGGAGAGCCCACCAAGCCCAAAGAACATGCAGCCAGAGGCAGAGCACTGCGGTGCTCCCCAGTACCCTTAAGAGTCAGCATCAGTGGTCCAAGGCCATAGCCACTCTCCTAGGGGGCTGGCTGCCAGGATCTGGGCATCTGTCATGTTATAGTGAAGGTGACCCCGCCCAACACTGATCCCTTTCCTCCAAGGTGGAGACCCACCTTGTGATCAGTCAATCCATAAACATTTCTTAAGCACCATATGCCCAGCACTGTGCTAAATGCTAGGGATTCAAAAAGAAGCAAAAGATCATCCCTGTCCTCCAGGAGCTCACAAAATTAAACAGGTATAAAGAGGAGAAAATGGACAGGAGTCACATAACCTTGAGGATCTTCCTGCCTCAGACCTGCTTCCACTTGCCCATCTTGTAAGATGATCACCTTTCCTTTTTCTCAGCATTCTTTCTCCCAATCCCCTGTTGGGTGCATTTGGACAAGGCTTTCTCAGTGTTTTGGGGGCTTCAGAGCCTGGGTTCAGATCACTGCTGTGTTCTTTATTCCTCATTCACCTCTAAGGTCCTCAGCTCGCTTCTTCTACAAAATGAAGGGCATTGGATTGTGCCCCTCTCAACTATAAAGCCTACAAGGGCCTCCAAAGCTTTGTTTCTCCAGATTTCTTTATCCATCCATCAATGAGCATTTATTGAATATTTGTGATGATATGAAAAAGCATACACTTTCACTGGAAAAAAAATCAGAAAAGGCCTCCTCCTATATTAATTACAAAATACCGAAATATCCTGTTGCCCTGAGCAACAAGCTCTTGTAATAAGGTCACTAATACATTATAAGCAAGCTCTGTTGAAACACCATTCTGCTTCCCACCCACCTGCACACTGGATGGTTGGCAGCAATCTAGGCCAGCACCTGAATCCCAGTGACATTTGCTCCAGAGGCCACTGGTCTGCTTAGCACCAGCACATTACTTAGCACCTAACTCTCCCACTTTGGACGTTGTCTCACCTGATATCATGTCTTCGTGGAATCCCTTCTGAGGAGATTCCCCATCCCTCCCTACACTAACCCTGCTCCCCACTATGCAGAGCCTACTTGAGCATATTTATCATCATGGAGAGAGGAGGAGGAAGAGGAGGAGGTAACCAGAAAATGCTGTTTTGGCCACTGCCACCAGCTGGCTCTCTTGCCTTTGGCATGTTCCCACACACATATCAGAACCACCTGGCTAATTAACCCTCCACAAGCTGAGTCCACCTCAGTGCGTGGGAACTTTGTTCAAGTGGGGAGGGGACTCTGTCAGGGCAGAGTAGAAGAATTAGTTCCCTGAGGGCATCCTGAATGGGGGCTTCTCCAATTCCAGGATCCTGATCACATTCCATAAGTTGACTTGGTTGCATTAGTAGGAAGAATTTAAGACAGCGATTTGAATGTCCCTGCCCTCAGAGATCCTGTTGCTATGCATGTACTCCAGGCTGAACAAAGACAGAAAGAAAGGTCTATGTATATCAAATTTTTTACATTGTAACACCTTTTGTGGTACAAAGAATTGGAAACAAAGTAGTCTCCTGATAACTGGAGAATGGCTTAACAGATAGTGGCATGTGACTAGTATAGAACTGTACTGAACTAGAAGAAACAATGAATATGAAGGATCCAGAGAAGCAGGGAAGACTTCTGTGAACTGATGCAAATAGAAGAGTCAAGAAAACAGTTTCTACTGTAACTACCATCATGGAAGAACAAACCCAGATGGAAAGTGAAATCTCTGCTCTATGGAAAAATGGGGTCTGTGGATGAAGATTGAGGAGACTGTCAAGCATGGTGGGGACATTAGCTAATTTTGCTAACCTGCTTTTCTTTTTTCTTTTTGGCCATCAGAGATAGCTCCCTGGGCAGGTTAAAGGGGAGGGAAGTATTTGGAAGTGAAGGAGCTTTAAAAACAAAAATAAGAGCTTAAAAACTTGATGAAGAAGCTATTGCTTCTCTTTCTTAATGATCTGTGCTTAGAGTAGGAAAGAAGTCAGTTATTAGAAGGTTCAAGTTGCAAAGTACATGTGTTTGAACTAAGAGTCAGGTCAACTCTTGACAGCAGCTACTGTCCATGTTTCTGACTTCTGAATTGTTAGCACTTGAAGTTTCTTCTAGATTTTGTTTCCTTCGGGAAGAATTGTGTGAAGAGGATTTTGTTCTGTGTCCTTTAACCTCTGAAGGTGGAGCTCAGGGAAATCCCTAATCATACAACATGAGATTTACCAATCTCAGACTATGAGACCTAGAAGGGACTTTGAAGGTTTTCTCATCTGATCTTTACCCAAATCATGAATCTCCTTTAAGATTTTTCCCAACACATAGTCATCTAGCCTGTGTTTGGATAACTCCAGTGACAGCAAACTCACTTATCTCCTGAGGAAGCTTATGCCATTGTTGGGCAGATGTGTTTGGGATTCTTTAGTTTGAACTAAAATTTGCCTTCCTCTAATGTCCACCCATCAGTCCTAGCTCCACCTCCTTGAGCCACACTGACATCTAATCTCATATCCATGTGAACTTATCCTTCAGATACTGGAAGCTGGCAATTGAGTCTCACCTCTGCAGATGTAGGCAGAGTGACTGGTAATGGCCAACAGATTGGAAACTGGAAATTTTCAGGATCATAGAGAATGAATGGTAAAGGCCAACCAGTAACCCAGGAGCAATAGTTTTAACAAATCATCTTTAAAGGAAAACATTGCAGATCACAGCATCCTAGAAATGGTTTTGTCTGCCTGAATATTAAAGAAGTAGGGGTTCCAGATATTGCCAACTCTATCAAATTAAACATTCGGGAGTATCTGGCTTTGTGTTTTGGCAGGGCTTTGGGAAGAGCACATGGGTGAGTCATACAGGACAGGCTGGCATGGAAAATAACAAATAAATTAATAATAATCATATATGAGCTAACATCTATGTAGAGCTTTAGCATTTGCAAAGTGTCTTACATACCTTATCTCATTTTTGCAACAAGCCTATGAGTCCATAATAAATAATAATAGCTAGCATTTATATAGAGCACTGGGGCAGCTGGTAGTACACTAGACAGAACCCTGGGCCTGGAGTCGAAAAGGCTGGAGTGATCTCTGACATTTTCTAGCTGTGTGAACTTGGGCAAATTGCTTACTCCCTATTTGCCTCAGTTTCCTCATCTGAAGAAGGAATTGGAGAAGGAAATGGCAAACCACTCCATAATCTTTGCCAAGAAAACTCCAGTGGGGTCATGAAGAGTCAGACATGACTGAAAAATCAACTGACCAACACACCACACATACAGCCTTAAGGTTACAAAGCCCTTCACAAATACAATTCATCTGAGCCCGACAACAACCCTAAAGAATAGGTGTTATTGTCCCCATTTTATGGAGGAGAAAACCAAAGCTGAGAGAGTTGAAGTGATTTTCTCAGGGTCATGTAGCTTGAAAATATCTGAGGGAGGATTCAAACCAGGTCTTTCTGAGTTCATCCACTGTTCTCTCCACTATGTACACCACCTCCTGTGTTAGATGCTGCAGTTTTGGATGGAATTGCCTACATCGATGAAATCATAGACCCACTGGAGTATTCTTCCAAAGCTATTCACTCCATCTGCCAGCAGACCTTATGAACAGGCTGTGGTAGGCACAGTGAAAATAAGAGACTGGTCCATTAAAATGCAGGTACTGAGAGTTTGTTCTCCTTCTCCTGGCCTTGTGAATGTTCTCCTGCTCTGTGGGTGATTTTGGGGGAATGTGCATATTCAACATGTTGATGTAAAGGAATTGACTTTGGCCAACCATGGAACTGAGAGGGAGGAGATGGTCCTGGCTAGCTTGCTGTGTGACTGACTGTGCAGCAGTCATCCTCTCTCATGTTTAAAATGAGAGTCGGATTAGATGAAGTGTTAAATAAGCACCTACTCTGTGCTGCATATTGTGATAAGCACTGGAAATATAAATACAAGCAAAGAGAAAGACAGTCCTTTAAGGACTCCAGGAGTTTCCATTCTAACAGAGGAAGACAACACATCCAATGAAACTTAGGGCAAGTGGTGATGAGGTCCAGTATCCAGAGCTCATCTGGCCTAGAAGTGATCCTGGCTGGTATGGTTGGTGCTTCCTCCAATGGAGGGTTCATGGAAGGATTTATCAATGTGAGGAGGAGGAGGAGGATGCAGGGTAGAAGCGCCTCCTGCCTAATGAGAGGTGAGGTGGAGGGTCCTGGCCTAAGGGTTATTTCCCAAACTGTGTTATTAATACTCAGTTGGTCCAACAGATCTGTGAAATCATTGGTAGGGACATCCCCTCCACTGAGGCAGATTGTAGCACGTGCAGGCTTGACCACCTCATATGAACTCTTGCCCACAGTCTCCCATCCTCCTTCTCAGATGGAGGAAGAATAAACATTTACAGGGTTTACTAAGTTTTGCATTAAAGTGTTGTTGCATTCATGACCTCACTAGGCCTGTGAAGCAAGGACTTTACTCCCAGGAGAAAGGAGCTCACCACCTCCCTGCACTGCCCAGCCTTGTTTAGACCAGTTCTCACTTGTGGGAAGAACTTCCATGTTCATGCCTAATTATCCGTCACTTCAGTTCAATTTGAATCAACACATATTTCTTGAATGCCTACTATGCACGAGACACTAGTCTAAGGGCTGGGATAGAAACATAAAACAGAAACAGTTTGCTCAAGTCCAGCCCATTGTTCTGCCCACTCTCCTGGGCAGCCCTTCCTCTCAGGTCCCCATTTGGGATCTTCCCTTGAGAATCTCCACAGCAGTTCCTGGATGAGAAGCCAGAATTGTCCTTGAGGCAAGCCCACCACTTGCAACCTGCCAACACTCATGCACTACCAGACGTAGCCACAATTGCCCCAATGCCGTCATCATGTTCAGGGGCTCAGACCTTCTGGGTCCTTCTTGTGGACACAATGCCTGGCAAGTTGTAAGTACTTCATGGATGCCAGCTGACTTCCTAACTGACTCTATCTCATAGGGCCCTGCTGTCTGTGATCTCCAGTATGAGTTGCCATTTGCCCCCAGTAGCTTTTAAGATAAAACACAATGAAAGATTCTTCTCCAATCCATTTCCATCCAGGTAGTTCTGGGTGGCTTTCTTTCTTGATGGATTTCCAAACCTTCCTCAGTATTATTTTTAGTGACCAAAAACTTCACTGGGAAGCAGGCTAGAAGCTCTCGCTCTGATTCATTTCAGTCACTGAAAGGGCTGCTCATTTTGTTTTAGGCATAAGCTGAGACCAGTCTTGAATGGAAGGCCTCAGCCTTGGGATTTTGTAAAGAGACCCCTAGTCTTGTAAATAGGAAAAAAAGTGATGGAGGGGTTGAGCAGAATCCCTAACCTGACAGCTCAGGGTGCCCATCCCAGGGAGGGAGGTCTCTCTTACTGCAGCTGTGCTAGGGTTCAGAAGGATCTTTGGTTAACTATTTCTCTCAGAAAACCTGTTATGAAATAATTGAAGCTCTAGAATGTTCAGTTTCTATCTATGTACGATATGCAGAGGACAGGGATGGGGGGGTGATTGATGTCCTCATATGTACAGAAAGTTTTTACATGGGAGGAAGAATCCAGCTTCCTCTGGTTGGTCCCAGAAAACAGAATCAAAAACAATGGGTGAAAGGTGTGAGGAGAAGGATCTAGGCTCAATGTAAAGGAAATTTCCCAAGGATGAAAGTTATCCCAACATGACCCGGACTGCCTTGGACAGAAATGGACTGTTCCCTCTCTTTGAGTCAAACCTGGATCATGACTTCTTGGGTATGTGGTAGTAGGGATGGTGGTTGGATTGGATCCAGGCTATAAAGTTTCCAAGGTCCCTTCTGACTCTGACATTTCATCTCAATTCCAATCAAGAAGCATTCTTTAGAATTAGGGTTATATGCTATTTGCATACATTAAGGATTATACATCATGTGTATATTATATATTATATGCAACATTAAGGATGCAAAATCAAACTAGTCTCTGTTTTCAAGTTTAGTCTGTATATCTGTGAAAATACGGTATGTGATAGTGGATTTTCATTCTTGCTTTCACACTGAGTGCCCAAGGTGCCTGGGAGGACTCCCTGATTTTGGTTCTATTTTAAGCTCTGCCTGTGTGAATATTAGCCCCACCAGCTCCCCAGTGCACTGGGGGAGCAGCATGGGATGATCACATGTAATTATGGGTTCTGGTTGTCAAAAACGAGTGGAGAATTATGTGGCCTGATTAATGAAGAAACTTTGAAGATAAGGCATGCACAGAGGAACTCCTCATTTCCCAGTAATTCAAATCCAGTGAAATCCTCTGCAGCCTTTCCCACCAGTGTCATCTCGATGGGAATCAGAAGGAAGTCCTGGCCCTTGCTGTGGTCTTGGCCCCACAGACACATCTGTATGTCACCATATCTACAAAGCTCACACTTGTAGTCAGCCAAGTGGCTAATACTGGCTGATCTATGCCCACCATCCAAACTTCAGTTTTTCTAAGAGCTTCTGAGAAGCAACCACCAAGTGCTGGCCTTGGGGAGACTGGTTGGGCTTATCTCCATATTCTCAGGATAGGCCACAGGTACTGCCTGAGCAACCTGAGCAAAAGGTAAGCAAGGCTGCATCTGCAACCTTGCTATGGCTACATCCCATAAAAGGAATGTTTGGTGCCATTGAGGGCTTCTCATGTCAGATGCTGCAGGATTCAGGCAACATGGCCAATATCAAGGGTTAACGAAAATGCCCAATGATGAAGTAAGAGAACTGGAGGGTGGGTCAGGCTGGTCCCTGTAGTGGCCTCCCTGCCTATTCCAGTGATGGCATCCTCTGCTCCTTAGGATCAGGCAGAAAGAAAGAAGAAAATGTCAAGAAGTGTGCATATCAGAGCCTGACCCTCCTCAAGCAAAAAGATGGCCCCTTCCCATGGGTGCACAACCTGGTTATAAGCAGTCAGGCAGGTATCCCACAGGTACAGAACCCTGCTCTGTCCTGGATCCCTGCCTCAAGCTGATGAGGCCCAGCAGCCCCAAGGGGTCAGTATCATGGAGTTCTCAGCAGGCTAAGGTCCACCAACTCCAGACAGTCCTCAGGCAGCTGTGCCCTACTTGGTAGCTTGAGACACCAAGTAAAAGGGTCCAAGTTCAGGAGGCAGAAGTGAAGGTTTCCACTACGATATGGAACTGTATAAAATCAGTAATGGGGCCACAAGGAGACTGGCCATAAATATTCCTTCTCTTGAACTTCCTCCTCACTTTGGGGCCCTGGTAGCCACCTCATGCTCCTAGACACTCTCTCTTTTTGCCTTCCCTGACATTGTTCCCTCCTGACTTTCCTCCTACCTGTCTGGCCTGCTGAGTTGTCCTCTACGTATTACCTGCTAAGCATGGGCATCCGTGGACCTTTTGTCCTGTTACCATCCTGGGCCTTCTCTTCTGTCAATGTTCTTGGTGACCTCATCTGTACTGGCAATATTCAATGATCATCTTTGTACAGAAAATTCTCAAATCTACATACATCATCCTAATTTCACTCCTGAAGCCTATTCCCATCACCAAGTGTCTACTCAGATGTCCTCTATACCTTTCAAAGTCATCATGTCCAAAATGAAACTCATCATCTTTCTTCCTAAACCTGTCCCTCCTCCAAATGTCCCTATTTCAGGGCAGATGCCAATCTCTTTCCAGTCTCTCAGTTTGGTTACAGTGGAGTCATCTCTGCCCCTTCTTTGTCTCTCATCCTTTCAGGCCAGTCAGGGGCCAACCTTGTCAGTCCCTCCTTTAGACCTTCCTTCTCCTCCATCCTGCTCTCTCCATTCACACAGCTGCCATCTTTCTCACTAGTCTCCATGTTTCTCACTCCAATACTCCATACAGCTCCCAGCACCATCTCCCTAAAGCACAAGTGTCACCATTACTCCAAAGAGTGCAGCTCTGCTCAGAAGCCTTCATTGTCTCCCTAGTTTTCACTAGGAAAAGTGAAAACTCTTCATCCTGGCATTTAAAGGCCTCCCCAATTTGACTCCCACTCACTTTCCTAAATGTTTCATAATGCTCTCTCTCACAAACTCTACTGTCGCAGTCAAACTAGCTGCTGCCAAGCTCAGCATCCCATCTGTGACCTCGATGCTTTGGGAGGCCATGCTCTGACTCCCTGTCTAGAACAGCTCTCCTCCCCATCTTCTACTCCTAGACTCCCTCCTTTGTCTGATCTCAGGAGCCGCTGAGAACCCAATTCTCTTTCTCCCTCCTCAATTTACGGCACATTTGCCTATTGTGGGCTCATATCCATTCAGTGGAACATAAGCTTCTTAAGGACAGGGTCTGTTTTTCTTTCTGTATCCCCAACACCTGGCACAGGGCCTTGGCTATAACCAGTGTTCAATGGATTCAACAAGTATTAAATTGAGGTCCCTGGACTTCGTATCAGGATGCCTGATGTCTAATCACAACTCTGCCAATAACTTGTGAATGACCTTGAGTCTTCCCTACTCTTCCCTATCTGTGCCTCCATTTCCTTCTCTGTAAAATGAGAGAGCTGGACCTCTCAGATGCCTTCCACTTGTAATTCTGTGACTCAGTTACCCTCTAAATCAGAGTTTGGTGGAGTGGGTTGAATGTTAAACTAGGATTCAGGAATATCTAAGTTTGAATGCTGTCTCAGACACTAGCTAGCTATGTGAATTTCTTGACCTCTCTTAGGCCTCAGTTTCCTCATCTATAAAATGAGGATTGCTATTATTGGCATCTATCTCCCACTGTCTTTATGATCAAAAACAGAAAACATCTGAAAAGTGCTTTGGAAACTTTCTAGGTTTATATAAATGTCAGCTGTTATCAGTACTGTTATCATTGAGGCCCCATTCATTGTTGCCCTAAGAGAATGCACCAAGAGCCTGACCTCAGCCACATTCAAGTTCAAATTCCATAATCCTCCCTACTTCAGGACATGGGTCTTCAGATTTGCCCAGTGATTCCCCAGGTTGGGTCTGGGAAGTCCTTGGCAGTCTGGGTTCCATTTTGTTGCCATTCTGAGTGGCTTTACCACTTTGGATGCCAATTTGTTGGATTGTCTTGTGAGATGTGATGTCCAGGGTCCTGTCTCAATGTTTGTATCTCTGTACCAGAGAATATGATATATGTGGTATATGCGTGTATGTGTGTGTTTGAGTACTCAAATGTGTCTGTGAAATGGTTATTTCCTGTGACTTTATGACCTCAGCTTCCTCTTCAGGGTTTTTATTTTGCTCCCCATCTTTTATAGTTTCCTCCACCAGCATATGCCATCATGGGTGTGGCTGTCTGACCTGCCAAGGTCCTACATGATAAGCTAATATTTCTTGGATAGGTCACGTAGAGGGTAGAGATCTGGCCTGGGTTTGGAACAGGTATGACTGGAAGCCCTCCAGGGGCAGAGACCTAGCCTCCTAGCACTCAGGTCAGACACATGCCCACACAGAGGAAAAAGGAGTCCTGCTGGGGGCATGGCTCTCCAACAATTTGCAAGTTGCTCCAAGTCAATTTCTGGGGACCTCAGTTCTGAAACAACAACCCTTGTACACGTCTCCCTAAAATTCTGGTACTCATTAGCTTCAGTCCCCAGCCACACAGCCTCAGTTTCTAAATGTAACATCATTAAGAAAATGAAAATTCAACTAATCCAGCTGTGCCTGTCAATGAGTCAATAAATATTTATTCAACTCTCACTATGAACCAGACACTGGCTCCCAAGATGGACTTCTTCCAGACGGGAAGGCAGCCTTTATTTCAAGCCTTTCAACCTCCTTTACAGTAGGTTTGGTGGCTTGTTTGTGTTGGGCGAGTGTGTGTGTGTGTGTTCGAAAGAAATGTGACTCGTCGTTCTTCAGTCATACAAATACAGATACAAAGGCTTAATCAGTGGTCAAGCTGATTAATCACCTGTTTCCATGCCTGAAGAATAATGATGCATATATTTTCCAACACCTACACACGTGCACACACTCCACAACAAATCGCCAAACCTGCTGGATTCAAACAGAAATGAGGAGGACTGTCCTAGAGGTGCCAGGAAGAGCTGGCTTGAGGTGGTAGCCAGTGTGCTGAATTTGGAACTGGAGGATCTGGGTTTGAGTTCTCTCTCTCCTATATGCCATTTGTATGACCTTGTACAGTCACTTAAACTTCACTGAGCCTCGGTTTCCTTGGCTAAAAAGGAGGCTGACCATGATGGCTTTTAGAATCTTCTCAAGAACCAAATCTATGACTTTCTGATTAATAAATCAAATAAATCAAATTAAATAAATTTGTAATAACAAAGACCTAGAACTGTTCACATTAATTATGTGCCGTATTTCATTACCATGTTACCTGATGATTGGTCAAGCATCTTCCTTGAATATTTCTTTGCTGTGAATTTTAAAACAAAAATTAAAAGCAAAGCTAAGTTTTGCCCAACTTCTTCCAGACCCCAGCAATGGAGAGAGTGCTGATATCAAATCCAGAAAGGCCTGGGTTCAAGCCCTGCCTCTGGCCCCTAAGGGCTGTGGGACCTTAGGCAAGGTACCTCCCTCTAGGTGCCCCAGGCAGATCTCTGGGACTTTCAGCTGATAAGCAGGTGTCAGTCAGCATTGGCAAAAGCAGAACTGCCTAAAGTGATAAACTCACCAGTCTGGTCTAACAAAAATCCAGAAAGACAGAGCTGAGTTCTCTAATGGCCCTCCTGAGTTAAGACCTTTTTGTGAGAAGGCAAGAGAGCGCGTTTAGGGTTAGGTTGTCTGGCACCTGGCTGAAAGTGTCCATGGTACTGAAAGCCTCATTCTCTGTCAGCCCCAGGGGCCCCGCGCTAAAGGTTTTCTTTCCATTTCTGTGTAGATTTTCACCCTTCACATTTTGAAGGTTTGAAGAAGAGGATGGTTTTTCGAGTGACCCTAAGTAAACTTGGACTGCATGCAGGCTTAGCGCTCCCAGCATGCATGTGTGGCAGCAGCGGTAGACCGCCATTGGCTTGCACCCCTCCCCCGGGGCTGATCTTTTGCCTTGTTAAAATGCGAAAGATTCACTTTGGCATTTGGATGACTCAATCTCTCTCTCAACCTTATGAGACTTGAAGTCCTATTATGGGGAGGTGGGGTGGGACTTGACCAACTTTAGTCATTTATAGTGGTATTTCATCTGTTGCAGATAAAGTCGATGAAGTTGTACCAGCTACCAAGCCATCGAGGACAGCAGAAAATGTGACTGTGGAGTCAAGAGTGGCAACCATCAAGCAGCGACCGACCAGCAGGTGCTTCCCATCTGTGGCAGACATGAATGTGAGTGTGACAGCTGCCTGGGGGTGGGGGACAGGCAGATGGAGGAGTCCTGCTGGCTGCTTTGTAGCCCAATAGAGATGCAATTGGTGCCCACTGGGATCAGAGGCCACACAGCAAGTCTTGTCTTTGGAGTTTAGGTTCATATACTCCTCTGCTCCTCAGAAAGGAAACCAACAGACCTAATGAGGCAGAAATGAGTTCAAATTTCATTCCAGCCTCTTATTAGCTGCACGACTTTGGACAAGTCACTCAGACTCTCTCAGCTTCAGTTTTCTCCACATGAGGAAACTAATCCCCAGAGCACCCACCTATTAGCTGCAAAGCTGATGCAAATCTGCATTGGTAAAAGCAAAGTTCCCTAAGCTGAGAAAAGCCACAAATCTGATGAAACAAAAATCTTCTGAAAACAGAGTGATGTTCTCTGATGGACCTCCTGAGTTAAGACCTTGAGACAAAGCAGGTTGTGTTGATCAAAGGAGAGAACAAGTCAGTGCTATGAAAGTCCCTGGCCAGGTGCTGGAAATACAATGAGGTGTTAACAAACCTCAAGGGGCTTACCTCTTACTGGAGATATACACAGATAATCACTAAGAGTGTAGAGAATAAAGAATATAAACACCGAGGGAGTATCTGGGAAGGCTGGACAGAAGTGATATCTGAACTGAGATATGGATGAAGATGAAGTTTTTGAGAAGCAGGCATAACTTGGAGGTAGAGGGAATGATTTATTCATATACATGGTGGTGAGAAAAAGAGTGTGGAGAGGAGTGTGGAGAAATAGCCAAAAGTCCAACTTGACTCCCCCACCTCTTCCCATCAGATAAGATTAGGCCATATAAGGGAATCATAAGAAATAACAGAGGTGGGAACCAGGTTTCCCCAGACCTAGACTGAATGTATTTTATACTCTGGGTAATAGGGAACCATTGATGGTTGTTGAACTGGGGAGTGACCTGTGCCTCAAGAATATTTTTTTTGCAGCTGTGTGATGTGAGACTGAATTACAGAAAGGGCAGAAGGGAGACAGGGAAACCAATCAGGAAGTTATCAGAGTAGTCCATAGGAATGGTGAGGAGAGCCTGAACTAGGGAAGTGGAAGGAAAACACAGGTGCACCCTGAGAAGGTAGAAATGACAGAAACCTAATAGGTAATATTATATTTGGGGTGAAGGACAGCAAGGCTGGCACTGAAGTCAGAAATCTGGGGAACTGAGGAGAGGGGCCCTCAATAGAAAATTTGGAGGAACAGGATACTTGTGGAGAACAGCATCCCATGCTGCAGAGAGGTGAAGAAGACTGAGAACTAAGAAATGACTCCCATTGGTCACTAGGAGTCCACTGGGAAATTTTGATTTGAGTAATATGACTGAAAGTCAGACTTCAGGGGACAGAGAAGTGAATAGGAGGTGAGGAATTGGAAGAAACCTTTTGTTAATTATTCTTTCCATGATCTGAGGAAAGGGAGAAAAGATAGTAGCTTGGAGCGATGGGAGGGTCATGTTTTCACAGGCAGGGGAAGGTATAAACCTGTTGTAAGTAGCTGAGAAAGAAGAGATAGGTAAGGAGATTGGATATTTAGAAATGGAAGACATGATCTAGTCCAACAGTCTTATTTTACAGTTGAGGAAAAAGACTTTGAGAGGGTTGCCCATAGGGTGAGTGTCAGAACTGGGACTAGACTCCACACCCTCTGATTTTCAATCCAGCCCTCTTTCTACTGCCATGTGAATCACAGAGGGATGAAGAAGGCAGTAAATGGGAAGGTATCCTAGGAGAGAGACTACTTCTTCTTCAAACATGGGAGCAAGGGAAGAGAGAGGGGAGACGGTGGAGAGCTGGGCAGAGAACTAGGCTTCAGGGCTTTGTCTTAAGAACCCTCTGCCAGGCAGTCCAATGAAGGTTATCAGGCCCTTCTCAGAATTGTGTTTCTAAACACATAAAATACATAAGATTACAAAGAAAACTAATTATATTTAAATACAATTATGAAATTAAAAAAAAAAAGCAAGTCCATGGAGCCCAGTTGAACAACTCCTGATGGAAAGGAATATGAAACAAAGGAGTAAGAGGGCCTCAAAGCAGAAGACCTCCATCATCTCAGCACCATAGGAGACAAGCCAAGGCTGGGAGACTGGGAGAAGCTGCTGAGGGGAGGAGGACAGAGACAGTAAAGGAAGGAAAGGCTCTCCAGGAAGCAAGGACATCCCAGCTGGGAGAATTGTGTAGGGACTCACTCACTGATGGTGTGGCTTCCTCCAGGGTGGCTGAGCAGCATGAGAGGGTCCTGGGGGTGCTCTGAGGTTCATGAGCCCTGATGGTATGGGGGAAGAAAGGAGTGGGGCAGGGAAGGGAGACACTGCATGGCTGAGTTGGCTAAATATCAGAGCCACACTGACCTCCACAAACCTTAAAACTCAATGTCAACATCACCTCTAGAGCGATTGAAAGTTCGCCTTTCTGGCGGTGCAACCTTGGGTGAGTTCCCTTCTCTGGCCTTCCGTTTCCTCACTTATAAAATGATGGGGCTAAATGAGCTCTGAAGTCCCTAACAGTGCTGGATCTTATCACCAAGAACCCCACACTTTACAAATTAATAAACTGAGGCCCAGAAAGCTGTATTAACTTACCCAGGATCATACAACTTACAAGATAGAGAACCTGGGTTCTTTGGAGCACAGAGCCAGGCTCTTTCTACCATTAGTGGAATGGTGACCCAGGAGAACAAAGCATGAGAGCCCTTCTCAAGTATAAGGGCCATGATTAGGCTGGAACAGAGAGGTGGAGGTGTTACAAGTCTTTTCTATATTCAGTCATAAACCAGATCAAAGTGAAATTGAAAACAGGCAGGTCTTCTCAAAAATGGAGTTGTTAAAACCTGGTTTCATCAATAGACAGAGATTGACTATCATCTTGAGAATTAATATGGCAATATAGGGGGAAACAGTGCCAGATGTGAAATCAAGAGACCTAAGTTCCAATCCCTTCTCAGACACATAATTTCATCCCTTAAAGCCGCCTCAGAGCTTTTTTTATCTGGAAAAAGAGACTAATAACACTTTCAGTCAGAGTTCTAACTGGGACAGGGCAGTCAGAGATATGCTCCCAGCTGCTGAAATTTACAGGGCACTGGCAACATTCATCTGTCTTTCAGTAGCATAAATGCAATTGAGCTCAGTACCTACCTATTAAGAATGACTTATAATGGGATGCTGCCAGATGGTATGCTCCCCTTCTCCCCCACCTCTTCCCATCAGATAAGATAAGGCCATATTTCATTCTGCCCACCCCAGGGGCCAGATTTATTAGCTCTGATTTTTACTGCTTTTCTTGCCTCTGAGTATTATGATGAGGAAATTCACCAATAAACTTCACTTTGGCAGTGCAGTAGGCACTGTATTCCTTCTGGCCTGAGGTAGATGAGATAAGGGCCAGGGCAGAAGGAAAGCTGATTGTGCATCCCTGTGACAATAGGCCTGGAGTCTAGCAGCAACACAGTCCCAAACCTCACTGAGGTTTTAGCAGCACAGCTATCAAGATTCAATATTATAACATTTTCTATAAAGCTTGCAATGCCCTTTTCTTTATGATTTCCCTGTAAGGGAGGTAGCATTGACTTCCCCCTATAAAGAGAAAACTAAGGCTCCTTCCCCCCAACCCCTGTACATACATCATGACAAGTATTTATTAAATACCAGCTATGAACTAGCGGGTAGCACAGCCAGCTCTTCAAGTTCAGGTCTCCTGACTTCAAACCCGAGAGTGCCCACTGGGCTCAATTCTATGTGGCATCTGAGGGGGTTTTTATGCAATGGGAAACTCAGCTCTTTGCCTCCCCATTTCTGACTTGTGTACATGTGTGTGCATGTGTGTACATGCATGTGTGCATGTGGTCAAAGTACTGTGGAAATAATGAGCTGAAATAAGTTATGTAGGATTATCCTTTGGTGTAGGGCTGACCACAGGGCTAAGACCTGGTGAAACTGATAATGAAATTGATGAATGGGTGGAGTTTACTCTCTCCTCTCCTCTTCCCTAAATCCCCTTTGGATGGGGGAGGAAGAGGAATCTCCAGGTCCCACCACCACTGTTCTTCAGTTCCACCCAGCCTCCCCCTCCCCTTGTATCAGACTATGCCATCTACCCCCCACTCCTCACCCCGCCACAGTTCAGATGTATCTGTCTTGTACCCCATTCCCCGGGGACCTACGCCTTGTCAGTTCATCTGGCAGACTGATATGTGAGAGGTTGTAAATGGCAGATAATGGCCTCATGTTTTCCTCCTAGACACAATTGAAACAAAGATCTTCGTGGCCTTGCCACAAAGCCCAGCCAGTAGGGAGATCTGGCAGATTGGGTTTCATGAGGTTTCCCTGCACATAGGTTTGGGATCCTAGATTTGAAGGTGGAAGGACCATTAGAGATTATTGTGTCCAAACTTCCAGATGGGGACACTGAGGGCCAGAGAGGGACAATATCCTGCCAAGGTCTCATCCGGTCTGATGCCTTTATAAACACTTTGTCCAGAGTTTGACTATTAGAGGGGCAGCTGGGGAATGTAGAGAAGAAAGCCTAGCACAAACTCCTACCTGTAGATGGTGCTCAGGAAATATCTGTTGAATGAATAGATAAGGATGTATTAAGACTGAGGTTCAAGAAAAGCCCCTACTCTTACTGCTGAAATTTCCCAGCTTCATTTGAAGAAGTGAAATCCCTGCACCCAGCTTAGAGAGGTTAGGATTCATCACCTGATCTCTGGTCCCTGGGGGCCCCTGGCCCTTGACCACACTTCTCTCTCCTTTGGTGTGTTTCTCTCCTGCTCTCATGGAGGGAAGGGCCCTGTTCCAGGACCCCGCGAGCCTGACCCACATATTCTTTGCTTTTCAGTCCATTTATGAACGTCAGGGAATTGCAGTGATGACCCCCACGGTCCCTGGAAGTCCGAAGGCCCCATTCCTGGGCATCCCTCGAGGTACGATGAGAAGGCAGAAATCAATAGGTAAGGCATGTGGTCATTCTCCTAAGAAGCAGCCCTCATCCCTGCCCAAGTAGGAGCAGGGGAAAACCCCCCAAAAACCAGGGTGGGAGGAGGCAGACAGCCAGCAGGCAAACCCCCGGGGACACCAAGCTCTCAGCTGCCTTTGGTCCTTTTCCCCAGCAACTTGCCTGCTCCCCTAGAGCCCAGATCTCTAGCCCTGCCTGCCTTCCAGGCTCATCTGACCCAGTTTTGAGTATTCCAAGTTGTGTTACAACATTTCTGTCTAAACCAATCGCATAAACAAAAGACGTCTTGGCAAGAGTCTCCCTAATGTACTGTAAGCTCAGTATCCCTTGTCTTACTGTCAGGCTCTCTCTCTTCATGAGACTTCAACTTCCAAGGTCCTAGTCTTTGCCCTCTGCTAGAATGAATTTGCTGAAATCACAGGACCATCTTTGGTAAAATGAATGGGAGAGGCTTCTCTGCTCTGGATGTTGGAGCTGAGCTCAGAACAAACTCAGAGACTGGCTACAACCATGCCTATAGAATGCTTTTTTCTGTGGCAAACATCACCTGCATCCCCATGAATTTATAGGAAAGGATAAACTTTCTCACTTGAGCCCTACCCTTTTCTGGGATAATACAGAATTCATTTAATGCAGAGAAATCCCCTTGGCTGGTGAAGGGCAGGAGTCTGTCCAGGTGATTTTAGGTGGTGTGTTCTGTGTGACCAAAAGTGCCCATGCCTCGAATGTGCTCGAAGACAGTGTAGGGGGAGCTCTAACTGGGCAATTCCAGGAACACTTCTCTGGGTTTTGGGGGAGGGGGTGCTTTGCTATGTCGTTTTCAGGCCTAATCATCAAGAAGCGTTTTTCTGCATTCTTCCTGTTAGCCTGTGGTTTGTTTGCTAGTGAGCCTGGGTCCGGGTGGGTCATATTGCTGAAGAGGCATACCCCATTGACCTGCCAGTCATGGGAGTGCCTTACACTCATAGTATAATATGACCAGCTAAATTGGAAGTGACAGTAAAGCCATGGTGAATGATTGGCTCTGGTAAATAATCCAGTTAATAACCACTGATTTCCTCTTGTCAGACAGCAGAATCTTTCTATCAGGTTAGTGAATCTATATAGTCTAAAATCTGTAATTTCAATGTAACACCCTTTGCTCCATAAGGTGTATTCGTCAATGGTGGCTCCTTGGAAACTCAACCATTGGCCAACGCACCTGGAGCCAGTGGTGACTCCAAGCCCTCGGTTGTCCCAAAAGCATTGGTGATGCCAAGGATGCTTTCCCCAAGGAGTATGTCCCATTGAGAATACCCTTATCGAATGAAAGTTTTGTTTTTTTCTTTAATATCAATCAACAATTAGTTCATCATAGAAATTTCTTTTACTGAAAAGCTCTCATTCGGCTCCCTCTCTGAAATCTTGCATGCCTCCTGCCATTACAAAATGGTTGTCTGAGTCCATTGGTCTTGCGTTTTACATTGCTACTAGCCTTTCACCAGTGTTCTGTGTTTTCATTGTGTTTTCATGATTTTTGGATGATTGAGAAGGAAATTTCCAAGCCGCCAAGCAATCCAAACTCCACTTATTCCATGATGAGCTTGTTAGGAAAGACTGCTTTGTGGCAAATTAGTAGCAATACTGCATAGGATGTAGAATGGTAATATTAAATTCTGGCCCAACCCTCATCCCTCCCCCACCAGAACTATTCTATTGACCTCAAGAAAGCTCAAATGGGTCCTAGGAGACCACAGATGATGGTAAGAGTGCAGAAGGTAGTAAGCTAGTGACCACACGGCTGCTTTCCCAAACCCCATTATGGAGTGGGAAAGGGAGGAATCATCTAAAACTTTGTCTGTGATTAGTCAGTTCAATGGGCAAGACACAGAGGTTCTAACCCAGCAGAAAGCAGAGCCTCCAGGCCAAGCCTAACTCACCTACCTAATATCCACTTCAAAAGTCCTCCATGGTCTTTATTAGGTTCAGCACTCAGAGCAGTCACAGAGGGCCAAGTTGGGGACCAGCCCCACAGCCACCAAGATCTGTTGCTCCCTAGTTCTGGTCTGCCAGTACTGCCCATAAAAGTGCCTCCATGCAGGCATCAGCACCACCTGATCTCTCTCTCCATCCCTCACAAGAGATATTTCTTTTTTTCACTTGGCCCCATGATTTGGACAATGCTGTGCTCTCAAAGTGGATGTGTGTGTGTGTGTGTGTGTGTGTGTGTGTGTGTGTGTGTGTCTTCTGCATGTCTTAGTCTGTTGCTGTTGAGAAGTGACCCAAAAGCACATTGTGCAGCATTTAAGTGACCAGATAGCAATCCCTTTGGATAACTAACAGCAGGTCTCACTCATTCTCTGTTTCCAGGAATAACAGAGGAAGAGCGCCAGTTTCTGGCTCCCCCAATGCTAAAGTTCACAAGAAGCCTGTCCATGCCTGACACCTCCGAAGATATCCCTCCTCCTCCCCAGTCTTTACCTCCTTCACCACCACCGCCCTCCCCAACCGCTTACAATTCACCCAAGTCGCCAACAGCCAGACCCTATGGGACAATCAAACCCCCCTTCAATCAGAATTCAGTCCCTAAGATCTCCCCTTCCCCTCGGCCTGAGAACATCGGCACAGTGATGAGGGAGAAGGGCATGTATTACCGGAGAGAGCTGGACCGCTATTCCCTTGACTCAGAAGACCTGTACAGCCGGAACGCTGCCCAGGCAAACTTCAGAAACAAGAGGGGTCAGATGCCAGAAAACCCCTATTCCGAAGTGGGAAAGATTGCAAGCAAAGCTGTTTATGTCCCTGCCAAGCCAGCCAGGAGGAAGGGGATGCTGGTGAAGCAATCTAACGTGGAGGATAGTCCAGAAAAAACCTGCTCCATCCCCATCCCAACAATCATTGTGAAGGAGCCATCCACAAGCAGCAGTGGTAAGAGCAGCCAGGGCAGCAGTATGGAGATCGATGCTCAAGCAGGTGAGCCGCCGGGGCAGCTGCGGCCGGACGACAGCTTGAGCGTCAGCAGCCCCTTCGCAGCAGCCATTGCTGGAGCCGTGCGTGACAGGGAGAAGAGGCTGGAGGCCAGGAGAAACTCGCCGGCCTTCCTCTCCACAGACTTGGGCGATGAGGATGTGGGGCTGGGCCCAGGGCCTCCTGTGCCCAGGACAAGGCCTTCCAAGTTCCCAGAGGATGATATGTTTGGCGAGGAGGACAGCCTGGACCAACTGCCATCACCCACTCCAGTGGCAGCACCGAGAGAGTCCGAGAACCATTTTGGCAGCAGCGAGGCTGGTGGCCAGAGTGACTCAGGCAGCATGAGGACATTGAATTCTGTCCCCAAGGCAAAAGGTCCAGAGAACAACACTGGGCCGGCAGCCAAGGGTGGAATCACAGTTGGCCCTGATAACTACGTCCATCCCCTCACTGGAAGGCTATTAGACCCCAACTCACCATTGGCTCTGGCCCTCTCGGCCAGGGATAGAGCCTTGAAAGAAACTCAGCAGGGTCCCGGCAAGGGGGAAGCGGCCAAGGCAGATCTGAACAAGCCCCTCTACATTGATACCAAAATGCGGCCCAACATGGAGCCGGCCTTTCCTTCTGTGACCAGGCAGAGTGCCCGCGGCCCGCTAAGGAGGCAGGAGACAGAGAACAAATACGAGCTGGACAAGGACAAAAAGGGAGGCGAGAAGAAGAACATGCTTATCAGCATCGTGGATACCTCCCAGCAGAAGACAGCTGGCCTGCTGATGGTCCACACCGTGGAGGCCGCCAAGGTGGATGCCTCCCTGGAAGAGGAAGAGGAGAAAGAGGACATGAACCCAGAGCCAGAACGCTCTCCAACTGAGGTGCCCGAAAGCATTCCTGAAACCGAAGGTGCTTTACAGGTCTCGGCCTCCGGCCCAGGCAAGGTGATGGCAGCGGCGGGCTCTGTGGATGAGCCGGTCGTCCTGCCCTTCCGTATCCCGCCCCCTCCTTTGGCATCCGTGGATCTAGACGAAGATTTTATTTTTACAGAACCATTGCCTCCGCCCCTAGAGTTTGCAAACAGTTTTGATATCCCTGATGACCGGGCCGCTCCAACTCCCCCTCCCACAGACCCTGGGAAGCCGAGGAAAGACTCTCCCCAGTCCCCTTCATTTGCCCCCACTCAATCAGCCAACTCTGTGGACAGTAAGAAGCCGGCAGGTCTTTCAAACTGTTTGCCAGCCTCGTTCCTGCCGCCCCCAGAAAGTTTTGATAATGTCACTGACTCCGGGATCGAGGAGGTGGACAGCCGGAGTAGCAGTGACCACCATCTTGAGACAACCAGCACTATCTCCACCGTGTCCAGCATCTCCACCTTGTCCTCGGAAGGGGGCGAGACCCTGGACACATGCACGGTCTATGCAGATGGGCAGGCATTTATGGTGGACAAGCCCCCAGTACCTCCGAAGCCAAAAATGAAGCCCGTGATCACCAAAAGCAATGCACCTCACAGAGACCCCCTGGTTGAAGAGAATGCAGACGGCTTTGTGATCCCCCTGCCCGCACAGGCGCCGGCACCACCCCCGCCCCCTGCTGGCACCCAGCCAGGGGGGACCACAAAGGTGCTCCAGCAAAGGACCTCCAAGCTGTGGGGGGATGTCCCCGAGGTCAAAAGTCCGATTCTCTCAGGCCCAAAGGCAAACGTCATTAGCGAATTGAATTCAATCCTGCAGCAAATGAACCGAGAGAAATCGACGAAACCAGGGGAAGGACTGGATTCACAGACTGGAACCAAAACCGCTAGCCTCAGTACAAGGTAAGTAAGTGCTGGGTGGGGGGAAGCCTCGCTGGGGCGGCCTGAGCACCGAGGATAGTCCGCTAAGAAAACGACCGAGAGTGAGCTCTAACCGCAAGCTGCCTCATTAAGCTTCAGTGATGAGAAATGCCCAAGGCTTTGGTTAGGCGTTAGCAACTTCTGTCTCACATTCACTGCCAGAAGTCCAGGCCCACCCCTTCTTAAAGACTGCCTGCCATGGATCAGGGGCCTCTGCTAGGGGCCGCAAAGAGTCTTCCCAAGCCCTGTGACTGAGCACAGCCTTTCCCAGAAAATGGTGAGAAGTGAAAGGAACAGACACTTGGATCTGGAGAGTTGGGGGTGGGTTCCTGGTCTGGGTTATGGCCTCTTCTCTGGCAGGAGCTGGGATCAGTTCTCAGGAAGGGAAGTGAGGTATGGGACAGAGGAAAGGGACAGAAATAGGTGTGAGGGAGAGAGCAGTCATGCAGAGGCAGATTGTGTTGGATAGAGCCAGGAAGAGCTGGTGATCAGGGCTGCCCATAGTGGAAGAGACTCATGGGAAAGAAGTGGCCTCCTCCTCCCTGTCATAGCCTTCAAAAGACAGAGGACCGGGTCTTTTCTAATTCAATTCAATTAATCAGTTTGTTCAGGGTCTATTGCCTACTAGTCACACTGTTGGGTGTTGGGCCTACTGGGGAAAAAAATCAAATTATCCTTTCACTCAGGAAGCTAACAATCTACTGACAATAAACACTCATTCCAATACACCAGATAAGGTGCCTAGAAACATAGGACATAAGAGTTAAGAAGACATTTTCCAGGGGAGAAGGACATTAATCAAGGTAGGCTTCCTGGAGTTGGTAACACTAGCAGGAATTTGAGGGAAGCAGAAGGTTCTGCCAGGTACTGGTGAGGAGGGAACGCATTCCAGCCATGGGGGATAGTCACTAATATGCTGGGATTCTGGAGAGGCAGAAATTTATATGACCTTGGTGACAAACACACACCACTATTCTAACCATTCGCCACTATAGAAGAGAGCAGCCTGTAGTCCATGAGAACACCTGAGTCTGGCTGGCAGCAGCATCCTGCCTGAATCCCGTGCCTGCCCATCTGCATGACAGAGAGGACAGAGAGTCCAGGGGTCCCACCATAGGTCTGGGATCAGGAGCAGGTCTTTCCATGGCCAGCCCAGTGCTCTTTTGACTATCCTATCATAGTCTGACCCTTCCTCCCCTGTAGACCCAAACCTAGGGACTACATGGCCATCAGGGCACTGAGCTTCAAGCCTGGCTGACAGAATGAGTCTAAGCCTCAATTCTCTCCAGAGTGGCTGGGGATATCTGCACACATGGCTTTAGGAGATCACACAGGCAAACATACACACAAGTATGTGCATATACAAGTGCTCTGTTAGAATGGTCTGATTTTGGTAGTATTCTGTAGTAGTGTAGAGGCCTCCTACCTGGCTACACACCCCAAGGAGATCCTTGCCTGTGGCTTTATACTTAAATGTTTGGCCCTCGAAGGGAACACTCCATATGGAGTGAGAGGACCTGACTTGAATCCCAGCTTGTCCATCTCCTGCCCGTATGACCCTGAGCAAGTCACAGCATCAGTCCTTGTCTTAGTTCCCTGACCTGTAAAGTGGAGGAGCAGGAGCCTCTGAGGTCCCTTCTAGCTCTTGAATTTATGAAATGTCATGAGATCTCGATGAAGAGTTACAATAGAAAATGTTCTTAGCAATCCACAGCATTCAGGAAAAAAGAGCCCCAAAGACTTGTCTCCAGGGAGGTACAGACCAGTTGAGCAAACAGAAGGAAAAGGGAAAAGCAGTGACAAGGCAGGAGAAATCCATGGCATTTTCATCAGGCTTAGCAGCCCAAGCACTGGATGGCCCCCAAAGCCTTTCCAGACTGGCAGATGAGGGAGTGGGACAAGATGACCTCAGAGAGCCCTTCCTTCGTGGCTTCAGATGAGTCTCCATCCCTCTCTGGGCCACGACTCCTTTACCTGTAAAATACAAGATTGGCTCCCGTCACCAGTAATGGGGAGAGAGGGAAGGAATGAGAGACAGAAAGGAGGTGAGATATAGTGAGATCGGAACTTAACGTCAGGAAACTCCTACCCCCAGGATCCCAGGATTCTCTGCAAAGAAGCCCCTACCCTGCAAGGCTTTGCACCCTGCCCCGAGAGCCCATGGCAGGATGTTTCAGTAGCAACCTCTGTCCTGCCCCATATCCCACTAAAGAACTTAGATCTCGAGATCAGAGCTCCAAAGCCCTGCCTCCCGTGGGTCTCTTGAACAGTCTGCCACCCTGCCCACAGTGCGACAGCACTGTACAGCTCACAATGCATGTTACAAATGTTACTATCCCATCGGACCCTCAAAACCATCGTCCACACTTGGGAGGGAGGGGCAATTATCATCCCCATTTTAAAGATAAAAAAGTGAGGCAAACAGAAGTTAAGTGACTTGCCCAGGGTCACACAGCTAGTGTCTAAGGTCACATTTGAACTCAAGTCTCCTGAATCCAGGAGTGTTGCTGTATCCTCTGTACCACCTAGATGATTGATAAAAGATTATTGATTGATCCAGTCCAAGCCATGTCTGAACAAGGCTATGTAGTCCTCCAATGAGGAGGAGCTCACTATCTCCTAGGGGAACCATGGCACTTTTGGACAGCTCTCTCCTTGTTCATTGGCTCTCACTCTCTCTTCCCTCTGCTCCCTCCCCCACCTCTCAGTACAAGTCAGATCTCTCTATAGATGGAATTTGTGTATTTTTACTACAATCCCAGAAGAAACTTAATCTCATTACTCTCTGATGTCAATGTCCTTTACCCAAGCACTGATGGAGGCAGAAAATTGCCTACAAGGGAAGGCTCCCTGGGTTTGGAGCATCAGGTCAGCACTGCAGAACCATGAGCCCAGCCTTGTAGAGCTTATCTTTGGGGCTTCCCCCAAGCATTTACAATGATTCCTGGAGCAGTCCCCTTAACTCCACCTCTGCAAAAGGCACCAGAAGTACACTGTGAGCAAGGGATCATCTTGAGGATTTTCTTTCCCTTGAGAGAGGGCAGAGATCTGGGCACTTGTCTGTGGTCGGCCTGAATATTTAGAAATGTCCCCACAAGAGGGCACTGGGAAAAAGCAGTCCCCTCAGGTTGCCAGGGTTTGGTCACCAGAGGGTTCACGGGACTTGTGAGCTGTCCCTGGCTAGAGCCAGAGGAAGGCCTTCACCCTGAGTTGTGGTCGCACCGAGTCCAGGACTGAGACTTTTGTAGGCAGGGACCATGTCCTGTGTTTCCTCCATGACTCTCTCCAGGTCTCATCAGATTCTCTGGTACAGAAGGAGGACAGTGATAGGCCGAGGCATTCTCCAGTTGTCACTAAGCCTCCAGAGGCTGGTTCCCTGCCTTGTTTGCTCTGAACAAAGTGATGCTGGGCAGGTCCCTTGCTTCTCTGGGCCTCAGACCAGAAGCCTCCAGGTCCCTGCCAGCTCCCCCTGTCTATGCCCATAAGAGCCTCAAACATCTCTAAAGGAGAGGACAAAGCTGGAGGCTGAGGCCCTTCAGATTTAGTCTGGACTGGACTGGACTGTAAGCTGTGAACAGCAATATGTTCTGACCTCCTATCTAGGTCTGTCTGCTTCACTCTTTTCTGGGGTGACTGGCTGATCCCCAAGGTCTCTTCTAGGGCCCAAGTTCTAGGATTCCATATATGTGCATATGTGGGTACATGTACATATATGTACATATATGCCCTGGTCAGTAAAGCCTTCTCTAGTTGTCTTAATCATGCCTTTTTCCCTGCAGAGTGATACAATCTTAGCAGCCTTGTTCAGGGGAAGGGTACTGGTTCTACATTCAGAGTTCTTGAGTTCAAATCCACCCTCTGACCCTCATCACATGTATGGCTTGGAGTGAGTTATTTAACTTATGAGAGTTTCAGGGGGACTCTGAAGTCCCTTACATATCTGGATCTATGATCTCATCTGTCACTTTGGTCAAGTCACTTCACCCCACGAGCCTCAGTTTCCAGAGCTGTCAAATGAGAGGATTCACCTCAGGGGTATGTCCTTTCCAGCTGTATTCCTCTCTGTGTGACTTTGGATAAACCATCTAATCTCCCTTAGCCTCAGTTTCCTTATCTGTCAAAGAAGGAGGGCTGACTCAGTGGTCTATGAGGTCTCTTCCTGGACTGGATTTGCGCTCCTGGGAGGGTCCTTTTCTTCAGGCTGAGAGCAGATGAGGGAAGCCATGGGTGCTGAATCACACAAAGAGGGAAGGTCGAGAAGCTGAGTTTTTATGTTCCCCAGGTCCTGGGATATAATCACAAGCATGAATAAATTTTTGGTGCTCATGCACTTCCCCCTAAAACAAAGAGGTGAAAGCAGGGGCTTTAGGAGAGGGAAGTCACTATCAAAGCTGGATTAGTAAGAAGGCCAGAGCCAGACTAGCGCACTCCTCACTCAACCCTGTCTCAGAGGCTGTATCTGACCGTGAGGTTGCCCCTCCCCCAAGGAGGCTGGCGTTCCTGAGGCCCTGGGGCCCAGGGGGAAGTACTGGGTAGTAGTGTCTGCTTTGGTTGTAGGAGTCATGGGGAAACCTTCCTCTGCCTTTCCTGATGCTCGAAATCCTAGAGTGAGGAAGGTGCCTCCAGGCCTCTTGTCCATCATGAGCCTCAGAAGGTTTCCTCCTACATCAATTTTGGCAGGTGGTCTTCCAGCCACCTCCACCATCTCCCAAGACAACTCTCACTCCCTTTGGGGACAGCTTGGATGGTTGGAGAATGTTTTCTGACACCCCCCTGCAAACCTGCCCCTTGGCAGCTTGCCTGGTACACCTGGTTCTGCTCCCCAGAGCCAAGCGTTCCAGGTCAGGTCCACTTCCAAAGGCCAGCCTATAAGTGCCATTCATGCATGTCTCCCAATACCTTCTCCAGCCCGTTCTCATTAGGCAGGATTCTGGAAGTTTCCACCTTCCTCACTGCCCCCCTGTGGGCACTCTACAGATTATTAACAATGCCTTCCCTAACCTGTGACCAACACAGTGGAGTACTATGCTCCTGCGTAGAGCAGAAGGCAGTGGCATCATCCCAGCCTCTCCCAATAGAGTATCAACTCCCTGAGGACAGTAATTATCTCTTTGGGCTTGTATCTGTATCACCAGCACTTAGCCCAGTGCTTGGCACAGGAGAAGGACTTCATAAATGCGAGCTGCCTTGCCTTCCCTTCATGTGGCAGACATACAGGAGGGCAGGGATAGATTGACTTCTAACTGTGTATCCCACACACCCTGCACACAGTAGGTCCTGAAGCAATGCTGGTAGAATGACCTGGCTCATGTTGAGCTTGGAGTCCACTAAAATCACTAGATCTTTTTCAGATAAATTGCTATCTGCCCAGTGTCTCCCATGCCTCTCCCATCTTACCCTTGCAAAGCTGATTTTTTAAATTCAAGTGTAAGTTGAGTTCATCCCTGTTGAATTTCATCTCATTAGATTCAGCTCAGCCTGTCTGATCCTTCTGAACCCAGATTCTGCTCCAGGGTGGTAGCTCTCCCAGTCAGCTTTGTGCTGGTTGCAAATTGAGTGGATACCATGCCATCTATGTGTTTATATAAGTCATTGAAACAATATTGAATAGTTCAAGATCAACCACAGATCCCTAGGGTGCTCCCCAGGAGACCTAAATTCACCAATAATTTACAGCCTTAACTTATCCACCATCATGGCAGAGGCCACTATTGACTGAGCAGACACTGAACCAGCCCCCTTCTCCAGGGAATCATGTATCCAATGATTGTCCAGAGTCCTCTTGGCCTGTGGAGAGGACTGGAGACCTGAGACACCCAAACACTGGGTCTGCAAAGAACAGCCCTTTGTATAATGTCACTTTATCCAAGTCTGTTCCCTTATTTGAACCTCACATCTTCACTGAGAGGTAGGCAGGGCCAATGTCCAATTCCCATTTTGCAGATGAGAAAGTTGAGGCATGAAATGAGTGGATTTTGTCTCGGGTAACCTACCCCTTCACAGAGTCAGGAATAAAACTCAGGGGGCTACAGAAACCTTATATTGGAGGTGCCCAGCTCATTGCTGTCATCCAGCTTAACTAATATGGATTTAAGTACCTACTTGGTGCAAGGCACATATGTACACAAAGCATTGATAAGGATGGGGAGAGACGGATTATAGCGGATGAAAAGCCTCAAACCCAGAGCCAGGAGGTCCTATCAGTTCTCATGAGTGTAGTTATATTAATACTTAACATTTAGAAAAAACTGAAGGTTTGGAAAGCATTTTGCAACTGTTTTCAAATGTGATCCACACATCAATCCTGGGAGGGAGGTAGTATAAAGATTATAAAGATGAGGAAATTGAGGCAGACTGAGTTGGACTGACTTGCGCTCGCACAGCTAATTAATGTCTGAGGTCAGATTTGAACTCAGGACTTCCTGACTCCAGTTCCAGGGCTCTGTACCCTGTCCCACCCATCTCGCCAGATCTACATTTCCAGGCAGAATCTCTCACCTAAATTCCACTTCCCCCATTGCCAGCTGCCTGCAGGATATCTTGTCATAAATGTCCCATCGGTATCTTGAAATAAACACTTCCAAAATGGAACTCATTATCTTCCTTCCTAAATCTGCCACATACCATGAAGGGAACTGCTGGCCTTCCAGGCTCTCTGGTTTGAAGTCTTTAAACAGTCCTTGACTCTCCCTTCTGTGCCCCCCCATATCCAGCCAACTGCCAGATCTTGTCATCTCTGCCTCCCCAATATCACCTGCATCTGCCCCCTTCTTTCCACTCCCTCAGTCCCCACTCTGGTGAAGGACCTCACCCCCTTTTCTCTGGATAATTGTAGTGGCCTCCTCACTTATCTCCCTGATGCCAGCCTCTACTTCTCCCCAAAGTTCATCTCTGACCCCCCAGCTCAAACCCCAAGGCTCCCTGCCTCTGCCTAGTGAAGGCCCTCCCCCATCAGACTCCAACCTGTCTAACCTTACCTCATACATTCTGGGCTAGTGGTCATTTTGAACCATGGGCTTCCATCTTTCCAGGCCTGGAACATTCTCCCTTCTCACTCCCTTTTCTCACAGTCATTGCCCGGTGAGTACTATCTCCAGAAAGTTTTCTCTGATTGCTCTAGTTTTTTAATGTTCTCTCTCTCCTGTCTCTTTGTCTCTGTCTCTCTTTCCCTCCCTCCTCTCTCTATGTCTCTCTCTTCTCTCTCCTCTGTCTCTTTCCCCCCTGTCTCTGTCTCTCTCTCTCTGTCTCTCACTCTCACTCTCCTATATCTGTCTGTCTGCCTCTCCCTCTCTGTCCCTGTCTGTCTCTGTCAATGTCTCTCTCTCCTCTGCCTCTTTCTCTCTATCTCTATCTCTGTCTCTCTTCCCAAAATGGTTTTACTCATCTTCCCATTTCTGCATGTGCTCTTTCCCTCCCCCTAGGAGACCATTAGCACCTTGAGGGAAGACATTGGTTTCTCTTCTTGTGTCCTTACCACTGGCACAGTGCCATACATATAGTAAGAATTTGATAAATGTTTGTTCAGTCATTTTTCAGCTAAGTCTTTCTCTCCAGGACCCCATTGGGGGTTTTCTTGTCAGAGATACTGGAGTGGATTGCCATTTCCTTCTCCAGCTCATTTTACAGATGAGGAAACTGAAGCAAATAGGGTGAAGTGACTTGCCCAGGGTCACACAGCAAGTAAGTGTCTAAGGCCAGATTTGAACTGAGGAAGCTGAGTCTTCCTCACTCCAGGCCTGGCGCTGTATCCACTGCTCCACCTAGTTGCCTGTTGCTGAATGGGCCAGAGTTTAAATCTTAACTCAGCCATTAACTAGCAGTATCCTCTTTGCTGAGTCTCATTTTCCTTAACTGCTAAAGCAATGGGATAGATAGACATTTCAGCTCTGAAATACTATGATTCTAACATCTGGCCCGCTCTGGAGTTGCATAGTCAATGAGATCCCCTCAGGGCTAGGGAGAGCTCAGATCACCTGAGGACCTTCCTAATTAGCTCTGTAACAGATCCTCAAAAAGATGGGTAGTGAGCTTCCCATCACTGGAGCTATTCAAGAGAGGCTGGATGGCCACTTGCCACATGAGTAGGGAATTGGACTAGATCACCTCTGAGGTCCTTTCCAGCGCTCAATATCTGTGGTTCTGTGTGTCAGCATCTTTACTACTCCCCTCAATTACTCCAAACTCTCCCATAGCTCCATTAAATCATATGGTGACGATGGTCTTTTGGATTTAAGATCAGTCCAGTCTGGTTGCTCAGAATTCTTTCTGCCCAACCAGTATAAGCTGCCTCAAATCTGGAGAACACTTTGGTGATACCGACCAGACTTGGTAATTCCCTTGTTCCCTAGTGCCCATTGGCATATGGGCAAACAAGATTGCAGAGGTCAGTGAACTCTTTCAGTTGAGAGAAGCCTGACTTTGGCCTAGAAGCATTGTGCCAGTCAAGTCAAGACTCAGACACAGTCTGTCCAGCAGAGCTTTGGGGCCAGCCAGGAGAATTCACCTCCAGAGTCTCTTGCCCCTGTCTCCATGCTTGGAACCTGGGAATGTTGGCCTGGTGTACAGGGGAGACCTGGGACCTAAGGATCAGGAGATCTGACCTGATCACCCTAAGATTTTGGCTAAGTTTGTTTGCCCCTCGGTGACTCAGTTTCTCTATTTCCAAAAGTGGGTCAGTGATCTCTGCGCCACCTGCCTCTGCCAATGTCATAGTCAAGGAAACATGCACTGATGGTTAATGGCATTTTCTCTGAGCCTTAAAGACTTTACATACATTTTCACTTCATCTTCCTCATAACGAGATGAGGGAGAGATGACAAACAAGGCTTTTCATTCTTGTTTTAAAAGTGAGGCTCAGAGGAGGGTCCCATGGCTGGCAAGTATTGGAGGTGGAATTCAAACCCAGGTCTCCAGATCCCAAGACCAATACATCATCCCTCCAGCCCACTTTGGAATTATGCGTGCCACATAGAAACTGTGAGCTAGGATGGTAACAGGAAAGTCACGTGGCGAGCATCAGCCTTTGTAATCAGTAAAGGAGATGAGCCAAGTGAGTCTCAACGTGGGGAGCCCTGGCATCTTCTGGTGCCCACATAATGTTGGAAGAGCTTAGAGAAACGGCCATCATGGTGGGCGAAGCACCTGTGGGGACTTCATGGGAAAACGTGGACAAAATGCTCAGGGTCTGCCCAGGGCCAATGCAGGCAGGCCCTACCTGAACACCAGAGGCTGAAGGCCCAGGGTAGGCTGAGGCTCCCGCAGCACCAAAGGTCTACATCCTGCCCTGATTACCCACACCACCTTGCTGCAGGGCAGATTGCTGGCTTTGGACAGAGGGCAAACTCCTACCATGACGGGAGAATGTGCAGGCTCATGAGAGCAGAAAGGGGCCTTGGGCTTCATCTCGACTGAGCCCTTTGTTTGAAGGAGGAAGAAACCCCAGCCGGGCCTCACCCTACATCCCCCGAGAGCAGGCCTTCAGCTCCCGCCTTGTCTGCCACACACATGGATTTTTGACTTTGCTTCAATGTGTTGTTGAATGTCAAAATGAAAGTATCTCTGGGAAAGAGACAGAGACAGAGACAGAGATACTACCAGAGTCGAACGTGGGCTTTTTTGCTTTCTTTCTTTTTTTTTGTGGAGCTTTCACATCTCCTTTTAGGTTTGCTTAAAGAAGACGGGGAGGGAGAAGAATGCCAGGCTTTGTATCAGGCCAGCAGATTCCTGGGTGCTCTGCCTGCGATCCAAGGGGTTGCTAGGCAACACAATGATCAGATCTGGCGCCGAGTGATGACTGGGCTGTGGGGGTGGGGAGGACCGGCCTGGGTTCGATTCCACCAGGGGCTTTTTCAGCCATCGGGATGAGGCTTTGGAGGTCAGGCAGACCAGTGCCTGAGAGGCTGGGGCAGCCCTCCCCGAACACCCAGGGTCAGCAGGCAGGATGGGAGAGGCCTCCCATTTCAGAGGCTCCTTAGTCCTGGAGTTACTCTCGGAGGAGGGGCAGGAAGGGGCACTTCCTGAACCAGGCACCAAGCTAAGCATATTTTACATATATTCTTTTGTTTGAATTACCCAGCAGGGGCAGCTTCAGAATCCGACTCTGGGTTAGCTGCATTTTTGCCCTTTTCTCTGCCTCCCCAAAATATGTCTCTTTTTTAAGCTTTGTGCCTTGTTCCATGGGCCAGGAAGGCAGGAAGGTTGGACTCCTTTTCTAAACTCGAGGCTCACAGTCCAGCCTTGCATCTCTGGGCAGATCTGTCAACCTCTCTGTGACTGG
Source organism: Potorous gilbertii (assembly GCA_028658325.1). NCBI lineage: Eukaryota > Metazoa > Chordata > Mammalia > Diprotodontia > Potoroidae > Potorous > Potorous gilbertii. The sequence goes on from CM053770.1 coordinate 252,836,469, forward strand.
GGTTTGCCATTTCCAAAACAGGACCAACAGAGAAGTCATGTAGGGCAGAGATGAAAGCCCTCAGCTCACTATGAAGTCAGAGGTCCTGGGTTCAAATCCTGCCCCTGGTTCTTCCTGTGGGACCTGAGATAGTCATTCCCTTCCCTGGGCCCCAGTTCCCTCCTCAGTTACAATGAAGGGGTTGGGCCTCAGAGATCCTTTCCAGCTCTGGATCTCAGGAGTAAATTATTCCCTCAACATAGGCAGGCCTCTGCCTCCTCACAATCCTCCAGCCAGGGTAGTTGGGGACCAAGCAGGCACAATGCTCACTCGTCGCATCTCACCTCACCTCATTCGTTGCCAACCCACAGGTGTTTTTGTCTTCCTTTTAAATTCATGTTGCCATTCCATTTTGTCATTTTTTTTTTATTTGCTCTCACGGTCGCTGGAAACAGAAGAGGGTCGTGTTGACTACAAGTAAGTGGGGGCCGCCGGGGGCAGCCCAGATGCTCTGAGCCGCGTGACTCTGTCTCTCACTTTCTGATCATCTGGGCACCGGAGGGTCCTCCTCCGGGCTCCCTCACCCTGAGCCAGAAAGCAGGGCCCACATGCAGGCTTAGCTTCTGAGCAACGGACTCTTTATCTGGCTAGAAACCATAGGCCTCCTTCTGGGCATTTCCTCCTAAATAACAAGGTCATCCAGCCAACAGGTGGGGAGCCTGCCTCTCCTGACCCCAGGACCAACATCCACTGATAGACAGTAGGATAACTGGAGGGAGCATCCCTTGGGCTGCATTGTGCTGGCCTTCAGGAAACATTGGCCACTCAGGGAGAGCCTTTGCGTGCCAGGAGGCCAGAGGACATATACCTGGGTGCTGATGCATTTTCTGATAAAGGAAACAGATTTTTCACATTTAAAATGGAAAAATCCCTCTTCCCAAGGGCCAGCATCCCAAGAGGTAATCATGGTTCCATGTCACCTTGGATGGAGGTCTCCAATGGGAAGCCCCAGGGCTCTACACCGAGTTCCATGCCATTAATGACTTTTGTCAGTCATTAAGGCAGAGGTGGCCTGCTCATCCAACTTAGAAATGACATAGAGCTGGAAGCATTCAGTATTCCACAGGCTGACAGAGACAGGGTCCCATAGACACTTATTAAGCACCTATTGTATACCAGAAACTGTGCTGGCATGGATACTCTTCCTCACCTTAAGGAGCTAATGCTCAACTTCAGAGCTAATTGTGAGTTCCTGAGTAAGTAAATCCATACAGGCAATGTCACATCTAAGAAGATATAAAACCTCTGCATTTCTGATGTGTTCATGGGTGTGTGTCTGTGTGTGCGTGCAACCTGTGTGTCTATACTATGTCCCAAGAGGCTTAGTACTATCCTAAGCTTCAACAGCTTAAGACTGCACCAAGACTTAAAACCTTGGAGACAGCCTACAATCATATATCTTATGTGATATATATGATATATATGAGATAGCAGTATATTATATAATTATATTTATTATATAATATATAATGCTAGCATTTATAGAGTGCTTCAATGTTTGCAACATTGTCACCACAACTCTAAGAGATGGGTGCTATTATGCTTCCCATTGTACAGATGAGGAAACTGAGGCATGCAGTGCTGAAGTCTCCTGCCAGGGGTCACGCACCTAGTACCTGTCTGGGACAGGGTCTGAGCTCAGGTCTCCCTGGCTCTGGGTCCAGCACACCATGCACTGTGGTGCCCCCTAGGGATCACTAATATAAATGCATGGCAACCCAGAATAGTGTAAAGGCCAGGGCCAGGAAGAGTGTCTCTGTTCATCTTCACCAGACAGGAAGGCCAAGTTCTGCTCTGACACATGGTAAATGTGTGACCTGGAATGAGGGGCCAGACTATAAATTCCTGGGTTCGGGGGGCACTCTTCTACATTGTGTGGAGGGAGTTTCCACACTGGGATTTCCCTGCACGAATGCAATCGCTACACATATCACTACACATAGTCTGTGCATACTACATGTATGTGTGTGTTTACTGGACACATATAATGAATGGGAGGTCTTCCACTTCTACTGGGAATAAAAAAAAAAGACAACTTCAGAAATAGCCTTCATGAGAGAGTAGGATAGGCAGCATTTCTCTAAACAAAAAGCCCCAGCGGGCTGCAGGACTGCCCACAGGCCCATAGGAGACAGCAAACACTGGTACCATCTTGGCCATGCTGAGATGGACAGAGCTCAGGTGCTGGACCTTGTGTCCCCAGCCCTGCCCAGGCCCCCTGGATGATGTGTTCAGCTCTCAGGACAGTATGAGTCAGAATAGGTATGGCAGCAGCCAGGACTGAAAGCAAACATAGGAGCCAAAGCAGCCCAGAGAAGGGCAGACTGAAGGGAGCACACTCCTGGTTACTAACCACACATCTAAAGATCCGTCTTGGGGACAGGACACACTTAGGAGCCGTGGAGACAAAGGTACAAGGTAGCAGGTCTGGGCTAGATGTTAAGAAAAACTTCCTCAATAAAAGTCATCCCATTGTGTTGCCTCAGGAGGTGACAGACTCCCCCTTTCTGGATGCCTGCCCTCCACCTGTCAGGGATCCTCTAGAAGGGGTCCTTGGTCATAGAGCCCCTCTGGATCCTTTCTAGCCCTGAGGTTCTGTGAGTCTGCTTGAGCAGCTCACTCCATGAATGGGTAGAAGCCTGGCTAAATTCTTACTCATCTCCAAATGGTTTCTACAATTTTCCCATAATGGTAAAGTTATGGGGTTGGGGGGAGGCATGGAGAGGAAGGACTGTGGACTTTACCTGGAGCAGCAGGCGTTCCTGGGAGAGAACAAGAATCTTAACTCAAAAGAAATTTAGGTGCTGGCAAATTATGATGATCAAGCTTGTCCCTGAAGAAGAAAGGTACCTTCTTCCTTTCTTTGAAAAGGTAGAGGACCATGGGTGAGGAACAATATATACATATACTGTTAGACTAAGTTGCTGTATTAGTTTTACTGACCTGCATTTTTCATTTTTTATTTTTTCTGATGGCTAGGTCCTTGGGTAGGTGAAAGAAGAAGTAGAGATCTGGAAATAAAACTGATGCAGGAATAATCTATTTTAATTATGTTTTTTAAAGAAGATTATTTTGAAAGATGGGAGGAAGGTTTTCCCCTTATATCCTGACAGTTGTACTGTCTGAGTCTCCCTACTATGGCTGATGGTTTCTTTAGTAGCAAGCTTGGGTGCCCCAGCCCAGTCTGAGGGGTTGAGGTGGCACAGATTCATTTCTGAATAGGTATTTGGTGGCACAACAGAGAAAGCATAAAAGTTAAAGAGGACCTGAGTTCAAATTCTCTATCTGCCATTTACTGTGTGACCCTAGGCAAGTCACTTGACTGCTTGCTGCCTCCATTTTCTCTTTTGTCAAACACGGGGACAATAAAGTACCTACCTCCCAGGATCAAACTAGAAGACATTTGTAAGGCACTTTGCAAATTGTAAACGACTCCATAAAAGGCAGTTAGATAGCCCAGTGGGTAAAGGGCTGGACCTAAAGTTAGGAAGACCTGAGTTCACCTTCCAATACTTATTAGCTCTGTCACCTTGGGCAAGTCCCCTTACTCAGTTTCCACATCTGTAAAATGTGAGTAGTAATGACATCAACCTTTCAGAGTTTTGAGGATCAAATGGATATTTGTAAAGTGCTTAGCCCAGTGCCTGGAACGTAGTAGGGGTTTAATGCTTCCTTCCTTCTCTTCCCCCCCCCCTCTCTTTCTTTCCTTCCTTCCTTTCTCCCATCTATAACTGCTGGTTCTTAGATCATAGGGAACCATATGCTTACAGATCCTAATCCAATCCCTTCATTTCACTGAAAAAAACACTAAAGCCCTGAGTGGTCAGCTGACCTTCCAAAAGTGAATAGCCAGAATTCATGTTGAGGGTTTTGACTTCCCTTATACTTTCTCAGCATCAACCCAATGTCATCCCCTGGAGTGCTGGGGTCATTCTGTTATTGTCTTTGTGGCCCCAGCACCTCATATGAGTAGGTGCTTAACTGGTGCTTGAGTTACTGATGGGGAGCACATCAGGAGACAGAAGGAGCACAAGTACATCCTTGCTTTAAAAATGATTCCAACATAGAGATTCCATTGAAGATCTACAGAACCTGGCTACCAAGGCTGACTTTTCACCCACCCATGGCTGCAGACTTGGGGGCATTTAAGAATCAAACTGGACTGGCGAGTGGCCTTTGCAATGTCCATAGAGGACATAGCATCATGGGATGTATGTCTGGGGCTCAGAGATTGAAGCCCCCTTCACTGGAGGAGCTGCAGCACCCCCCTCCCCAGGCCTGAATCCCACAGTAAAGTAGATGACATCAAAGGAGGTAGGTGGCTCTAGCCCAGTCATCAAAGATGAGCTCTCAGGGTTCCCTCATGCCTCATTCCTTTGCCAAGAGCCACGCCGAGGAGCACCGGCCCTGAAGTCAGGAAGGTCTGAGTTCTGATCCAGCCTCAGACACTAGCTGTGTGACCTTGGACAAGTCACTTAAGCCCACCTGCCTCAGTTTCCTCATCTGTAAAATGAGCTGTAGAAGAAAATGGCAGACCACTCCAGTGTCTCTGCCAAGAAAACCCCAAATGAAGTAAAAAAGAGTAAGACACACCTGAAGTGACTGAACAGCAGCATCAGTTTATATTTCAAATTGATTTTCTTGTATCCTAGTTATGTGTCCCCAACTCCAAAGGTATGTAAGCACTTTGAGGGAAGGGATGGTTTCCTCCACTGCCTGGCAAGGGCCAGATACATAGTTGGAATATAATAGATTTGTTTGTTACATGAAATGAAATTGAACCCAAAGTTCCAGCCCTGCCTTCATCAGTAACCACGGAAATGACTTTAAGCTTTAGCAGGAGACTGGTCCTGAGCCCCAGTGAGAGACCTAGGCAATCCCCAGTGGCCAAAGTCAATGACTCCCATGATGGGAAAGGGACAGAAATGGCCACAGGAAGGCATATGGAGGTCATCCAGGATGCTGTACGTGTCTTTGGCCCCAGGTCAGCTCGGCCCACTGCCAATATTGGCTCCCTCCCAAAAGGCTGTAATCATCCCACCTGGCACTCCCCAGAGGGCACTCATCTACTACCAATGCCCATTCATCCTGGGCATCCCCAGGAGAAATGTTTGCTTCCTCTTAAAGATGATAATTCATTATCATTTTATTGCTGTCAAACACTTGCCATCTCCTTAGTACTTTGAATTCTGCAAAGCAGGTTCTCCCTAACAGCCCTATGAGCTACAGAATGTAAAATGCTATTCACAGATGAGGAAACTGAGGCACTGCCCTAGAATCACTGAGGTAAGAGGCATCAGAGCTGGGACAGGGAAAACATCATGGTTCACCTCCCCCCCGCCAAAATGGCCCTGGATTGGTAGCTGCATGACCTTGAAAAAGGCACAACTGCTCTGGGCTTCATTTTCTCCTGTCAAATGATGGGGTTGGGGTCAATGGGGGTCCCTTCCATCTCTTAAGCCTGTAAGTCTGAGATCCCACCCAGGTCTTCTCACTCTCCAGTTCCCTTTAAAGAACTCAACCATATGTCAGGAAAACCCTCAGCAAGACATTATAAGGCACTCATTAGAAAAGAGAGGTGTGTGGCCATCAGCTGTAGGAGCCTGGCACTGGAGGCCAGGGGTGGGCCCAGTGAGGTATTCAGAGCTTGATAGCTATCTCCAGGCCCTCTCATGATTATTAAGAGGGCAGAGCAAATCGAAACCACTAGAAAATAAGCCAGAAGTAACTCATGTTTGTACTGCCTTGTGGTTTGCAAAGCACTTCATAAAGGATCTGAGATCCAGGACTGGAAGGATGTGGGAGTCTTAGATGAGGAACTGAAAGAAAGACAGGTAGATAAAGGGCTTTGCCCGGGCCACCCAACTAGTACAGGACCAAGGTGGGGTTCAAACCCACCCAAAGGAAACCCTCTTTCCACTGCATTACAACTCTTCCTCTCTCACCTGAGCCTCACTGCCACTCTGTGGGGCAATCTGGGAAGGTTTCCTGGAGGAGGCAGCAGCCCAGAGAAACCTTGAAGAATGCCAAAGATTCGAAGAGGCAAGAGGTGAAGAGAATCTGGATTGCAGGTAGAGGGAAGGCCTGTGTAAATACAGGGAGGTAGGAGAACAAGGACTGCCTGACTGGAACAAGAAGTGTGTGTGTGGTATGTGTGTGTATGACACAAGGCTGGAACAGGAGATGAGAAGCAGAGGGGAGGGCATTCGGTGCCTCAGTCTTGAATTTCAGGGACAATGGAGGAGTTATTTTCTTTATTTTTGGGGAGGGAGGGAAACTCTAAACTTACGATCTTGGTTTGGGCAACTCCAACTGTAGAAAGTGCCTCACCACATACAGAGGTGCAGTTGGCCTGTTCTGAGGGTGCAGAGATAGTGGAGGGGTCTGCCCAGAATCCTTCAACTGGGATGTCTCAGAGGCCAGATCTGAACTCAGGTCTTCTTGACTCCCAGAAGGACCCTCTCCTACTCTACCAGGACATCCTTAGGTGACTAATTCGATTCAATTCAATTTACCCAGGATCTGTCCAGTGCTTTCTAGGTGCTGAATGCTGGGAACCAAAAGACAAAAAAGAAGTAGGCCTGGCCTCAGAGAACTTACCGTCCACCCCTTAGGATAACCAACTGAGCAAGAAAACAGTTTCAATCAAAATGGCTGAGTCCACTGTCTCACTGTAGCTTAAGGAAGACATGCTGGAGAGACCAGCTCTGAGGTTTTCTGGGATGAGGCGGTATCTGGCCTTCAGTTCCTATTGAGGAACCACAGTCATTCTGCTCCCCAGAATTCTTCTTGAGGGAGAAGGTTCAGGAGGTGGGGCTGGAGAGGAACGGGACCCAGCCTGGGGCCTGGTGGGACTCCTAAAATACCTCCTTCTCCAGGGTTTTGTTCTCTAGGTTTTTCTATTTTCTCCTGAAAGCATAGTTGGGGGAGGGAGGCCAAAACCAAACCATACCCAATACAGGACTTAGTGTTTCTTCACAATTTTCCGATCCTGCTGCTCTGCAGGGCAGTCCCGCTAGCGGGATTCTCTGAGACATCTGCTAGAGCCCTGCACCCAGATCAACCCAGCCAAAGGCGGATGGTGAGCCCAAATGGCACCCTCGGCTTTTCTGAGTGAATACACTACGATTTGTGGTGTATCAGGTGCTTATGTGTGCAGGGAGGACGTCACACTCAGGGGTAGCGAGGGACAGCGGTCCCAGCTCAGAGCCCAGAATTGCCTAAAGGATTTAATCAGAGGTCAGTGTGGGGTGGGGAGAGAGGGAGGGGGGAGGGGGATATCACCCAGAGCCCTTCTGGCCCAGTCTTTGTTCTTGGAGCCATCAATGGCTCACATGGCTCTCCTAAAAATGGCCACCATCCGAGAGACCATTCCCTCCTCTGCTCATTTATTTCCTTCCTTCCAGAAGACAAGTGCCTTTCTCCCATTCCCCATCCTTATCCTTGAATTCAGGTGACTGGGATGACTGGTTCGGTGTCTCTGAGTGCTCTGGTCTCACCTGCTGATTGTGGCGTCTAAGATTATTTCCTGTCAGCGTACCTGCCCCTCGGACCCCCTCCTTTGGTTTTCCCCCACACCACCTCCCCTCCTCCTGCCCCACACTTTCACCCGGCACCCCGCTGCCCTCGTGTGATGCCTCTTTGTCGCCTTTGCAGGAGCACGGATGTTATGAGCACCGTCTCAGGGACGCGGAGCACGACGGTCACCTTCACCGTCCGCCCTGGAACCACCCAGCCCATCACCCTGCAGAGCAGGCCACCGGACTATGACGGGAGGACCGCGGTCACGAGACGCGCCCCAAGCCCCGTGGTCTCCCCCACCGAGATGGCCGAGGAGGCCCTGAGCGCAGTCTCAGCTGCGGCCCCTTCACACACTCTGTCTGAGGTTTTTAGCCTTCCGAGCCAGCCACCTTCCGGGGACCTGTTTGGCTTGAGCGCGGCAGCGCGCAGCAGGTCCCCGTCTCCCTCGATACTGCAACAGCCAATCTCAAATAAGCCTTTTACAACTAAACCTGTCCACCTGTGGACCAAGCCCGATGTGGCGGATTGGCTGGAAAGCTTAAATTTAGGGGAGCATAAAGAGACCTTCATGGACAATGAAATCGACGGCAGTCACTTACCAAACCTTCAGAAGGAAGACCTCATAGACCTCGGAGTGACTCGAGTCGGCCACAGAATGAACATAGAAAGAGCGTTGAAGCAGCTGCTGGACAGATAAGGACGCCTGCTCCCTCTGCCTTCATGGACTTCTGCTTAGAGAGATGGGCTTGTGCTGCAGTCGCTGAGGTCTCTGGTCTGTGAGCACCGACACCACCCTGGCTCTGTCCACCTCCTGTCGCCCAAAGAAAGGCCGAGTGCATCTCGGAGCCCAGGTCCGCTAACCCCAAGGCCCCGGCCTGCTTTCCTACCTGGCGGCCGGCCAGGCCTAGGTGCCAGGTGCAGGGGCCACTCCCTTCAGAGAGGGGAGGAAGGGAGAGGGGGATTAGAACGGGTTCCAAGCCTGCCCCTCCTCCCGGGGCAGGTGACCTCCCTTGCTCCTCCCAGGCCCGGAAGCCAGCCCAGGATGGGCTCGGCCCGACGTCTCCTGAGCTGCTCCTCCCTTGGTTCTGACCGGCTCCTGACCCTCCAGGTCCCAGCACTGGCTCTTGCCCATTTCCCTCCCCTTTCTTGGTCGGTACATGCTCACTTGCTCCCTTGTTTTCGAGCAGTTTGCTTGCAGTAGAACCAGCCCCAGATGTATTTATTTATGGGATTGTGCCATCTCGCCCCTCCAGATCCTCTACACCATCTCCTCACTGAGGCTGTAGCCATAGCTGGCAGGCGGAGAGGTGGTGACTCTCTTGGCAGAGGGTGGAGCCTTTCCATAGGATCGTGCCCTGCTTTGCTCACCTGTATTTCTTGATTTCTGCAAATAAATCTATTTAGCGTACTTCCCAGGTGGCCAAGAGGCCACGTGGAGTTAGTCAAAGCACATAGCCACGATACAGAGATGGAAGGAAGAAGTCCCCAAGCCACCTCAGGCACGTCACCTCTCTGCCAGACATGGGGTGTCCCATCCAGACACGTCAAGCTGGGCTGGGGAAACGGCCGGTCACCTCCCTTTCCTTCTGCTCCTGAGTACTAGTTTTGTCTTTTATACCCCTTTGAGGTTGAAGGAGGTGAGCATGTACATTGACCCAAAGGACAATCAAATAAATGAGGCAAACGAGGGGCCACGTGGTGCTACCTGGACCGTGAGGTCTCTGTCCCGGAGCTGTGTTAAGGGCTCCAGGATCCAAGTCCTGAGTCCCCTCAAGGTTGAGGAGCCATACTATGACAGCTCCTTTGCTGTCTGGGGCCAGGGAGAGCAGCATGTTGAGAGGTCTCCCTTCCTCTTTGGACCTCAGGGAATCTCTCCAGCTTACTGAGAAGCCACGCTGTGAGAGAGAGGTACAGAAGGTGGACAGGACCCAGGGTTGAGTGGAGGAGTGAAGTTGTGAGTGGGGATTGAAGGCGCAGAAATGGAGGCAGCAAAATGGGGGCATTTCCAAGGGATTAGGAAAGATGCTGGTCTTTCAGTAATAGAAAATGAGATCACCCTGACTGCCAACTTTTCTAGATCCTCTTCCATGTCTATCTCCCTTGCCCCTCCCCTCCCTGATTCTGCACAGGCCCCCCAAAGGTTCTCCCCGCCTCCCCTGTCAAAGGCCCTCTCATCTCTAAGGGAGGTTGTCAACTGCCCACAGCTAACCAATGTCCCTGCCAGGCTTCCAGTGTATCCACCCACATCTGGAAGTGACCCAAATGTTTGGGTTTGGCTTTATTTTCTATTCCAGATAAGCCCCAGCCCATCTCTAGTTATAAAACAAGACTTTTTTTCTTTTTCTTTTTGTTACCTTTGCTCACAATCAAGTGTCTGATTAGGTCTGCAGCAGCCCTCGAATGAGTACAGCAAATTTACCAATTTAATTCTTTCTTTACTGCAAGTTTAAATAGTTGTATAGATAGTTTATAAGCACAATATTTTAAGAGAAAAAAACAGTGGCTGGTCTACTAGGCAGCCTTTGTGCTAGGAAGTTAAAGAAAACAAACTTTGGTGATTTAATACTAATAATACTATTTCTGTGGAATAATTCTAAAGAGTACGACCTTTTTAAATCAACCTTATTTGGATGCGTCTGAACCAGCAGAGCTGTGTTACGTTTTCTATCTTTGCTAGAACTTCGTCACCGAAGGACAAATGTTTCTTCGAAAGTGGTCCCGGTTCACCGAACGGCAATCGGTCGCTCGGTCGCTCCCCAGTCCCAAAGCCAACAAAAAGCCACACCTTTCCAGTCCCCTCCCCACCCTCTCCACCTCCAACTCTGGAAAACCAAGATTTCTTTTGAATTTGCCTCTGTTCTGATCCCCTTTGCAGGTCAACATTTGTATCTGAAAGTTCCAAACTAACTTGTAATAAAAAGAATGCATTCAGGCATTTTCCTTCAGAGTTCTTTCGATTTTTCCAAAGTGAGACGATCATTGTTATAGAGGAGTTTGGTGACAGGTGTTCTCAAGGTAGCCAGAGGAGGGGCCAAAATATGTGAGAATGTGAAAAAAACAAAATAACAACAAAAAGAGGTATTTTAGCCATCACTTGTCTTCCATTTGATGAGATGACAGAATTCAGTCAATAAACCGCTAACCATCAGGCTCTTTTCTTTCCTTTGCTTTCCGCTGGTGTTGTGTCCGAGCACCCTGGCAGGTCAAACGTTAGCCCGAATGATAATAGAGAAACTCAGCCCGGTGACTCCCAGGGTTCCGCTATTGAATCATACCTTGGTGGGATCTGGATTCATTGAGTTGTGGCTTCCGAGGGGTGCAGGCTGGTGGGGACCCTTTCCTCCCGAGCTTTTTTGTAGTTTTTGCAGACACTTAACCACCCCGATGCAAAGTCATCAGTAGAAAGCAGATGGAAACATTAAAGAGCTAATGAAATCCTTTATTTTTACATTGTATCAAAGTGATCGGGCTGCCCAAGGGCCTGCTTTGACCAATAAAATACTTGTTTGCCAAGACGAATCAGTCTAGCTCTGTTTGACAGTTTGCTCCCCTCAGCAATAGCTCCTAGTTCAGAGAGCCCCCTCCTTCTCTGCTCCCCGGCTTTGGGGAACAACAGGCCTAGACCCTGTTCATGATCCTCTTTAATAGTGGAGCTGAGTGTTAAATAATGGCTCTACTCAAAGAGACATGTTAACTGTGGTCCTCTGGGTTTTAGGATAAACTTTTGTTATATACTGTACTTTAAATAAACTGTATTTACATGCCTATTTTCTTTCTGTAATATTTGTATATATGAGACCAAACTTCACAAGATGTACATTACATGGCGCCTGCGTGCCAGGACACTTCTACCTGAGCATCTGGACATCTTTTTGGCTGACTCCTAGATGATAACAATGGCTAGATGTGACTGTTGGTTTGCAGATTTTACATATCACAAAGCTAATTCATTATTAGACTTCAGTTAATGAAGGAATGATCTGCTTGGGTGGTTTTTTTTTTCTCCTGAGTTCCCTAGCAGCCCAAGAAGATGTGCACCTTCATTATTCGTTATTCTGCAGTGGTGATCTGAATCCCAAATAGTGATGGCTTCCTGTTAACAGCTTTTCTTTTCATTAATGCTCAGTACTTGACAGCCTGGCCTCAGTCACCACCCACCTTCTCTCTGTGACTGCCCTGTACTTTTTCATTCTTCTCAGTCAGAATAGAGGAAACAACCCCACACCCGCTCCTCACCCCATGCCTATAACACATTCTTTTCCTGATCCTTGTTGCCCTTAAATGGTGACCAAAATGACTGTCCAGAATAAATGCCCTCTTCCATTAAGGTCAAGGGTCTGATTGCAAACAGAAGAAATTGTCTGGATCCATCACAGCAGAAACAGTCAACCTCATGACCTCATGTATAGTAGGGATGCTACAGAGGAGGAGTTGCCTCCTTACAGCTGGAAAGGGGAAAGAGGTTTCCCAAGGACTAAAATGCCACCCAGCTCATTCCATTTGATCCATCTGACTTTATTCTCTTGACAATGTGGAAAACAAGGGTACTGAATTTGGAGCTTACATTAAAAAAAAAAAATCATGTATCGTCCTCTGTGGCCACAGAATATTTGCGTGGGAGGGAAAGGTTGTTCCACTTGAATTTTAAATTTTTGGTGATGGGGAACAGGGTGGAAGTTCTTTTGATTTCAGGTTAGCTTCTTTCCCACATTTCCTCTGTCCTGACAGACTCTCCCATCCTTATTCAAATTCCTGACTCTTGACCTCCCAGTAAAATTTGAAGTGACTGGGCCAGAGTGGAGTGCTCAGATGGAAACAGAAAACCCAAAGGTTTGGACAATCTGGTGGTCTATGAGCCCTGGGCAGCTCCAGGATGATCACTTACCCTTCCCTTCTATTTTGAGGGACCAGCTTTCTTTTGAAGTCCTGGAAGTGTGAAAGCTTTCCTTGGCCTTCTCCCCAGCAAGGTCTTTTTGGTCATTGAGCAGTTTATCTTCTCATGGCACCTGAAGCAGCATCCCTATGATGATCTTTGTTTTCCCCCATGGGGGACATTTGGGCTCCTTGTGTTTTTTTGGAGGAGTTTCCTCCCTCCCCTACCCCAAAGGCTGTCCTGTTTTGTCTCTTCGAAGCTGTTCATGGCCTTCTTTGTTTCTCATTTGGACTGTATCTGGGGCATTTTAAAAACCAGAGAAACTTGAGCACCTTCCCACAACCAGAACTATCCATTTATACATGTCAAGCCCTTTGCAAAAAACAAACCAAGGCAATGGGAGCCAGGCAATGGGAGCAAGCCATGCTTACAGACCAGGAGATCAACATTGTCTCCAAGTTTCTTTCCTGGTTTTGACAGAGACAACCCCTTTGATTTGGGGACACACTGAATCTCCTGGTGGGTTTCTTGTTTGCTTTCTGTGTTACCATGTTTCTGCATTTCAGTCTTTCTCATTTTGCAGCCAACACCACAACCAACCAGTATCTGATGCTACTAATTGGAAACTCTATCAGAATTCTGATCCTTGGCTTTGAGCTTTCAAATAAATATGGAAAAGAAAAAAATAATAAGGAAAACCAAAAAGTGTGTGCCTTGGGTGTTTTGAGACCTGGTCTGCATAAAAACCCCCACTGTGTTCCAATACTATATGTTGAATGAAAGGATTGGTTTACCTTCAGTGTATTCATGTAGCCGAGACATAGTTTTAGTGCCTTGTTTTCTGAACTACAAAGTCCGTCTCGATGCACAGCCCAAACAGGGGTTCATTAGAGAAATGAATGTGAAGGCAGTCTCCCTGTCTCTGACTTGGGGTCTCCTTGGCATCACTGAACTGTAGAGGGAGCACAGTCACTGAAGTGAAATAATAAAAACAAAATTGAAATAAGATTGTGTTTCAGTTAATTTCCATTTACAATGCTATGTCTCGCTGAGACGTTTACAGCATTTTTTATTTAGCTGAAATGCTAATGAGTAGAAATGCTTTCCATGCCAAAGCCAGAGGGAAATGTCTTGAGCTATGGAGTCCTGGACTGATTAAAGTCTCCCTGTGTTCTGCTGACACCCAGTGGTAAATATTGAAACTGCATGGAGCCGCCATCTTGTCATAGTCAATCCCAATGCCATTTTGTTTCATTTAATTACAAAAAATATCACTGGTATTCAGAAATTATTTCCCCCCTTTATTGGTAGGGTGAAAGAGCCCAGACATGGGTAATAACTCTTGATAAGGAAAATTCCTCTACCAATGGAGACAAGTATCTGTTCAGCCATCTTGAGAATCGTTTAGAACACTGAGAGTTTATGACTTGCCCAGGGCTGACCCTCTGAAACTAGTGTGGAAGAGGCAAAACTTGAACCCAGGCCTTCCTGACCCTCAGGATGGCTCTCTATATACTATGCCCCCCTGCCTTTGTTAACTACAACAGAAGGAAAAGTGACTTATAAACTGTATCATTCTCTGGATGTTGCCTCTACTGGACTCTGCCTATGTGAAACAGCCTTCAAGGTGTGTTTCAGGGCTGGTGGCCATAAATGCAAAAATCTCACTTTGCCTCCATGACCAGAAGAACCAAGGATTTGTGAATCTCTGGTCTGGAAGCTGCCAAGGAAGGAAATTTCACCAGCACCCTTCCTGATCTGCCCACAGTGCCGTAAGTGCAGTAGGCAAAGACCTACAGGTGCCCTTTGCCCAGGATTCCTCAGGAGCCATATTGGTCACTGCATTAACAAATCAAATTTTGCCCCCATTTCCTGGATATATATTTCATTCAATCAAGGAACTATACTTACTCTGGATTTTTCTACCTGCTGTTACCAAAAAAAAAAAAAAATACACTGGTGCTGCAGTTTCTAAGTCCTATGGAAGTTGAAAGATGCCTATAACTTGAAGTTCCCATTTCAGGCCAAAAATTGAGCCACGAGTAATCAGACTTTGAGAGATCATTTAGATATTGTGTGGATAGGAGGGGATACCTCCAAACAGCTCTATTCAGTATATCTTCAGTTAATTGACAATATGGTAAGCAGAGTATGTTCCTGACTTGAAGACATTAGCAATCATGAGCCTGTTGCATGATAGGGTAGGAAAAGTTCTGAATCTGGAACCAGAGAATCTGGGTTCAAATCCCAGCTGTGCCCTGTTCATGAGGCCTTGGGCGAGTCACTTCACCTATTGGGCCCCAGTTTTCTCATTTGTCACATGGGCAGAATGGATTCAATATCCTCTGGGGTCCTTTCACCTCTGTTGTAAGATCCCAGGATTAAATATACCCATGGTCACAATTCACATGGCTCAGCATTACCAATTACTTTTATTTTGTTTCCACGCTGGGATGGGGGTTCTTCTCAAATCAGTGATCCCTTGGGAGAGCCATGATTTTGTCAAGTATGTCTTGCTGACCTAGCTGAAAGTCCCTCCCTGACGTACTAATAGTTCATTTCGTATATTACTGTGACTTAAAAAAAAAGTTCCCCTGCAGCCACTTTCATGATAATGACAATAAACCTCCCCAAAGTTTGAAGCTGGTTATGGATCATCCATCATTAGCCCATCTGGACTCAAACAGTTCCTAGATTGGAAGGACCTGCTGGAAGAATGATCATCCCCCCTCTCCCCTGCCCACAACTAAAATGAGTCCTCCAGCCAGGATTACATGAATCAAGCTTTGACTGCACAACACACTTTTAAGTTTAACCAGCATTACTATGATTTTCTCCCTCACTTGAGTCTAGACAATAAAAAATAAATAAAGCCCTGATTTGTAGTATTTCCTAATTTCCAAGGTATAAATGCTCATACTGAAAAGTTAACAATTGATCCTGGACCTTATTGGAGTTGGTTCCAACACACCCCTCCCTGCCTCTGGTCCCACACTGAATTAAAGGGTCCTGTACCCTTTAATCAGACAGCTGGAAGGGACCTCAGAAATCGGTTTGTACATCCTTGGATTTAAAAGGATGAAATTGGGGCTCAGAGAGGGAAGGTTACTTGTTCAGTGTTACCCAGGTAGAAGCAGAGTTGGTATTTGAACTCAATTTCCCTAAATCCAAATCCATCCCCCTTCCTACTACACCAACAGAGAATGGTACATATGTGGGAAGAATTTGTACTTCAGACAGTGGTGTTCCCCTCCCCTAAGGGCACTGCAGGCTATTTACTGTGTACAGGTAACTGTCCCTGGTGCTGACCTACAGATTTGCCAACCTCTGACCGCATCCCAATCATCTGATTTGAACAGCCTGAGGAGTGGTGTGTTTTGCCTTCTCATTTGGACACTACTCTACATGAAAGTGACTGGGCGAACCTCAGCTAGTCTTCTTTAGACCTTAGTTTACTCAAAATGAAAGTATTTGGATTGGATGCTGCCTTAATGTCTCATCTAAGTGTGGAAGAGAGCCACGATGAGGGATGTGGAGAACAAATGGAGGAGCCCAGAATTTGGCAGGCCCTTTGATGTCAGAAAGGCTTCAAGCCTAGCCCCAAAGGTGGATTATAGTGTGTCTGAGAACCAGACAAGCTCAGTGTAGAGCAAATCTTCCTTTGCTTGGATGCAGGAAAGTGACTTAATAATAGCTAATAATTAATAACTAACCTTTACATAGTACTTCCTATGTACCAGGTACTATGCTAAGTGCTTTAGAGCGATGATCTCATTCGGTCCTCACAGCAACTCTGGGAGGGAGGTGCTGTTAATATCCCCATTTTACAGTTGGGTAAACTGAGGCAAGCCGAGGTGAAGGGACTTGTCCTGGGTTAGTTAGTAAATGTCCGTCAAAATGCAGGTCTTTCTGAACCCTAGCCCAAGAGGTGAAATCACACACATATGAAAAAGCTGTGATCTACATGGAGGTACATTGAAGAAATCACAGGTCCTGGAAATGCTAAAGATGAATGAGAAGATGTTTATAAAGATTACAATGTGACATGTTAGGTAGAAGGAAGGGTCTGCAGAATACAGTTAGAGCAACACCTTCATTTTACAAAGAAAAATAAGGCCCAATCGGGGAAATGGACATTATCTCAGATTTGGTACAAAAGTGACCTCAGTGGCTATCAAATGTAAATTGACCTGCCCAAGGTCACACAAGGAGTAAGTAGTAGAGGCAGGGTTTAGACCAAACCCATGTCTTCTGGCTCCAAAGTCAATACCTTTTCTACTGTTCCATTGCTAGTTGGCAGTTCTGACAGGCAGGGTCCAGCAGGACCCTGAGGAGTGGGGCTTCTGTCTCTCTTTTAGACACTTGTTTAGTTGAAAGTTATAAACAGGGCCAGTCCAAAAGTTCATTTACAACAACCCACGTTTTCTCATAGCTCTATTTAAAGTCACAGGACAATAGATCGCAGGATACCTCCTAGCCAGCTTAAGTTATTGGTGGGTTATGGGGCAAAGATGGTAGCAGTGTCTCCAGGTGGGCACTTTTTAAGCCCATTTCACTTGGGAGGGGGAGGGGCCCTCTAGCCCTTTGCCATTAGTATGAATTTGTGTATCAGGTTAGAAGGAGTAAGGTCTTAAGGTCATTCCACTCTTCAGGGGAAGTGAGGCCTGGACACAAGGTGGATATGGAGGTGAAGGAAGGCTTGGTCATGGTTTTTTGCCTCGAGCTGGCCTTTACCTCTCCTAATCCTCCTTCACCCGTCCAACCCCACCTGGCCTATATCTCATTCCCCCGTGGCCCAGCTATTCACTATTCACCCATTAAACATTCATTAAGTATGCTAGGCCCTGTTCTAGGTTTTGTCGTTTAGTCGTTTTTCAGCTGTGTCTGATTCTTCGGGACCCTATCTGCAATTTTCTTGGCAGAGATACTGCAATGGTTTTGCCATGTCCTTCTCCAGTTTGTTATACAAATAAGGAAACTGAAGCAAACCAGGTAAAGTGACTTGCCCAGGGTCACACAGCTAGGAAATATCTCAGACTGTATTGGAACTTGGGAAGATGAATCTTTCTGACTCCAGGCCTGGTTCTCTATCCCTCTGGTACCCCCTAGTTGTCCCCTGTCCTAAGTTATAGGGATATATAGGATATCTAGTCACTGGTTTCAGATGGCTCTGGAGGAAAAGTGAGGCTGGTGACCTGCACAGCCCTCCCTCATTCAAAACAAAGTCAAGTGCAAGTCATGCCATCATTTCTCTGATGGCATGGTCTTCTTTGGTAACAAAGGATGAACACAATCCTGTGAGTAGATGCAGCTGGCTTAATGCTAGCTAGCTGGGTAACTCAATTCCTCCTCTCCTGTCTGCCTCCCCCTCCCCTTCTTTCTCTTCTCTAAAGGAAGGTAAATTTGGATGGCCAAAAGATGCCCAGTTGACTTGGGTTTTACCAGCTTGGCTCCTCTCCTCTCTTCTCTTCCCCTCCCCTCCCCATCCCTCCCCTCTCCTCTCACCTTAAACCTAATGCACTCTGAAACTGGTACTCCAAAGGGCCCTTACCTAAAGCCTCCTAGGTATAAAGTGATTATCAATAGTAACTGTTGCCACATCCTGCAGCCTGATGTCTTTCTTTTTCTTGACCTCATTAAAGGGGCCATGCCCTGGCTACTATTCAATGAATGTACGTTGCCTCACCCTAAGTGAGTACCCTAAAGGCCCCAAGGTCTCCCAGTGCATCCTGGGCCATCTCCAGTCATCCTGATGAGTATCTGGTCACTGGATTCAGATGGCTCTGGAGGAAAAGTGAGGCTGCTGACCTGCACAACCCTCCCTCACTTAAAACAAAGTCAAGGGCAAGTCATGTCATCATTTCTCTGATGGCATGGTCTTCTTCGGCAACGAAGGGTGAACACAACAACAAAGGATACATAGACAAAAATGAAATTATAGGCTACTTGAGTTTATATTCTATTGGGGAAATTGCCTTCTCCAGGGCTGACTCACACACAAATATAACCTGCCCACAAGAATACTTGGGTTCAAATCCCGGCTCCACCTCTTCCTACCTGTGTGACCTTGGATAAAGTCCAGTTCTTTCGGGCCTCAGTTTCTTCCTCTGTAAAATGAGTTTTTAGACCCTGTAAGAGCCTTTCCCCATCTAGATCCTGCCATTCTCCTGTGATCCCAGAAGTAAAACTAACATACTTTACTTCCTTTAAGTCAAAGTGTGACCCTCAAGTGTTGGCAGTATGGGGGAGTAAGGGAACTTTCCTAGAATACCACTATACCACTCTCCTGTGTGCTGTGCCAGCCAAGAGTGGGGAGAAGAAAAGCCAAAGGGAAGGCAGTCTTTTGAACTTAGCCCATCTCTGGTGAGCCTAGGCAGCTCCAGGTGGGAAAGGAGTCCACCAGAAGCAGGGCTGGACCAGGCTGCATAAGTGATGTACTCAAAAGGGCTCTCCCTGAGGAGAAATTGAGGAAAGGGGGTGAACCCCCAACATGAACTCCAAAGTGCTCTGGCTGGGCCACAGTCCAGACCCAGACAATGGGATCGCTTTCCTGTCTTCCTATGCAGCTTGAGGGTGGAAGAGTCAAGCGTCATTTTTAGTTTTGTATCCCCAGCACTTCACATACAGTGCCTGGTGAACAGTAGGCCCCTAATAAATGCTTGCTGATCGACTGATTGATGGACTGATCAGTGGCATAGAGCAGAGCTGAGATCAACTGAGATCCTGTTTAAAAAAATAAAAAATAAAATACAAACCATGAATGATCCCTGGCAGCTGCAAGCCACCCTCTGCATATATCAAGACCTGGCTCCCAGAGTCCAGAGCCCATCTGAAAGCCTTGGCCCCCTGTGAGGATGGCAACCTTCCCATCAGTCTCTACTTCACCTCCTTCCTCAGAGGAAAACCACATGATGGAGAAAAAGCTGAAGAGCTCAGTTTGCACCCTAGATGTATGACTTTGAGTCTCCTTTCTCTGGATCTCAGTTTCCATGTTTATAAAACAGAAGGGAGTGATACTCTGTGATCTCTGAGAGCACCTTCCAGCTGTGAATCCTACAGTCCTTTAACACCCATGCAAAGATCACTAGACCCACTTCATGAATGAGGAAACTGAGCATGTTAGAGGCAATTACCTGAGCTTAGATTTTCTCAGTCCAAGGTCTGTGACCCCTCTGCCCACCTATGAATGCTGCTCAAAGCCTTCTAGGCATCTTTATCAAGCTCTTCCCAGTGCCTTGGAACTGGGGGAAGGGGAAGGAGAAAACATAAGGAACCCCAGGCCCTTGGCCCAGACCCAAAGGGTGCCTCTACATAGTGTGTTGGGATAGAGAGAGTACTGGTCTTAGAGTCAGGAGGACCTGAGTTCAAATACTAATTCAGGCCATTAGTACTAACTGTAGGAGCCTGAGCAAAATATCCACCCTGTCTTTCCTTTGTTTCCTTATCTGTAAAATGGGAGAGTTTGATGGGACAGCCTCTGAGGTCCCTTCCAGTTCTGTCTTTGCCCAGGGACATGGATGAAAGAATGTTTCCGGTAGGCAGTTCACTCCAGGGGAAAGCACAAGCAGCCCCAACTTCCCTCTCTGCTCCACTCACTCTACAATCCAGTCAAACTGGCCTCACATGCTACACTCCAGAGTCTTCACTGACCATTTCTCAGGCTTCAAGAGTGTTCACTATATCTGAACCTCCGCCTCCCCCTCTGCAAAGTGAGGAGAGGAAAGTCACTCTGACTGCCTTCATAGGGATGCAAACCAAGCATTAGAGAAACATGAGCTGTTAAGTCATACCTGGGAAAGCTCTGAACACTGGGCAGATGGCAGAGATTTATCATGATTAGGAACACCTGGTCTAGCCTAGCAAACACTAATGAATCAATAAATAGCTTCTGATTAATTGAAGCCCTGTTGTGGTGAGACAGCAGCAAGGTTTGTGGGGAGGTGAAGCACTTGGCTCCAAGAGCCCTGGAGATCCATTTGTCAAACCCTTCTGTCCTCGGTGAGCACCGATGAGTGATGGCAACAACCCGGCCGGTCTGTGAGTCCATCACTATCAGCCCACCTTCCAGAGTGGCCAGTTGGGTACAGAGGGGCACAGCTACAGCCCTTCATGCTGCTCGTCACCAGTACGCTTGGATCAGGTGGCATTTCAAAGCCAGCTGGGACCCCATTGGCAATGAATTCTAACTGAGCTGACCCAGTCAGCCAAAATGTGTGAGTTCAGTGTCTTGTCTCTCCAGAAACTCATTTCCCAGAATTCTAGCTTTAAATTGAAGAGTAACCCCTAGAGCTAGACTAGTAACCCTCAGCAGGCAAATTCCTTTACTTGACAGTCAAAACCCTGAAGGCTCAGGCACTGAATCCAGCCCAGACCTGGGCAAGATGCCCAGCAAACGGTCATCCCACCTCTGCTTGCAGACCTCCAATGAGTGGAGAACTCATTACCTCCCAAGCAATCAGTCCCTTCTACTCTGGGCAGCTCTAATTGTGACCACTACCCTCCCACCTGTGTCTGCCTCTGTCCTCTCCCTGAAGGGCTCCTGGTTCTTTCCTCAGAGGTCAAGCAGAACGAAGTTAATCCCTCTTCCATATAACTCAGACTCTCAGGGATCTTATGATCTCTGATTCTGGGGTTGCCTCCAAGATGGCACACAGCAGCCCATCCATGCCAGTCCCCTGATGACTTTACCCAATGGGATTCACTCAACAGGTCAGATTTCTCCTGCCATTTCAAGGATGCATAGGCTGTGCACCTGGTGTCCCTCACCCTTGCCACCTGGCTAGTCCATTGTCCTGCTGTCATCCTGCCTAAATATGCCTTTTTGCGCCTTCTCCTTCATGGTCCTGGCTCTACCTTCTGCGGGCCAAACAACACACCTGACTGATCTTCCATGAAACAACCCTCAATTTATTGAAAGTCAGCAGTTATGTTACCCCCAGTCCTCATCCCTCTAGGTCCCTTGGGCTCTACCCAGCCCAGTCCCTTTCCCTCCATGCCACAGCACTGCCTCCTACCAGCTCCGACTCATCCCCAAATCCCTGCAGGGAAAAAAAAAGTAACATCAGCTACCTCACGCATCACCACCAAGGCCACATCCACCTCTTCATTTCTTGTGCTTTGGTTGAAAGTTCTCTGGTTGTTGAGCAGGGAGGATCAGCTGAAGAATGGACTTGGAAGGGGTTCAACTCCAGAGCAAGGTGGAAAATCCATTGACAGAGCCATGCAGCTTTGAAGTTGTACCTAAACCCCACGGTGGGCAGATGCTTTCTTCCCTAGCCCCTGAGCCTGCCATCTGGGCAAGCTAAAAATACAGCCTTCACTCTGAGAAAGGATGCTGTAAGATCTGACTTCCAAAGCATTGATCAAGATGCTGGAACCTGGAGACAAACAAGTCAACGGGCACATCCATCAGGATCCATGACTACAGAGCGTAGCTTGGTCTAGTAGCCACTCAATACTGACCAAGGGCTTGTATGCAAAAGAGGCTGGTGGGAGGGTGGGAGGGTGCAGGGGTACAGGGTGTGGGGTCACAGGGTCCAGGTTGGGACTTCAGCCCTGTTGCCTACTGGTGGGACCTTGGGCAGACTGCTGATCTTCTCTGGGCTGCCTCGGTTTCCCCATCTGTAGAATGAGGAAGTTGGACTAGGTGATCTCTAAGGTCCTTTAGATTTTTGAATCTTTTGAATTATAACCATGATTATCATCTTTACAGCTAGAAGGGAATGGAAAATATATATGGGGAGAATGTATTTACATTATGCACGCATACCTGAGCATGTGTGTGTATACACACACATATTTATATACACTCATACGTATATATGTATACCTATGTGTGTCCATATATATGAATATGTGTATATATATATATATATACATATATATATATATATATATATGTATATATATATATATATAAATGTAGCTAACACTTTAAAGTTTGCTACACACACACACATTTTTTCCCCTCTCATTTGATCCTCACATCACCTCTCTGAGAAGTTATGACCTGCCCAAGGTCACAAAGCTAGTCAGGGTCTGAATCAGGATTTGAACTTGAAACCTCTCACCTCCCAAGACTGGAGCTTGATCCACTTTGCCTCCTGGCGGGGATCAAAAGACTCGGTATCCATCTACTCATTTCCTTCTCTCATCGGTCAGTCATGACCACCCTCCTCAGTGATGCACTCATCAGACCAATACATGGTTTCTAATTTTGCTTTAACTCTTTCCTAGAGTATAAGCTCATCAAGGGCAAAGGTCTCTTCTAACTTAAATTGTGTGCCTCCCACAGCACCCAAAATAGGGTAGTCCACATGATAAAGGTCTAGTAAATGTTTGCCCCTCTGAATTTCCTACAAATGTCATTCTCCATTCTGAGATCCAACCTATGGGAAAGAATGACCTTGGAGGTGGCTCCCAGCTCCACCCAAGACTTGCAGTGTTAGGGCAGTGAGTTTAGTGGATAGAGCGCTAAATCGAAAGGAAGAAACACCAGGCATGCCATTCTTCGGGTACTCATCAGGAAAGACCATGATTGGCAGCAGGAGACAGGGCAGCGATCACGTTTTAATGAAGCACAAAGACAAGAAGCAAAAAGTGGGGAGGGATACGGAGCTGGACAGTGTGGCTCTGAGACAGGGGACTGGATAGTGAAGGAAGGTACATACTGGGGAAGAGGGTGGGGTGGGGAGAGGCAGAGCATCATTTATATAATCATAGATTAGAATTGGGAGCACTCAGAAAGAGGGCTGGGGGCAGAAATTTGTGGTCTCCCAAACCAGACCAACTCCTTGGTGTTGGTTCATTACGATATCCAAATCATTTCAAGGTTATTAGTAAAACTAAGTCAGCAGCTCCAAGTTGCCAGCCCCCTTTAATGTTATGCTGGTCCATCAGGAGCTGGGATGGTCTGGAATTTATCTGGGATTTACATATCACAGGACCAGAAACCTTGACAAGCAGCCCCTAGATGGTTTTTCTTGATTAGCACATATTACCAGAATGTGAATTTGAGTCAATATAGGATTCAGTTTTTAAGTTATGCTCCCTTGATCTTTGGGAGGGTTTGTACATGACTTCCAGGTTCCCCTTTGCAATCTCATCTCCTGCTAAAACTTAACTTAGTGATTAGGGTGTATGGGGTGTCCAGGAGGACCAGCACCCTCTGGTGTGAGGGCTGCTCAACCACCTTTGGTGTCCACTTGTTACCCAGTTCTCGCTCTATGGAGGGCTCAGAGCTTGGTCAGACATGGAAGAGCCAAGGTCCTCCTTCATCCTTCAGCCATCACCAGCCATCCTGACTCGGGTCCTGCCACTGGACTTGAGTGGGGCTGACACTTTTTGCAACTCTTCCTCACTCAAATCCAATTCATGAACTACTCAATACATCACCCTGTGATATCATCAGTCCTCTTTGAAAATGAAAAACAACTTACTAACGAGAAGGGGAGCAGACATTCAGGGGGACCAGAACAAGATACAATTTTGACGCAAGTGCAGAACCTGGAGCTGGGGAGGCCTGGGTTCAGATGTTACCTCTGACATTTACTGAGCCTTGTGTCTCAGAACAACCTGCCAGGGGTTCCAGATTCCTCATCTATAGAGAGAGGGTAATATCATAACTCAGTATAATGCACAGAATGTAGATTTCAAATCCACCTCAGACACAGACTGAGGGTCATCTCTGGATCTGTTTCCTTGTCTGTAAAATGGGGATAACGACAGCAGCTTCCTTTCAGGGTTGTTGTGAGGGTCAATGAGGTAACGTACGCAAACATAATAATAATAGCTAATATTTATGTCATACTTCAAGGCTTATGAAGAACTTTGCAAATATTATTTGTATCATGATAAGCCTGTGAGCTTTCCTCATTTTACAGAGGCTGAGAGGTCAATTGATGTGCTTGGGATCACACAGCTAGTAAATATCAGGTCTTCCTAACACCAAGTCTGGCTCTCCATGGGCCTCTCCCATTGTGTCATTGACTTATGCTATTTAAATATCAGTGATTATTTTATCAGAACTTTGGCAAGTCAGCACTTAATTTCTCTGTCTCGATTTTCTTAAACTAAAGAACATGTTTAATCCTCAAGGTACCTTAGAATTCTATAGATATTGCAACTTTGAAAAAAAGAAATATCTGTCCACTTGGCCCATACTTACTTACTAAATGTTTATGGACTATCGATAGTCAGCCTGCTCAAGGCTGAAATGCAAAATTCATCCCTGAGAGACTGTACTCCACATTGTCCAGCTCCTTGCCCAGGCCACAGCCAACTTCGCCCACTAAGAGGAGAATGTCAGGAAGAATTGCTCCAACTGGCAGGGCAGAAGGTGCTCATGCTGGCAGCCCATCTTGCAAGGGGCCTTTGTGCCCACTCTGCCAAGCTGGGGCTGGCAAACTTGGGGAAGTTGGATGCCAAGTTCCTTAATCCACTTCTGGGAGTGAGGCTTTGAGAACTTTTTCTGTTACTCCTTCTGAAGCTGCCCATCCCCATGGGAGGGCCACACCCAATACTAAGGATCTCCATCCAGGACATGGGGTCTGATGGTGGCTCTCAAGATCGTTTATCAATCAACAAGCATTTATTAAGTGCTTACTGTATACCAGACACTGTGCTAAACTCTGAGTATCAAAGAAAGGCAAATTCCAAGCTAATCCCTGCCCTCAACAGCTTCCCATTCTAATAGTTGTAAACTAGTCCAGATATGATACATAAAGAGGAGGTAGACAGTCATCTCAGTGGGAGGACCTACCAGGTGGGGGAAGGGTGGGCATTTGGGAAACTCCTCCTACAGAAACTTATGTTTGAGCTGAGTCTTAAAGGAAGTTATGGGCTGGAGGAGAGGCAGAAGAGCATGTCAAGCAGTGTTCTCTCCAGGACAGAAGGTGCATTATGATGGCGGAATTAGCAGGATTTGGCAACTGATTTGATAGGTGGGGTGAGTGTGAGTGAGGAGTCAAGGCTAATGCGGAGCCCAGGTGACCAGAAGGATGATGCTAACACCAAGAGGAAGGCTGGGAAGATGGCAGGGTTTGGGGACAAAAGATGAATTCTATTTTGGACTCTATGAGTCTGAAATGCATGTGTATGTGTGTGTGTATATATATATGCATGTATGTGTGTCTATGTATGTGCATATGTGTACATATTTATATGTATGTATATGTGTGTGCATGTAGACATGTATGTATAAATTTATATTGTGTATATATGTGTATATGCATATGTGTATGTGTATACACATATGTATTTGTGTGTATATATTTATGCATGTGTGTATGTGTATATGTATTTGTGTGTATATATTTATGTGTATATGTGTATTGCGTGTGTGCATGTGTGTGCATGTATGCATATGTATGTATATATTTATATGTATAGCTGTGCATGTGTGTATATATTTCTATGCATGTATATTGTATGTATTTATGTACATATCTATATGTGTACATATTTATGTGTGTGCACATGTGTATATGCTTGTGTGTATGTGCATGCATGTACATACATACATGCATATAACACATATACATATATATGATGTCTGATTTTGGAGGTGCAAAAGGCAGCTGGTAATCCAAGATGGAGATCAGGAGAGAGATAGGAGATGGATAAAAAGATCTGGGAATCATCTGCCTGGAGATGATAAGCAAGCCCATAGAAATTGGGAGATGAAAGATGGAAAAGACCACACCCAGGATGGTTTCTTGAAGGACACCCCCAATTAAGGGATCTTACAAGGACTGAGAAGATAGGTAGGAGGAAACCCAAGGAAGAGGAGAGTTGTAAAAATTTAGAAGAGAAAGCACCCAGGAAGAGGAGGGGATCCATAATGTCAAGAGTGGCAGAGAGGTCCAGAAGGATTAGGATCCAGAAAAGGCCATTAGACCAATGCCTGACACCATACAGAAAAATAAAGTCCAAATGGGTAAAGGATCTAGGAATAAAGACTAATACTACAAACAAATTAAGTAGAGCAAGGAATAGTGTATTTATCAGATATATGGAGAAGGGAAGAATTTTTGACAAAAGAAGAAATACAAAGCATTATGAAGTACAAAATGGATAATTTTGATTACATTAAACTGAAAAGTTTTTGCATAACCAAATCCAATGCAACCAAGATTAGGAGGGAAGCAGAAAACTGGGAAAGAATTTTTGCAACTAGTGTCTGTGACAAAGGCCTCATTTCTAAAATATATAGAGAACTGAGTCAAATGTACAAGAATACAAGTCATTCCTCAACTGATAAATAGTCAAAGGATATGAACAGGCAGTTTTCAGAGGAAGAGATTAAAGGTATCTATAGTCATATGAAAACAATGCTCTAAATCACTATTCATTAGAGAGATGCAATCAAATCAAATCTGAGACACTACATCACACCTATCAGATTGGCTAACATGACAAAACAGGAAGATGATAAGTGTTGGAGAAGATGTGGGAGAGATGGAACACTAATTCATTGTGAGTGGAGCTATGAGCAGATCCAACCATTCTGGAGAGCAATATGGAACTATGCCCAAAGGGCTACAAAAATGTGCATAACCTTTGACCCAGCAAAATCACTTCTAGGACTGTATCCCCAAAAGATCACAAAAATGGCAAAGGGTCTCATGTACAAAAATATTTATAGCAACTCTCTTTGTGGTGGCCAAAAACTGGCAATCAAAGGGATGCCCATCAATTGGGGAATGGCTGAATAAATTATGGTATATGAATGTAATGGAATACTATTGTGTTATAAGAAATGATGAACAGGAAGCCTTCAGAGAGGCCTGGAAAGTCTTATATGAACCGATGCCGAGTGAAAGGAGCAGAACCAGGAGAACTTTGTACACAGCAATGACTACAGTGTATGAGGACTTTTTCTGTAGACTTAGAACTTCATTGCAATGCAAGGACTTAAGTCCCAAAATTCCCAATTATCTTTTAAGGCAAAATGCCTTCCACATCCAGAGAAAGAACTATGGAATTCAATCACAGATCGTTTTCTTTTGTATTACGTTTTGGTTTGTTATATAATTTCTCACATTCTTTTCAATTCTTCTATACAACATAACTATAGTGAAAATGTATTTAATAGGAATGTATGTATAGAACCTATATAAAATTGTATCCCATCTCAGGGAGAGAGGGGGAAGGAGGGGGAGGGAAGGAAAGAAAAGATCTAGGTTGTATGGTAGTGATTATGGAACACTGGAAACAAATAAATAAATAAATTTTTTTAAAAAACCAGTCCATTAGATTTAGCCATCAAGGGATCATCAATCACTTGTGTAAGAGCAATGCAGTTGAATGATAAGGTTGGAAGAGAAAGGTGTGGGGTGAGAGAGAAGTGAAGAAACCAGTTGTAGGTACTTGTCTCAAAGAGTTGGGTAAAGAAAAGAAGGAAAGATAGAGAGCTACAGCTTGTGGGGATACTTGGATCATGTCAGGCTTTTTTAAAGGATGGGGGAGACATGGGTGTGTTTGACATCTGCAGGGAAGGAGCTAGGAACTAGGGGGAGACTAAAAATTAGTGAGAATGTGGACATTCTCCAATCTGCTAGAGAAAACCAAGGAATTGGGATTGACGTTTGCTTTGAAAGACTGGCCTGCTTCGGAGAATGGAGTAAAAGAGAAAGCAGGGGATAGGGGCAGCACAACATGAAAGGAGGAGAGAAGAGGCAGATTAGAGGTCTTTGAGGCCCCTTCCAGAGTGGTTTGGGAGCCCAGGCTGTCTGGTTCTAACCCCAGAATTCTTCCTGTTCATCATAAAAGGATGGGTGGACATCACCAGGGGAAGAGGGGAAAGGAGGTTATTGCTGGCAATGAGACAGCACAGCACAGGGATTGGATGAAGGATGTGGGGAGGGAAGGGGGCCTGTTCAGGAAGAGTGAACAGTATAATGAGTCAGGTGAGATGAGATGAGCCTGGAGAGACACTCAGGAGACAGAGCTTAAGCACCACTACAAGGACGCTGACCCCCCACAGGATGAATTCGAATTCCTTTCTTCCATTGAAGGCAGATGGCTCTGCCCTGCAAAAGAGCTGGTGAGGGCAAAACAGTGGAAGCCCATGAGCTCTGGAGACAGGAGACCTGGGTCTGAGCCTTACTTGGACATTTCTTAGCTGTGTGACCTTGGGCAAAGCTCTTTCTCTGGCCCTGCATTTTCTCATCTATAAAATGAGGGGCTGGGATTTGATGACCTCTGAGATCCCTTCTGGTAACAGATCTATGAAATTGGCAGCTTCAGGCTAAGTCCTGGGTGTTTAGTGGTCTAGTTCTGTCAGGAAGGACTCACCACCAGGCTGGCTAGCGGGGTTGGGGGGAGCTCATGACCAGACTGACCAAGGTGGGGCTCACCACCAGGCTAACTGGGAGGATGGGTTTGGGTCTCATGACCAGACTAACTGAGGGGGGTGAGGCTCATGATCAGGCTGCTGGGAGGTTGGGGGGTGGGGGGTTGTAAGACTTGAATACCTACCTCTCAAGGTTGTTGTGAGAAAAGCAGTTTTCAAACCTCCAAAGATACAGAAATGTGAATTTCTATTCCTATTCCTGTCTACCCAGCCACAAAAAGGTTGCGATCTGCATTGGTGGGCGGACACCCACACGGGTGAAATTGCAGCTCTTTGACATTTTGAGATTTTCATTCAACAAACATTGTGTGTGTTCCCAGCACTGAGCGATCACTGTACTGTGCCTGAAGTTGCAGACTAAGGCACATAATTCAGGTATGTGAGGGTGCTGGGAGAGAAGGGGTGGCTGGAGGAGAAAGGTGAGAGGTGGGCTCCAGGCTCCCTCCCTGCAGCAAAAAAGGGCACTCGCTATAGCTCGTAGGACTGGTCCCAATACACCATCAGCATCTTCTGTATCCCTAACCCTTGCCTGGTCCTAAGTGTCTGTTTTTGAAAGGGGCTTTTGCTCACTCCCTGTGCTTTGTTGTACAGAGATGGGAGCAGAGAGTTCCAGTTTTCTGTTCTGTGTATCTTGTATGTACCTCTGTGTGATCCTGTGGTCTCCTGCTAGAATGGAAGCCTTTTGAGGGCAGGGGTTGTTTCATGTCTATCTTTGTGTCTCCAGCGCTTAGCATAGTGCCCAGCACTTTAGAAGTGTATGTTGGCTGACAGTCTGACTGGATGCATGGGGACTATCCATGCCCAGTCAGTCCATTCCCTTGCCCTCTGGCTAGGGCTTTGTCAGCCCTCCTAAGCATGACCTTCTAAGCCCAGAAGGACATGACAGAGGATAGATCTGAGGGCTTCACAGGGATTCTTCCCTGGAGAATGAGAAAAGGACAAAGCTGGTGAGGGAAGTCACTCCAGTGACTGGCACCAATTCAATCCAGTCCAGGAGTCTCTAGTGCCATGGTCTCCTCTGGAAGTCTGGCAAAGCCTGGGGACATCTTCTCATGCATAAAATAAAATGCACAAGATGTAAAAGAACATTACAGTTATTGAAGTACAGCCCTCGAGACTTTTTTTTTATTGTTAAGTTCACTGTCTCTGCATATCTAGTCTGTATGTGAATCAATTATTTCAAATTCACATTGCATTTCCTTCCAGAAAGTTCAAAATGACAGATGTCCCTAAACAATGGTCTATCCTACTCCATCACTAATGCTAACTCGATGTGCTGGGAAGTTCCCAAGTGTCCTGAAACCTCAACTTTCCCAACTGAGATCAAATGAAAGCCTAGGAGAAGAGAAGCTCACTGAGGATGAGATGCATGGACATGCTCAAGTCTCAAAGAGACAGAGCCCTTACTCCAGTAGCATCCAACTTGGAAAGAAATAGGGCCACTAAGGATCTGATGTGCAGGTAGCATACTGACTTAGACAAGCATATGTTTTGTTACATTTTTATGTTAACTACTTCCCAAGGACAGTGGGTTCAGCCTCTCTCAGGAGCATTCCAGGTGTGGTACCACAGCATCTGACCCCTCTGCCTTACGCTAACCTTGAACCTAAAGCATCTGTCTCATATCTTTCCCCCCAGGGTCCAAGAGCACAGAAAAGTGAGTGGAAGCCCCCTCCCACCTGACCTCCCCAGGGGCATGTGAAAATGAGTCAGTCTCTCCTCTTCTCTCCAAAATAAACCTGCTCAGTTCCTTCAAATAATACTTTTATGGAAAGGTTTTTAAAAATGCCCTCACCAGGCTGATCACCTATCTCTGGATGTGCTCGTTTGTCAACCAATCAACACAAATTAATCAAGCACCTACTGTGTGCCAGACCCTGTGCTACACTCCAGAGATAGGATGAGCTCCTGCCCTCAAGGAGCAGGGAGAAAACATGTCTATGAACAATATGTGAAATGTCAATGTCCTTTCTCAGATGCAGTAGCCAGAATGAAACAAAGTTTGCTGTGCAATGCCCTCTGACAAGGGCAGAGTCCAGTGGGGGTAAAAATAGCCAAGTCTCTCATTCTGGCCACTATTTTTATTTTACAGTCTAAGGTCACATTGCGCTTTGTATGTACTTAGCATCTTACACATATTATTTCCTCTGATAAGTTCCTTGAAGGCAGGACTGTTGCTTTTTTTGGTTGTTGAATCCCTAGCCCCCAGCCCAGTATCTAGCACACAGTAGGCGCTTAATAAATACTTGTTGCTGGCTTGATGGATTAGTTAGTTCTCTTTGACTACCATATCACTTAGCTGGGTCATATTAGCTCCAAGGCTTCTAACAGCATCAGGGTTTTGTGTGTGATGACATGACTTGTGCTTGACTGTTTTGAATGAGGGAGGGCTGTGCAAGTCACCAGCCTTGCCTCTCCTCCAGAGCCATCTGAATCCAGTGACCAGTCATCAGGATGACTGGAGATGACCCAGAAGTGATTTGCCCAAGGTCACACAGCTAGTGAGTGTCAAGTGTCAGATGAGATTTGAACTCAGGTCCTCCTGACTCCTGCACTGGGGCTTTATCCACTGCACCACCTAGCTGCCCCCATCAGAGTTTTAGAAGTCCCAACAAATGGGTCTTCCAGGGAGGATTCTTGGCAGGGTACAAATACTGGCTCAGTACCTCAGCTCCATCTGCCCCTTCTCTCCTTTATCTCATTTGAATTTCATTTTCTCCACATCAGTTCCTGCCTCTTGAGCTATTTTGAGGATCCCAATTCTGTTGTGAAATGGATTCAGCCTCCCTCCGAATTTCATACAAATTGTAAATGGTCAAAGACCAAAGAATGGAGAAAGAGTAGGAGTGATGCAGGGAACACCACAGACAGACTGGACTGAAAGAGTAGATTTGGGTTTGATGTAAGGGAAGATGCCTCAACAGCTGTCCCAGGAGGTAATAAGCTCCCCATCCTGGGAGGGCTGCAAGCAGAAACTGGAGTCAGGCATAGTAGAAGGGCCTCTCGTTCAGGGATGAGTTGGATTTGCTGTTTCTGGAGCTCCTTCCTGCACTGAGATTCTGTCATTCTTAAACTGAAAGAGAAGCCTGCTCAGTGACCTTGGAAGGTATCTAATCCAAATGACACTGAACTGAGGATCCGTCCTTCACCCTTCAACCCAAGTGGGCATCCAGCCTGGGTTTGAAAATCTCCATTGAGGAAGAACCTGCTGAAGGAGCTGTCAGACTTTGGAACTGCTATCATTGCTCCTGAATAAAGCTGGAATCAGCCTTCAACAGCTTCCCCCCCTACACCCAACCCCCATTGTTTCTGGCCTGGACACTGACCATATGACCCTAGACAAGTCACCTTGTATAACATTCTGAGGTTCTTTCATCTGTAGAATGGGAAGAGTATTCACATGAGCTGCATCCCAGGCCTGTGTGGAACCTTAAGAGGAGGCCACATGGTCCAGTGGAAAGTGTGCTTTGGTGAGTCACCAGATCTGGGTTCCAATCCTGATTCTCTTCTATGGAAGTCTGGGCAAAGCACCTCCTGTCTGAACCTTAGTTTCCTCACCTGTGAAATAAATTTTTGGGCAAGATGACCTCTGAAGTCCCTTCCAGCTTTAACTCCAGGATCCCAGGAAATTTTCACAATTATTTTCATTTTAGTAAGAGGTAGATAGGGCTGGGAATTTCCTGTGTCCTCCCTGGCTACCTCCTTGGCCTCCAGTTCATCAGTTGGTCCTGGGTCAAGCTCCTCTAAGAGCAAAGTGACCTGGGAGCCAGGTCCCTGTGAGACCATGAGCAGGGCCAGTCTGGCGTTCAGGCCCATTCCATATTCTACTATGTCTCCACTCCTGGAACTACCAATGAAACAGGACTGGTCCTACCTTCAGGCAGAGTAGGTGGCCTACATATGTGAGATTTCTCTCACCATGGATACAGGGCATTCCTTAATAGCTTAAAACTGAACTAAGACTTTTGGAACTCCCTGTGTCGATGTTATTTGGTCATTTCTGGTTCTTTCTGATCCCATCTGGGGTTTTCTTGGCAAAGATACTGGAGCGGATTTCCATTTCCTTCTCCAGCTCATTTTGTAGATGAGGAAACTGAGGCAAACAGGGTTAAGTGATTTGTCCAGGATTACAAAGCTAGGTATGCATCTGAGGCCAGATTTGAATTTAGGTCTTCCTGACTTTAAGCCTGCTCTGTCCCCCATAAGGAGAAGCCCAAGCTGAATGGGAAGGTTTTCAGGCCTGAGTCCAGCATGAGGCAGTCTGAGTCTGAGCAATATAGGGGAGGCTCATGCCAGGCAGGGTATAAATGGATGCCTGACACATAGTAGGTGCTGTAAACATTTACTTTCATTTTTGCACTTTAATAAGGTCCTGAACTAATCAATCAGATTGCTTTGTTTTGCTCTAAAAATACCCTTTTCTGTGTCAGCAATTTCAAAGATGCCTGCAAACAGAGTAGTGGGATTCTTATCTTGGTATCAGAGAGATAAAGGAAACTCAGACATCCTGGGATTGCAATTTCCAGTTGACTCTCTTGTTAATTGTCTTGTCTCACTGTGTTTACAACTTATACAAGTGAGAAAATTCCCTTCTCAAGGTAAAATGTATTTAAGCCTGGGCATTCTTGTACCAGTCAGTCAGAAGTTTCCTTCTGGCTCCATGATCACGTATCTTCTCGCTTTGAGGGAATAAACAATATGAATTTAGCCTGTTTGTCTCTTTTAACCAAACTTTCAGGTCATCAGAGCTCACCAAATGTTTATTGATTAGTTGACTACATGCTTGCAGACTGTGTAGGAAGCTCTAGAGGGCTTCTGAGCACTCAATGGTGCCCAAGGAAAGCACTGCAGCTCCTGGATACTCTTACCTAGTATCAGTCCTCTAAATGGGTGGCTTTTTATGACTACCTTTTGAAATGATTTTCCAGGACCTGATTCCCTCCACCCCAAAAAAATATTGCCAGTTCATAGTAAAATGAACATGAAAGAAGGCTTTGACCAAACCCCACTAATTTAAATGGTAGGGATGATTTAACAGACATGCTTCCTTTAGCAACATGAGTTAGGCCTGTTTTCTTAACTCTGAAAAACTGGACTTTTTTCACCTAATGCAAATAGCTCACCCTTAGAGCTGTCAAATTCTGCAAAGCACTTCAGTCAGTCAACAAGCATTTATAAAGCATCTGCTGTGTGTCAGGCTAAGTACTGTGATACTAAGAAAGGTCATTCAGGCCCAGCTCCCAAGGAGCTCCCAGTTTAATGGATAAGATGCATACAAACAACTATGCACAGATGAGCTTCTGATACTGGATAAATCGGGCAATCTCAGAGGTAAGCCACTAGAAAGGGGAGCAGGAAAGGGTTCTTGGAGGTTATATCTGAAGGAAGAAAGGAAGCAGACATGAGGAGGGGGAGAATTCCAGTCATGGGAGACAACTAGGGAAAATGCTTGGAGCCAGGAGATGAAGGATTTTGTTCACTGAATTTCAGGGAGGGCGAGGAAGTCTAAGTTGAAGAAGATTGGAAAGGAGGAAGGGGCCACTTCATGGAGGACTTCAAAAGTCACTTATTTTAAGTTCTATTGGCCCCAGTTTCCTCATTTATAAAATGAGATTAGCCTCAAAAATCTCAGGGGTCTTTTCCAACTTTAAATTTATGATCCCTCAATCCTCAGTTAAGTGACTTGCCCAGGGTCACAACAGCTGGTAAGTGTCTGAGGCAAGATGGGAACCCAGGTACTTGCAACTCCATATTCAGTGGTCCAGTCACTGCACCATCCCATCTCATCATTCAGCATTCCCCTGGTATAATTTGTCCCCTTCTCCCACCGCATGTGTTTGGGTCACCACATCATAAAGCACAGTCAGTCATACATGCCCTATAGGGACCAGATTACTCAAGGAACCAAATTCAAAACCAAAATGCCAATGGGTTCCAAAAATTTATTTTGAATATTTAATTAACAGCAACAAAAAAAAATTCTACCTATGAAGTGTCCTAGACAAAGGGAGATAAAGTAAATGGAGTATCAAACCCAGCCCGATCCAGGGAAGCTTGAACAAGACAGAAAAAAAAGTGTTGGGGGGGAGAGAGGGAGGGGCAATCGGACACCCTCCTGCCTGATAGAAGGAACCCAGGCGTAGCTGGAAGGGCTTACTGGAGATTCTGTACACCTTGCTGCTCACACCCCAGTTCACTGGTCCACAGTGCTGAGATTCCAAAATAGGTTTTCTTCCTCAGCCACACCGGGCCATCATGGCTGACCACAAGACCAGATCCACATGCATGTTGGCAGCCACTGCTGTCTTTGGTAGGGAAACAGACTCCTCTTTGTAGTTCGGTTTCAATCAAGTTAGCCCATGGCGTGATGTGCTGGCAAACAGCATCCCTCCCTTGACGGTAAAAAGGTCATGGGCATTTTCTGCTGAATGTACCAGGGAAGCGACTACCTTTGTGAGGCTGAAAAGTGACTGAAGTGACTGAGTCTTGCACACACGCACGCACGCACGCACACGCACACACGCTACACTGGTTACTGCCCAGCAGTCTTGTCCAGCAGCTGCTGGTCCATGGAAGTTTTCATGTTATGAGAGGCTGGGGCACATCATCATCATCACACAGCAATATCTCAGCAGCTGTGAAGAATGGGACTTGTCAAGATCTGGAGGTGGATAAGCAGTTGGGGGTTGGGAAGAGGGTCACCTAGAGGAACCACCTAATTCTAAAGGAACGAAGAACTTACCAGGTTCCTGGAGCTGGGATTTCTGGGAAGAGGGGAGAGAGAACGAAAAGTCCAAAATCCAAACCAAACCCCAACTCAAGTCTCCATAATTGGATGCCTGTGGGTTTCTTCTGATGGAAGGAGGAGACGCTCTAAAAATAAGTCTACAAAGGTCGGTAAGGATCTTGCTCATGACAAGGGGCTTGAAAGGCTGGTCCACTCTAACCCCCTCTAGCTCTGCTTCTCCCTAACTCCTTCTTCCTCCAAGGACCCAGCCATGCCCAGGAGGCCTGTAGGGTCATTGCTGGCGCTGCCAACACACAGAGAAAAGATTCCTTCAGCACCACTGTCTCAGGCAGGTCAGGTGATCCTACCTGCTTCCACATACAGAGGACAAAAGGTCCTTGGCATGGCTTCTTGTAACAACCATTCCATTTGGCAAAAAAGAAAAGTCCTTAAATGCTTAAACACCATCACCCAAGTCCTCCAAGGAAACATGATTACAATATATTAGCAAATTCTGAGGATTAAACATTCTCAAGAGCATCAGCAAAAGTATTAAATATAAAAGCAGTATGGATCTTCCCCTCGCCATCCTCCCCGAAGCGTGACTTTGTAGTGTGGAGATCAGGTTTGCAGACTATGGCATTAAGGCATCGATGAGAAACCATCTTCACTACTGTCTCAGCTCCACGTAGTTGGCTGGGAAGAGCCCATATCGGCCTTTACACACGCCTCTCCACCAGCCATCATCAATCATTTCAATATTGGTGATAATATCATCAGGATCAAAGGAAATTTCATCATCACCAGCTAAAAAACAGAAATTGGCAAAGGGAAATGAATGAAAAGATAGGTGATCTTTCTCAGCAAAGCCACCACTGAGAGCTGGATTTAATTTCTTCAAGGGCAGGGACCACTTTAATTCAGTCTTTGGATTCCCCAGTGCCTAGCACAGTGGCTGACATACAGTAGGTGCTTAAGAACTCTTGGTGAACTCTGAGGTACACTACCTCACACCTATCTGATTGGCTAATATGACAAAAAAAGGAAAACGATAAATGTTGGGAGATGTGGGAAAATTGGAACATTAATACATTATTGGTGGAGTTGTGAAATGATCCATCCATTCTGGAGAGCAATTTGGAACTATTCTCAAAGGTCTACTGACCCAGCAATACCACTACTAGTTCTGTATCCCAAAGAGATCATAAAAAAGGAGAAAAGACCCACATGTACAAAAATATTTATAGCAGCTCTTTTTGTGATGGCAAAGAATTAGAAATTGAATGGATATCCATCAACTAGGGAATGGCCAAACAAGTTTTGGTATATGAATGTAATGAATACTATTGTTCCATAAGAAATGATGAGCAGGCAGATTTCAGAAAAACCTAGAAAGACTTTATATGAACTGATGCTGAGTGAGGGAAGCAGAACCAGGAGAACATTGCATACAATAACAGGAACACTGTGTAATGACCAACTTTGATAGACTGAGCTAATGATCTAAGACAATTTCAAAAGACTTATGATGGAAAATGCTATCCACCTCCAGAGAAAGAACTGTGGAATCTGAATGTGGAGCAAAGGATACTGTTTTCTCTCTTTTTCCCCTCTTTCCTGTGGTTTTCCCCTTTTTTTCCGATTCTTCTTTCACAACATGACTAAGGTGGAAATATGTCTAGTAGGACTGCACATGGATAGCTTATAGCCTATATCAGATTGCAAGCTGCCTTGGGGAGGGGGGAGAATTGGATCTCAAAATCTTATTGAAGTGAATACTGAAAACTATTTTTACATGTAATTGGAAAAAATAAAATACGATTACGTAGGGAAAAAATAAAATTGGTAAAGGAACACAAACAAATATACCTAAAAATAAAAACTCTTGCTGACTGATGAGAGGGTGCCAACTTCAGTTGGAATCCCTGGCCTAACCATGTCCTGCCAATCCTACCCTGGAGCTGGCAATGGCATTAACCCAAGGATAGGTAATTCTATTAGAATGGGGATATGTCAAATAAACATGAACAAAAACAGTCATGAGGGAATAAACCCAGGATAAACTCTTTACATTCTAATAGGAGGAGAGGATATATTTGTCCTCTCTGGACCCTATCATCATCAAGGGTCATAGAGGGAGTGCTTCCAGACAAAGGACCTGGGGGTAGTTCGGTTGCATCTTGATGATCTTTAAAAAATAATGGAAAACCTGGGGAAGGTGAGGGTAGATTGCGGATACAAAGAAGGAGAGGAAAGCTGCAGACCTTTGAACCCTTTCCTCATCTGATCTGGACAAAGGATAGAGGAGGAGAAATAAAAGGAAAAGGAAGGAATTAGAGGGAGGGTAGATTAAGGGAGGAATTCATTGTAAGGAAAAAAACTCTAAGCATGTACAAAAATACTTAAGGTTCTTTTTGAGGGGCCCAAGAATTGAAATCTGAGGAGCCATCCATCCACTAGGGAGTGGCTGAGTAAGTTATGGTAGATGAAGCTGAAAGAATCTTACTGTGCTAGAAGAAATGACGGTTTCAGAGAAACCTAAGAAGACTTACATGAACTGATACAGAGGGAAATGAGCAGAACTGTATCTAAGAAAATGTATCTAAGAACACCACCACTATGAAGACAAAAAACTTTAAAAGATTTGGGAACTCTGATTGACACAGAGAGACCATCTATGATTCTAAATGACTAATGATGAAACAGGTTGCTCATTTCCTAACAGAGGTGAAGGACCTGAAGGGTACAATGAGACTCCTATGCACGTGCCTGTGTGTGTGTGTGTGTGTGCTAAAAGCAGCCAAAAGAAAGAATTCAATCTTGTAAATTATGATTATGAATGTGAATATATGTACATGTGTATATGAATATTTTTTCTTTTAGATATGTTTGAGCCAGAAATTTATTCTGCTTGACTATACACGTTTGTAACAGAAGTTTTATTTTTCTTTCATTTTCAATTAGATTAGAGAAGGAAGGAGAAAAAGTGGATTTTTGCTGATTGGAAAGAGTAAAATTTAATTTAAAAAAAAAATCACCCAACCATGAAGCTAGTGGAAAAAAAAAAGAAGCACCAAGGAGAAAAATGTAACTCCAAAGTCTATGTAACTCTGCCCCAAACTCTGGTCCTGCCCACCCCCAACTCAGGCCCCCACCCAACAGCCAAACATGGTTTGGTTTACTTACCAGCCTGATAATCGTAGAGGGCAATGGCTGTGATCCCAAGGTCATTTTCATATTCATCGTAAGTATTTTCCTCTAAAAGTCAACCATAAAAGAATTTGATTATTAACAGTTCATAAAGTCATAGAAAATAAGTAATTTAAATTCAGCTTTATTTTTAAAAATAAATCTAAGCTCCGTTATAGAAAAGGATGAAATGTAAACCACAAATCCATCCTCCACTCAGCTGCCAAAGTGACTTGCCCTAAGCATCTCTCTGACCACATTACCCACACTTCTCCATAAATTCCAGCGGCTTCTTAATACCTCTAGGTTCAAATATATACTCCTCTGCATGGCACCGGAAACCCTTTATAACTTGGCACCAAGTTACTGCTCCATTGCTATTATATTTTGCTACCATTCCCTCACTCTATTATTTACCCCAACTGGCCTTCTTCCTATTCTGATCTCCCACCTCCAGGCCTTTGTACTAGCTGGTCCCTGTGTCTGGAATGCCATCTCTCCTCAACACTTTTCTCTTAGAATCCTTGACTTCTTTCTCAGTTAGCTCAGGTACTACCATCTACACGATTCCATTCCTGGTCCACCTTTAAGCGG
Organism: Potorous gilbertii; assembly: GCA_028658325.1. Lineage (NCBI taxonomy): Eukaryota > Metazoa > Chordata > Mammalia > Diprotodontia > Potoroidae > Potorous > Potorous gilbertii. The sequence goes on from CM053770.1 coordinate 252,875,766, forward strand.
GGAGGACATCCTTATCTTCCTTTTTTATACTCTCTCTACATAGATCATAAGGCCATAGCTACACCAGCAAAGCACTGCTTTTCTACCTCCCTTTTCAGCCGGCCAACAAGAGATACCAGTGTCTGGCCTCAACCCTTCCCATCCCATCATGCACCACCGTGCACCATGCTGGGAGTGATTCCATGCACAGAAGTTTACCAAGAAGCCTAGCTCCAGTCTGGACCAGGATGGGTCTCACAGCTAAGTATATGTTCTGACATGTGAGAATGTGAACTTAGGTCTTCCTAATTTGAACTGGTCAGACTTTAAGAAAGCCTCCAGCAAGCACTGGCCTCAAACGTAAGTCTGAGAGTGTGTAAGCACCACCAAGGTCCCTGGCACCCATGGAAGAAGAAACCACAAGTAAGAAATGGCTCATCTTGGATTCAGGCAAGCAACAGGGAAACTCTGAGCATCCTGAAAGCCTTGGGTGACCTGCACAGAGGCATCATGGGATTGTGCAAAGAGGGCCTGGCAAACCATCCTGGGTGGGACAGATCTGAACTGCTGCCTGGAACTCCATGGTGATCGGGGACAGATCATGGAGTGGGGGGGCATCCCTCCTTCTGGCACCTTCTTGATTGGGAGCCATCGACTCTGCTGTCTCATACACAGCTTCGGGCTGCTGTTCCAGGCCACGTTGGCTCATGGTCTCCTGATAATTGGATTGCACAGCTGTGTACTCCGACTCTTGTTCGGGACCAGAATATGCTGTATGGCCTTTGTACCCTGGCTCAGCCTCATAAGATGCAGCATCCTGGGAAAGTCAGAGGAAAGCTCATTGGGTAATGCTCGTTATTATCAGAGACAGTCTTTAGAAGGTACCACTTGAGGAATATAAGGCCATCTTATTTCTCCTCCTGACAATCTTGGTAGGTAAGTGCTACTATTGTCCTCAAATAAGGAAACAGAGGCAGACAGGTTATGAACTTGGTCTGGGTCTCACAGCTAAGTATATGTTCTGACATGTGAGAATGTGAACTCAGGTCTTCCTAATTTGAAGTGGTCAGACTTTTGAAAACTAGAAAGCATGACACTGCTGGCAATGTCAACAGCAGGCTTGGAGAGAAGGGGCACAAGGCCTTGGGGCCCTAATGGGCCCACAACCCCTGGGACTGTGGAGAGTGGCTTCATCTTCCCTGTCTGTGCTGAAAGGCAGTGCAAACATTGCCACAGACTTGGTCATGACAAATAAAGCAGGATGACTTCTTCTGCCCCACAGATGGCATTGCAGGGAATGGGCTACTAGCCTGAGAATGTCTAGGCTCTTCCCAAGGAGAGCAGCTTCTGTGCAACATGTGGTCCCTCCAGGTTGGCCTCCCCAGAGCAGGCCCACCCTCGGGCCTCTGACCAGGTTTCTCCCCTGCAAGACTCCTGAATGGAAAGGACCATTTTGTAGGTCTTCTGTCCTCCTCCCCACCCCTCCAGCCCTGCTCGAGCACAGACCACACCCCTCCCTACCTTACACTCGTGCTCAAGCAGCACTTTGTGCTCAAGGCCCAAATTCCCTGTTATTTATTCTGCATTTGTGTATGTGTGTGCAGAACACAAGGTTAAGTTTTGTCTGTCTCCCTAGTGCCCAGCACAACTCCTGAAACATTATAAGCACTTAATTAATGCTTGGATGACTTGGGTTTTTGGCACTACCTCCTCTACAATCATGTGGTTATTGATGTTCCAGTTATGTCCCACTCCTCATGATCCCATTTGGGGTTTTCTTTGCAGAGACTCTGGAGTAGTTTGCCATTTCCTTTTCCAGCTCATTTTATAGATGGGGAAACTGAGGCAAACAGGGTTGTGACTTGCCCAGGGCCGTACAGTTAGTAAGCACCTGAAGCTGGATTTGAACTTAGGAAGATGAGTCTGGGGCTTGATCTGCTGTGGCATTCTCTAGAAATCTGATTGGGAGAGGGGCTAGGACTCGGAAGGTACCTATAATGACCTCATTCCTTAGAATGGCACTGCCAGCCCTCAGAGGCACAGACACATCACCCTGCTCTTAGTTTTTGCCCCCAACTAATGCCTGATATAACATTGGGGAAAATAAGCAAAGGAGACGGAGGCAGCAAAAATCCGTCAAGCTGATGGTCTTGCTTGTGTGGGGTGACATGGGGGGAGGAGGACTTAGAGTCTACCTGATCTAGCACCAGGCAAGCAAGTGATCACAGGGGAGCCAGCAATCACAGGAGAGCTAGTGATTGGGCTTCACACTGACCTCATAGACAGGACTGGTGGGTGGCCTCTCCTCGACTGGCGGCTGCGGACTGGGAGAAGGGGATGGAGTTTGCTTCTTGAGTCTGGCTTCTTCCTGTAATTCAAAAACAAGGGCTTGTCAGAATATGGGCCCTCCCCAAAGCCCAGGCCTACAATCATGCTTTAAGGCAGGGACTTCCAAGGCAGCAGAAACCCTAATGAGGGCTGAAAATACCCTCGCGGGATTTAAGCTCATAGCAGAATGAACAGACCTGCGAGTGTCTCTGGAAGAACTGCCATGAGGCCCCCTTTCCCCAACGGAATATTGTGCCCCAAGTCCTGATGCTCCTATGCCCAGCCTGCTGCGGCAGAAGCCCTTTACTTGTGTCCAGAGATGGCAATCAGGGAAAGGGGAAGCAGCCCACATTGAGGCATAAAAGGCCTTCCCAGAAGGCCAGTCACAGAGCAGAGGGGTTCTGGCCACAATACTTGGCGGGGATGCAGAGTTGAAGCACAGGGAGACAGGGGAGGGCCACCATGGTAGCTGCCAACCCTCCCAAGTGGGACAAAAGATGGGTGGACAGGGATGTTCTCAAAACTGTAGACCTCCTCTTCTTTCCACCATGGTACCTGGATAAGGAAGGCCATGTGGTCCTGAGAAGTCTCAAAACACGTGACCCAAAGTGTGCCCTTCCCATCAACACTTGGTGCCGAAGGTGGTCTGCAGAGGGGCTTCCACCTCTGACATCACCAACCATGAGGGTGGAGGACATGGGAAAGGGACAGGCTGAGGTGGAAAATTTGGGGCAGATTTCAGAAAAGGAAACATGAACCAGGCGGAAGGGTCAGGTCTCTAACAAGACACCCAAGGTCTAGAAAGTCAGTTTTGTCCAGCCTGCAACACAAGAGTAATAGACAAAATAAAATACCTGGCTTTTCGCTCTGGGCCTCAGTTTCCACATCTATAAAATGGGTGGGTGTGCATTTTAGACTCAGTGGTCTCTATAGCCCCTCTCACCTCTACAAGCAAAATGACCTTCATAAAGCACCTTAAGGTGTGCAAAGAATTTGACAGAGACAAGAAGGGGGAGGGGAGGAAGAGAGGAGGGAAGACAGAGAGACCAGGGCTCCCCTTTAATCTTGGCAACAACCACCTGTGGAGTAAAGCTGAGGAATCAGCATCAGAGTGGCGTAAAGAGACCAGGAAATGTCAGAGGTAGACTTGAACTCAGGTCTTTCATACCTCCAAGCTCCGCATTCTAGTCACCAAATCCCATCACCAGTTGAGCACACAGGTGCTTGAACTGAGTTGGAAGCTTTTCTACTGCAGAGGCCTAGTGTGGGGGGCAGTGGAGCCCATCACACAATGAGTGCTCTGCCCAAGCAGGGATGGCCACTGACCTCCAGCTTCCTTCGTGCCTCCTCCTGCTCCTGCTTCTCCCTGGCCATCCTCTGAGCTCTCTCTGCCTCTGCCTTCCTTCGATCTTCCTGCTCTCTCTCTTTGGCCAGATTCTCAAAGTTGGCTCGGATGCTACTTGTTTTGGTGTTCACTAGAGAGGAAAAGAAAGTCTATTTTTACTTTGTCCAGAGAAAAGGACACACATGCAAATGCACATGCACACGTGCACACGCATACACACACACTTGACCTGTTATATGCCTCATAAAACTGTAACCCCTTTGAGAGCAGCGAATTTTGCTTTGTTGAGTCCCCAGCGCTTAGTAGGTACTAAAATGACATGCTTGTTGACTGACTGACTGACCAGGAATAGACAGTCTCGTAGGCAACGGCACAACAATAGGACAATTCAGGAGAGAGAAAATGTGAAATTCTCGCCAGAAAACAAGGTTCTGGAGCTTGTGCCTGCAGGAAAGAGTTTTTTCTGCTGCAGATTCCCATTTCTGAAAACCATGGCTTGGCACTCGATAGTTTTTAGAGGAAAACCATGAGCAAGGGAGGGGCTCACCAGCTTCTACCGGCAGTGTCTTTTGGTAAGCCGATGAAACCTTGGAAATGTCTTCGAAGGTTGAGGCATTCTACAAAAACAGGAAAGAAAGAAAACGATATTTTAGGTGGCTATCTTTCATATGGAGTGCAATCCGACTTTTGATTTATTTCCCTTTTCAACACAGATAATGCTTTCAAAAAACTACTCATAAACCTTCACTCACATTCCCAGTGAAAAGACGACACATTCAGACACTAGCTGCTACAGTGTACCAAGTACTGGTGCCATGGGAAACATTAAGTAACCAATGTATCAAATATCTTGCAGACCTAGCGCCTCACTTCAGCCTCCAACGACAGCCCTGTATCCACAGGGGCTGTCTCGTTGGTCAAGACTCAACACCTGGAGAGGAGGAACTGTTTCTCTTTGTACAGCAGGGCCTAGCACAAAGTAGTTGTTCCATAAATATTTGTTAATCCATAGCAGGAACAGTCAAGTCTACACTTCTTAGATCTGCAAATTAATTCGTTCCCAATGGCACAGACAGATGAGACACAGAGTCACTTCTGCTCTGATGCTTGTTTTGAAAATGTAAATTTGTTCCAAGAAGTTGATATGCCAGGGAACAATCTGACCGTGATGCCAATTTTGAGCTTGCTTACACACAATTTCATCCTTGAGAAACAGTGAGAATGCAGAAAATGGCCCTGAGGCCCACTTCCACAAGCTAACTTTGGGCCTTTTTCAAGGTAAAATGCCTCATTTAATGGATATCTTCCAGTGCAGTAGGAACTGTGAGTGGAGAAGGGCTGATGTGAAATGCACACTCCACCTTCACCTTCTTTCTGCCTGGTCCTGGAGGTAAGAGCCGGGGAGTTCTTTGCCAGCCTGGGCCACCACTTGGGAGCCAGGGTAGAGGCAGAGCAGCGGCTCGAGGCTTGGGACACCTGTTTATTGTAGCATTTCCGTATCTTGCATGAAACAATGCTAGCAGTTTTTATTAGGTTCCTCTCTTTTTTTAACATGCCACTGATGACATTTTGAAGTGTGATGCCCCAACCCCCCTTTTCCCATAAGTTCTGTGGCGTTTGTTGCATCTTTTTGCATAGTAAGGTACTTTTAGGGAATGCATGTGTCTCATTATAGCAAAACTAACTATATATTGTTTCACCTCATTAAGATAATAGCAGCTAGCATTTATATGTCACTATATAATCTACAAAATGCTTTACTAATATTTTGTTTGATCCAAACAATAACTCAGAGAAGTTGCGTTTATTATTGCCATTTTACACATAGGGAAGGTGAGGTTCAGTGCCTTGCCCAGTCACCCAGCTAGTCAGTGTCTTAGGATGGATTTGGTCTGAGGTCTTCCTGTACTCTGTGCACTCTGGTGCCCTCTAGCGGTCACAGTACCCTCTAAAAATGTGCCCACTCAAGGTACAATTTGAGAAATGTCCAGTCACTGTATTTCAACATTAACTTGGGCTCCTTTACCATTTCCAAGCATCATTCTGAGGAGGGGTCGTTCCCCAGGCCTCCCCAGACCACCAGAGGGGTCAGGACAGAACAAGTGAAGAAACTTTGGGCCAAACCAGGAGACCTCAGAGCCCAGGGCCCAATGCTCTTCATTCACGGGGGCACAAGGTGATACTTACTTTATCCATCCTGTCCTTCTGAACTCCGTATTTTCCACCAAATCCTTTGGAATAATCTGAAATGGAAAAACATCAGGTTGGGTCAGTTTGAAGGAGAGAGTACTCTTCAGAGTAGGCACATGCATAGAGCTGGATAAAATGGACAACGAAAGATGCAGGGGGAAAGGAAACCCAGTACCAGAAGCACCACAGCTGGGTGGAGCCCTCCTCCAAACGTTCCGTCCACAGGCAGGTGAGAAACAGAAAGGGGCATGTGCATGCTTGCCTCGTGCTGGGAGAGGGGAGGGGACAAGGGGGAAGGGAGAGGAAGGGCGGCCAAGGCCAGGGCTGAGGCCAAGGACAGCAGGATGGCTGCCAGGCTGAAGCAGAGGACAGAAATGACAGAAGGAAATCCTTCACCAGGTACCACTTCATAGCACGGCCTTTCACGTCACAGCCCTCAGAGCAGACTTGGTACAGGTAGGGCTTCCTGTGTGTGCTCTGGGATGCGATGAGCATAAAGAATCAAGCTTAAGGGCATTTTTCGTGATTATTTTTAAGGAGGAAAAAGACCATGTGGGAATTCCAGCCATGGAATAACTACATGGCAAGAACACGTCTGCTTCCGAGTCAAATGTCCATGCAGAATTATTCACCACATAGATCCAAAGGTTGAAGTCATGCATTCTGGGAGATGGCCACAAAGCCCCTTACCTCTCCTGGCCAGGCTGCAGGATTTCTACTAACAGCTATGTGAGAATGAGAGCCTAATCTGTCCTGCAAAGTTAGGAAGTTACTATTTTTCCAGCCAACTGTTCAGGTCCTAAAAGCTAAGCCTGAATTCCTAATGAAAGGGAAAGACTTCTCTCCAAACCAGAACCTTTTATTGTTTGCTATTCCTTCCCAACACCCACCTCCAATAATACCGAGCTGGGAATGCTTCTAATTCTTCCTTACTGCTCTGCCTATAGCCCCCTGAAGGGCGGCTAAGTGTTCTGTGCCCTGAGTGTTTTCCAAAAGTCACATTTTTCTCTTCTTGGCCCTCCACAAACAACATAAACGGAACAGAAAAACATCACACTGAACACATATGGCGTACTCCCCTTCCTCTGATCTAAGCGCCAGGCTTTTTCTGATCTATTTTTTGGCCTTAACCAGAGGCCAGCCCACAACTATCCTTTAGGAATGCCTCGGCTCTCAGGAAATACGTCTGCCAGCTTATGGTGCCACAATCCTAACTCAAAGCAGGGCTGACTTTTAAAATGGGACACCTGTCAGATATCCTGGGGTTGTTTAGTCATTTTTCAGTCACGTCTGACTCTCCATGACCCCATTTGGGGTTTTCTTGGTAGAAGGGGTTTGTCATTTCCTTCTCCAGCTCAATTTACAGATGAGAAAACAGAGGCAAACAGGGTGAAGTGACTTGTTCAGGGTCATCCAGCCAGTAAGTGTCTGAGGCTAGATTAAAACTCAAGAAGATGTGTCTTCCTGACTCCAGACCCAGGTTTCTATCCACTGTACCACCTAGCAACCCATTTTCTGGGGGTACAGGAGGTTTGCTCAGATATATACTTATCTAAAAAAGCACCAAAAGTTGCACTCTGTGACCTTGACTTCCAAAGATCCCTGTCTAAACACATTTTCCTCATGAGTGGCAGCTATGTGAGTTGGCTGCAGGACAGCACCTTCTCTGACTTTTGGGCATGACAAAGGTTTTAGGGAGGACTGGTCAGTTCTAGGGTGTGTGATGGAAATCGAGCACCAACTCCAGGTAAGCCAAGAGAGCCTGTTGCTCCTTTGGGTCTGATAGCAACCCCTCAACACCACAGGGCGTGGAAGCAGTGAGACTTTCAGGTGGCCCTCTAAGGCAGGTTTCATCGCCCTTCTCCAAGGCTAATCTGGTCTAACTAGCTCAAGGCTCCCTATTCTTCTCTGGGCTCTGAGGGACACAGCATCCCCAAGAGGCACTGTCTGTGCAAGGCTGTGCTATGAGTAGTCGCCTGGGAAGGTGAGAAGGAACCCGAGGCCGCGCAGCGACTGTGCCTTGCTGAGATTCATGCTGCGCCAATTTCTCCTTGTACTCAAACCCCACAGCAGACGGGTCCTGCCTCTCGGTCTGGACCCCGAATTTGCCTCCGAAACCACTCTTATAATCTGAAAATCCACATATAACAGCAGAGATGAGAACCAAGAGAAGAAAAGACACTTAGTTACAGAGACACGGACTGGTGACATAGAGACACTGTTCAGATGAAGGGAGACCTTAGCTACAGTCTGCATCGTAAGGGGAAGATGGAATCCAGGCTCGAAGCCCCCTTCTCTGGAGGCTCAGAACATGCATACCATGGATGGGGCCAACTCAGAGGGAAGAAGGAAGGAAACTTAGTCCAAATCCCCAATTTTATAGATGAGGAAAATGAAGCAGGGAGGAGGTAATTTCCCCCAGGCTATTTAAACATGCCTTCAGAGCTACATTTCTAACATTCCTCCCCAGTGAATACTTCTGTGTATATGTGAAAGACATGTACATATCACATACACACACACACACACACACACACACACTGTGAGTCATGTACACAAGGGTAAAACTGAACAAGCTAACATTCACTGAACATATCTAAGATTTCTCTTTTGGAAATTACAGGAGGGCCCAGGAGTTATTTCAAGGAAAAGGATTTTTCTTCCCCAATATCCCCATTTTTCTCTGTTTCTTTTAAAGATTGAACTATTTCCTTCCCTAAATATTTGGAAGGGATAGAGGTTAGGGAAGTAAAAGGCATCCCTTTCCTTTTGCCATCTCCCTGTAGCAGACACCATTCTTAAATCCTGAGTCCCTTTCCTATCTGTCAAAAATACCAGAGCAAGAGATTAACTGCTATGCTAGTGACCCCTGTGTATGACCCTTGTATATGAGGTGGTGACCCCAGTGTGAGCTGGTGACTCCTGTGTGATCTGGTGACCCCTGTGTGAGCTGGTGACCCCTGTGTGTGTGAGCTGGTGACTCCTGTGTGAGCTGGTGACTCCTGTGCGAACTGGCGACTCCTGTGTGAGCTGCTGACCTCTGTGTGTGTGAATTGATGACCCCAGGGTGAGCTGGTGACTCCTGTGTGAACTGGTGACTCCTGCGTGAGCTGGTGACCTCTGTGTGTGTGAATTGATGATCCTAGTGCGAGCCAGTGACACCTGTGTGTGTAAGTTGGTGAACTCTGTGTGAGCTAGTGACTCCTGTGTATGAGCCAGTGACCCCTGTGTATGAGCCAGTGACCCCTGTGTGTGTCTGAACTGGTGACCTCTATGTGTATGTGATCCAGTGACCCCAATGTGAGCTAGTGACCCTTATGCGAGCTGAATTTCCTCAGGACACCAGGAAGCAAAGGACAGCTTCAAACAAGCAAAGCCGAGAGGCCCCTTTCAATCCCACCCGCCCTGCCAGAGCATCATTAACCTAGGCATAGAGTTTTCTCTTGGCCCAGTGAGAACAGTGGAGGAGACAGCTGTACCTTTTTGGGATTCGTGGAGTTGAACTTTCTCTTGGTGGTCCCAGCCCAACGCACACTTGTCTTGTCTGTCCCTCTGCACACCAAACTTGCCTCCAAACCCTTTCACATAGTCTACACATATAACAAAAGGCCACAAGAATCACAGAAGGAACTTGAGAAGGGGCAGAAGGCTGAAACCATGCTGCAGATTGTGGGCATGGCCCCCCTTCCCTGCCCAGCTGTCCTGGGATGGTGAGTGGGTGCCCTCTGGAAGGATGGACTCCTCCCTTCTTGAGAGGCATCAAGAGAAATCCCCTCTGGCCTCCCTGGCTAGGGTCAGTGTTATTCAGGGGTCAGACCAACACAGAGAAGAAACTCCAATTCATGCGACTCCAAACTCTGTTAGGCCAGAGGTCTCACCATCAAAAGGACATACACATGCTGCACACTCTCAAGACAGGGCTAGGAAGGTACAGATACTACTGGGCCACCATCAGCAGGAAAGGCAGAGGGAGCTAAGTTTATACTTGAATCATACTTTGGGGCCTGAGGGTTTTTTTTTTAAGCCTAGGGACAAACAGTCAAGAACATGAGAGAAAACTGGAGAAACCTTTCTGTGACTCGTGCTTTTCCGTCTTGCCCTGATATTCAAAGCCAACAGCACTTTTGTCCACATTGTCCTTCTCAACACCATATTTACCACCGAAACCTCGGGAATAATCTGCAAAAAAAGGAGAAAAAAGGGTCATTCCTACCATCTGATCCAGTCATTCAAATTCTCTGGTTTAAAGTCTGAGGCACCTCCAGGGGCCAATACACCCCTGAAGGGCACAGGGGTGACGAGGGGAGCCAGCCTGCCCAGCGCTACTGGGTAGTGCTGATGAGAATGGCCAATGATCCAACAAGAACAGGAAACAACATGGCGGCTAGCCAGCTGCATCCTTTGTTTCCCCCAAAAGGTATCTCACTTTGTGAAATATTTTAAAGCTGTCATAAGTCTCCAAGAATCATAGTAGGTCACGGTAAGGAGAGGGGAAAAGACCCACTATACTGATCTCCCAATTGCCTGTGCCCTCCCCACCAAACCACCTTGTATATGTTTAATAGTGTGTGTTCATGTGTTAGTTACATGTATACATATGTATATACACAGACACACACATAGTGCATATATGTATTCAATTTACATTTGTGCCATATGTATTTTAATATGTCCTTGTCTGCCCCATTAGAATGCCAGTTCCTTGTGAGTAAGGACTCTTTGTACATGTCCCCAGAACTTAGGTGCTTAGTAAACGTACTTGCTAATTGATCGGGAACTCCTACAATACAGGTTGGAACTTGCTCTAGGCTTCTAGGTTCAGTCTAGTGAGAGGTTAGTGACTTGCCCAGGGTCACTAGATCAGAGGAAGGACTTGAACCCAGTGCTTCCTCGCTCTGAATCTGGCTCCCTAGCCATTGGGTAACACTCTTAAGTCACAGTAAAAAAGAGGAAAATAAGTTTCTAGAGCTTAACATGATCACCACACCAAAAAATGAATTCTTTTCCATGGCCTTCCTTGCAATGATCTAGAGAAAGCAAGTGATTGTCAATGCTGTCATTTTGCCAGCCCTCCAGCCCAAGCAGATCCCTTGACCTCCCCCTGCCACGCCCCCACCAGGGATTCACCCAGATACAAACCTTTCTGGGACTCGTGCTTCTCCGTTTTACCCTGGTAATCAAAGCCCACTGCGCTCTTGTCCACCCGGTCAGCCTGCACACCGTATTTACCACCGAAACCGCTAGAATAATCTGAGCGTGTGGAGACAGCAAGCATGATAGCGAGCAAAAGTGACAAGATTATAAGCCTGGTGACACAGGGGATTCTGACAACTCAGCAAATCCAGGATGCCAGGGGCCTGGTGGCATTTAGTTCCTGGCTGAGGGAGCATGGGCTGGTCTCTAAAATGGTAAGTCAGCAGGCAGCACTTGATGCCTAGTGGCATGCACCACACTCCTGGGCCATGCTGGGTTTCAGCAATGACAAGGGGATCTTTCAAACTCTCACATGCTCCCTACTCTCAGCAACAGGTTAGAAAGCACAGCCTTGCAACTGAGCCCTTGACAGTGGTGCTGAAGCATTAGCCTGCATGCACAAATGGAACTTGGGCACTGAAAGAAGAGGAGAGCCTCTTTTTCTTTGGACATGGGCAGAATATTTTTAAATGGGTTTGGTGACCCTCTAGTGGATGTCCCTGAAGAACTGGTCACTGGACAAGAGATTTATTGGAATCTGTGGTTTTAATGAAGAGATTCATGGAACCCAAAATACCTCCAGAAAATTTCTCATTTTCATGAGTATGGCTGATTCAACACATCACAAACTTACAAAGCGCTCGTCCTCAGAGCTGCTAATAACATTCACCAAACAAGGAGTTCTAAGAAATGAATGAATCTCTTCTTTTTGGGTGGGTAGGAGTCTACTTTTCTAAAAACTACATCCTAATAAAACACAATTCTGACCACCCACTGATGGATGAGATAGAATACTTCTAGACCAGTCAGATCCTAAGAAGGCATCACATTAAGGTACTACTCATTTTGTCAGTGGAAAAAGTGAGCTTTGGACTTAGCAGCTGAAAAGGTTAATCCTTCATCAGTCCAATGCTAAGTCAATAGTGAGGGGCCAGTGGCAGAAAATTGCCCAATGAGGAAGGCTGAAAGTGCTGTACAGCCCCTAGAGGACAATGGAACTCCCCTAGGCTGGGAAGGCACATCTAACAAATGCCATTAGTCTCTGCCTGACTTGAAAGTCCCAGAAATGCAGAGGAATGGTTCACGGCGTCGAGGATGAAGGAAGCTAGTATTTTAAAGGAATCTTGTTTTCTTTCACAAATCAGATTGACTGGGGGGTTTTTTTTCCCTCCTTCCATCAGCATATCACCCCACTCTTACCTTTCTGGGAAGCGTGTTTCTCAGTTTTGCCTTGGTATTCAAAACCCACAGCAGACTAGGAAAGACAAAAGAAGGAAATACACCTTAAGAACCCAAACCATTTAATAAGCTCAGAATAACTAGGATTCAGTCCACAGTAAAAGGCTCAGGATCCCTGAAATCTTCCAGCAAACTGAAAGGTCTGGGGTGAACCATGACTGGGCAGTGAAGTCCACTCACTCCCTCTCCCCTTTGCCTTTTACTTTACCTCTGAGAAGGCCATTTTCTCTAAAAGAGGAAGCTGGTATAGGGCATGAAGTCAAGAAGGTCAGAGCTCAAATCCAGCCTCAGTTACTTCCTACCACCTGTGAGACCCTAAATATATCACCGAACATCTGTCTGCCCAAATGAGATAACATTGCACAATACAATAACATTGCCCATAGTAGGCACCATATAAGTGCTTGTTCCTTTGCCCTCCCTTCTTCTAAACAACCTCGGGGTGAACAATTCCCTATGATAGTTATGCAAATTAGCATCAGCCCATCAGACTTGGGAGGCTGAGGCTCCAGGAAGTTACTTGGCAGGCCATGTGACTGGATAATCTTTATCAAAAAGACATCTTTGTAGTCAATTTTTTTTCATATAAATTAGAATTTCATATAAATTAGAAAAAAGTATAGGATTTGGAGTTGGAGCACCCAGGGCACCTAGGCCAAACATCTCAATGTATGGATAAGAATAGCACTGAAGTTTAGGAAGGTGACATGACCAAGGTCACACAGGTAGATAACATTAGACTGCTGCATGAGTGTGCCACTGTCCATGACTATGGAATGGTCGACAAGTTATTGACATTTTCCATTTATTCTGCAATTCCAAGTTTTTCAACTGTCTTTTTAAAGGCCATGGACAATTTCCATTTCCTCATATAACCCTCAGAGCCCCAAATGTAGTGTTTCTGATTCCACAGATGACAAAAACAAGTCCTTCTGTTTTTCCATTGTATGTAGGCTCTGGTTTCCATGAGACGTTTTTATTGTCTGAGATTTCTTTTTCCTCATTTCCTCTTCCTAGTCACCATTTTAAGAATCATCAATTGAATTTTATCAAAGACTTCCCCTTCATCGAGTCCCTTCCCTTCACCTACTCGGTCTCTATCTTATAAGCAGTTATTCGTCTCCTGGCTGAAATGGGAGTTCTTTGAGGGCAGTTTTGTTTCTTTGTATTCTGAGCACAGTTTCTGGTGTGTGAGAAGTGTTTAATAATAAATGCTGGTTGAGCGACTGTTTCTATTGACTCTGGCTTCTTTGTTTTTAAAATGTATGTGTTGTTTTATCTTTTGGTTTGATACATGATTTCTCCCACTCATTTTAATTCTTCTATACAACATGACTAGGGTGAAAATGTATTTAATAGGAATGTATGTGTAGAACCTATATAAATTGTATGCCCTCTCAAGGAGGGAGGGAAAGGAAAATCTAGGTTGTATGGTAGTGATTGTGGAACGCTGAAAATAAATTTAAAAATAAAAACAAATAAATGTATGTCTTGTATTATGTGATAATTTTTCTGATATTACATCAGCCTGGGAAAGCTGGTATAAATTGTATTCGATTTTGACTAAGCATTAAATATACATATATTTAGTACTTTCTTACTTATATTCATTTTTAAATAGTCTGTGACTGTCTTTATTAGGTCAAATAAAAGATGCCACAGCACTCATTTTCCCCTGTACTTCTGAATCATTTCCTCCACAAAAGTCCTATTCAAAATGCCTGATCCTACAGGGAGGTGAATCAGGGTTCTTCTCCAAGGTTATGCCCATGTAGGGGAGCCCAGACAGGTTCTTCTGGAAAGGGCTTTGAGTGTGGGCCAATGACAAATTGCCTTTCCTACTAACCCAGTCCAGCAAGGACAGATTCGCCACTAGTGGGGTGACTGCTAAGTGGTAACTTGGTCACAACAATCCACGAAGCCCTGGGTCTTTGATCTTGTCAGCCAATGTCCCAAACACAGTGAGAGATGAAGTTTGAACAAGGACAATGGACACGATGTGGGGGAAAGTTTTAACGTTTTCAGGGACTCAGTGGTGAAGCATCACATTTGGGAACCTCAGTAACTGATGTGCTTGGGGACGACATGAAAAAGAGGACAAAAGATATTCATTCAAATGAATAGTTTAACAAGGCCATCTTGGGTTCATAAGGACCTGAGTGGACAAAGACACAGAGACCATTAAGTCCAACCTCCCCATTTAACAATGAAAATACCAAGACCCAGGGAGCTTAAGTGATTATTCCAAGGTCACCTGGGCATTAAATGTCTGGGGTGGAGTTATAGGGCATATTGTGACCCTAGGGCATGTTGATGTTTTTCACTTTAAAATCTTAAAATTTTCTTTTTCCCAATTACATGTAAAAACAATTTTCTACATTCTTTTTTTTAAGTTGAGTTCCAAATTCTGTCCTGCCCACCCTTCTCCTTGAGACGGCAAACAATTTGATTTAGATTATATATGTGCAGTCATGTAAAACATATTGCCATATTAGCCACAGTGAGAAAGAAAATACAGAGAAAACAAAAAGAAAGTTAAAAAAATTCTGCCTCACTCTGTACTCAAAATACATCCGTTCTCACTCTGGAGGTGGAGAGCATCCTTCATCACGGGTCCTTTGGAATTGCCTTAGATGCTTACAGGTCACCTTTCTTACAAGTACTGATGAGAGATTTGAAACATATCTGGAAGTGTTTGTTGATATTCAGTCATGTCCAACTCTCTATAACCCCATTTGGGATTTTCTTGGAAGAGATCCTGAAGTGATTTGCCATTTCTTTCTCCACTTCATTTTCTAGACGAGGAACTAAGGCAGATGGGGTGAAGTGACAAGCTCAGTGTCACACATCTAATAAATGTCTGAGGCTGGGTTTGAACTGTGATTTGATTTGGCCGCATTCTGATACAAAGTATTCTGATCATCTTTTCATCAATTGTAAATAAGTAGGCAAACAGGTACAGAGTAAACTCAAGTGAACTTGAAAGGGCATCAAGGGAAGCAGCAGCCACCCACCACCAGGGGATCAGCCACGTCATCCACAGCAAATAGCTCTTGGGCTGAGCTTTGAAGAAAGCAAGAGGAAGAGATGAGGAGGACAGCCTGGACAAAGGCCCATAGATGGGAGATGGCATTGTGAGTGTGATGGGTGGAGGGTAGGCCATCTGGGCTGGACCACAACACAGGTGATGGAGAGAAGTGGGCAGTCCATCCAGTGATGAGGGCAAGAAGCACCTTCAGATGGGCCAAAGATGAGTTTTAACTAAATGAGAGTATGTGTTTTTCTGCCTCCCTCATTAACCCCTTTCTTCCTAGTTTTTTTGTTACCATGGAGAAAATAATAAAATATTTAGTTTTGAATCAGATGATTTGAAAATGCAGCATGTATCATTTGTGTCTTTTCAGGTTTTGAAGGTTTTTGGCAAACAGCTTGGTTGAAAATCCAAGCAGTTCTGAAAAATCACACTGCATCTCATACTCACTTCTCTCCAAAGACCTCTAAAGAAAGCTGCTGGATCAGAGACTTTTTTCCTGCTCCCCTACTGTAGGTAAGTCACCCCATCACCTGTTTGTGGAAATCCAATTGTAGAATAGCATCTTTTTTTTCCTTCTTGAAGCTTCAAGAGCTTTCTCTGTTTCTTTTTTAAATTTTATTCCAAAATTCAACAATCTATGTATTGGTGAACTCTAGGTAGGATTTTTTCATGCAGCTGTTCTTTGTAGTCAGAACACTGCCTCCTTTTTTCCCTAGGGAACATAGTTTCATCGGGTCCGTGATAGGAGGTTTTAGTTTCGTATGTTGTCTTTGGGAATTCCAAGTGACCCCAGATTTGTAAGTCCTTGCTCTTATAGCCCAAATCAGTTACTTTGTCTGTACCTCAACTTGTGGCCTTAAGTTCTGTTGTATTCTGGGCATGCTTTTGGTTTTATTTTCTTTACCTTACAGATCTGTCCTCAATTGAATGTATTCCATTATTTGTTGTGTCCACTGAGATTTTAAATTTTTAGTTCTTCTATTGTTGAAGTTTCCCTAACTGTCCCATGATGCCTTTTCATAGATTTATTATCTATCAGATTTACTTCACCTTTACAGCTCATCCATGGGTAAAAGCTTGGCACTATTAGTTCTGAAGTCACTTGTCCCATTGGTCTTTTGATACAGAATTGTTTTATGTGCCATTTTCTGTAGACTTACCTATTCTTTCAGGTCAAAAGTTGCTTCAGTAAAAAGGGGCAGATGGGGGGTTATGAAGAGCTTTCACCAAATAAGATTTTCTGTTTGATCCCAGAAGTAGTAGGGAGCCACTGGGATTTCTTGAAAAGAGAGGGAACACAGTTCAACCTGTGCTTTAGGAAGATCAAATTCCCAACTGAATGGAGGATGTACAGTGGTGAGGAGAGATCTGAGGCAGGCAGACCCCCGCAGCAGTCATTACAATAGCTGACATGTGAGGTAGGGCTGTGGAGGGACTGGGGGGGAATGTCACAGGAGAAAAGGGGCATAATGGAGAGATGGTAGGAAGGTAGAAATGACAGGACCTGGCAAGAAAGGCTATGTGGGGTGAGTCTAAGTGAGGAATCAAGGATGACACTGAGCTTGAGTAGGAGGCTGGTGGTGTACTTGACAGAAATAGGGACGTCTGCAAGGATGGAGAACTTGGAGGCAAAGATAACGAGTTCATTTCTGGACACGTTGAGTGGAAGAAGTCTCCTGGACATCCAGTCTGAGAGGCAGTGGGAGATCAGGAGAGAGGTCAGAGCTAGGAAAATAAATCTGAAAATCATCTGCTCAGAGATGATGATTGAATCCACAGCTAGCAAACAAACTAGTGCAGAGAGAGAAGAGGGATCTTCACTGTTGAGTGGGCATGACACAGATGAAAATCCAGCAAAGAAGTGTTCAGACAGGAGTGGTCAGACAGGCAGAGGGAGGAGAAGCAGGAGAGAACAGTGCCATGAAACCCTAGAGAGAAGAGAGCAGCAAGGAGAAGTTTATCAGAAGGATGAAGATCGAGTGAAGGCCATTCAGCCTGGTGACAGATCACTGGTAACTTTGGAGAGGACACTTTCACTTGAATACGAAGCTTGAAAGCCAATCACTTAGAGTTAAGAAGGTGAGAGGAGAGGAGATAGAGGCACCTGTTGCAGACAACCTTCTCAAGGAGTCTGGTCATGAAAGAGAGAGATATGGGCAAATACCAATGGGGATCAATATTCTCATGAGAGTCTTTTGCAGATGGGGATACATTGGTATTTTTGCAATCAGGATGGAAGGGAGCTATTGAAGATAAATGAGAGGGAAGGTACTCTGCTGCAGGGGATGGGATGGAATCACTTTTGCATGTAGAGGACTTTGCCTTGGCAAGGAGAAGGGCTACTCATTATGTGAAAGAGAGTGGTAGAAGGCAACTGGGTGATGTGAGATAAGGGGAAAGGAAGACAGAGTTCTCAACTAATGGCCTCAATTTTTTCAGGAAAATTTGAGGCAAGGTTCTCAGCTGAGAAGATGGAAGAGGGGGAGCTACAGGTTTGAGAAGGGATGAAAAGTCTGGTTTGGAAAGTTTGGAAAAATCACTGTGGAGAAAGGGATATTAAGTCTATTAGGGACATATAAAAGGATTGCTTTGCTGCAGTGAGAGACCATATACCATCAACATGGCTTCATGATTTCCTCCAACACTGCTGAGCAGCACTGCCATAGGAGCAAAGGTAGCAGATGCTAGAAGATGCTTCCAAGGCTAGAGTTTGGAAGGCAGGGTAAGATCTCTGATAGGGAGTCTAGGGACTCCAGAGAAGAGGACAGTGTAGCATTGAATTGGTTCACCAAGAGGTAAAGATCCATCAATCAACATTTATGAAGAGTCTACTGTGTGCCAGGCACTAAAAGTGCAGGGGAGAGGTCCTGGGAAAGAAGTGAGAAGTCAAGGGATTGGAGTTCACTGAGGACAAAGAGTGAGCTGGGGGCTTGTGAGGCAGAGAGAGAGGGGGAATGACAACCACTTGGGACTAGCCAGTAATCAGTTTATGATCATGAAAGTGCCATACCTTCTCCTGAGCACCTCACTTCTGGCAAATTTACTTTGGCAGTCTTATGAGATGTTTCAAAACATGCAAAATCAAGAGCATTGAACCTGCAGTTAGAGGGTCTGGGTTCAAATGCCAGCTCATCCCTCACCACCGATAAGACCCTGGGTGAAGAATGAATTCTCTGGGTTGCTGCTTCCTTAACTGTCAAAGGGTAGTAGAGGCAGGGGGTGGGAGGGAGGGTGGGCCTTTAGACTTTTAAGGTCCTTTTCAGATTGAAATCTGTGGTTCAGTTTCAGTCGTGTTTGGCTCTTCATGACACCATTGGGGGGTTTTCCTGGCAAAGATAATGTAGTGGTTTGCTATTTCCTTCTCCAGCTCATTTTACAGATGAGGAAACTCAGGCAAACAGAGTGAAATGACCTGCCCAGGGTCAAACAGCTAAGAAGTGTCTGAGGCTCGATTTGAACTCAGGTCTTCCTGACTCCAAGTCTGGTGTTCTCTACACTGTGCCACTTAGCTGCTGAAAGATCACACAAATCTGGGCAGAAATATAACTTTTCTAAAACATTTTCTCCAATATCTGGGCCAGGAGTTTCTAGTGTGAGCCTGCTCTCTGAAATACCAGCCCTGGAAACACAAGCTGCCTGAACCCCACCACATCCTTGGCTATAGAAGGGTTAGATCCATCACTTACCTGATCAACTCGATCCAGTTGTACCCCAAATTTGCCACCAAAGCCTCTCACAGAATCAACTTGAGAGCAGTGTTTGGACAGTTTGGACTGATATTCATGGCCAACAGCAGACTGAAAGAGAGTTTTTAAAAGAAAAGTCATAGCTGACGAGCAGTATCTTCTATTATTTTATTGCTTGAGGTATAAGAAAGCAACATGAAGGCCTTGGCCTAGAAAAAAGGGGGAGGGGTTTCATTTTTGTTCCAAAATGTTTCACAGATGAGGCATACTGCTTCGTCAGGGGCATCTCTGATGGCTGTTTTAACATTCAGCAAACATGGACATGGTGGTCCTTCTTACTGCGTAGCTCCCAACCACACTGAGACTGGCATCAGGACTGAGGAATGAGCCATCCCCAGTCAGCCTTCCAGACCATGGGGATTAAAATTGCTATGGTAACTCTTAGAGAGGAAGCTCCCTCTCCAGAACGTTCATCCTAGCCATGGTCTCGGGCCTGAGAAGGGACTGGTCCAGGGTCACGCAGTCAGGACACATCCAGAGGCAATGATTGCTCCCCTGGCTTCTGAACTCCCAGACCTTCCTTCTCTGCACTACGTCAGGCTGCCATTCTGTGACATTTAATAAGCTAAGGTCTTTCTAATGGAAATGCTCACATCAACCCATATGTTTGATTTTCACTTTTGTCACATACATCATCGATGTGAATATATCATAAGGCGTATTCTCAAAGGCAAAAAAACCCAAAACATATCAATTCCAAATTCAATTTCTCTATTGGTGGCAGCCCTGGTGATGCCCGGAGCCTCACAAGAGTTGGGAATTTAGTCTTAATAGCATTCATCTGTACCAAAATACAGAAGGAGGGAAGAAGTCAGAGGTGACCTGGCCATGTTGTGAGGAGACACGGGTCAGACCCCAGCTCTGGCATCATAGCTTTAAGACACAAGGTACAAATTCTTCACACTTCAGCTTCCTCATACTTACGTCACAGGGGTGTGGTGAGATCATCTTTTAAGCCTTAAAGCACTTTAAAGTCATTACTGACAATGTCCATTACTCTACATAGGAAGATTTTTATACTAATATTACATTATACTCTGACTTATAACATAAACCTTGGCAGGATGTGTTGGGTTCTGCAAGTTTTCTAGACACTTACAAAGGTGTGGTGACTGGAACTTAATCCTAGTCTCAATTGTCCCTGTTCCTACCAGACACTTCCTTTTCCCCTTAGTCATTCTTGCTCATGCTTCCAAAGTATCAAAGGCATATTTCCAGCAATGGGTTTGTGGAGCAGGACTCACTCTGCTCTGTGGTTTGACCAGGCATGCACTCCCTCAAGTGAGCAAAGCTCTGGGGCACCAGCATAAGCTCCCAAAGTCAATGCTACTGCCTTAGAAGCATCTAATGCACTCTTGGCTTTGCCCTGCCATGGGTGTCCTGTGCACAGATGGCCCTGGTCCACAGGGACATCCCCTTTCCAAGGCTGTTTGCTTCTTTGTAAAGTGAGGGGATTGGACTAGGTGAACTCAAGGGTCCTTGACAGCTCTCGAGCTCTAAGGAGTGTAGCAGCCAAACTGCTCTGGGCTCTGTATCAGCTCCCTCCTTGATGAAGCAGAGATGCCGGAGACTAATAATTACCAGAGGCACCCCATTTCCTGTCAGCCCAGGGACTTCTTACAGTCATTTAAAGCATTCAGTAAGAGATCTGGAGGGCACAAGAAAGGGAAGAGGGGACAGTCATTGGAAGTTTTTGGTTTCTCTGAGCATCGACAAAATATTTCACGAAAGGGAGAAAACCATCCCAGTTAGCCAGGGCTGCCTTGGTTTCCCCTGTTGCCCCCTTCTCCACAGCTCCTCCCCCAGATCGTGCTGTGACCTCGGTAAGGAGCCTTCCTGACTCCTGGGGGTATGTTTACCACCTCCTTCCAGGTTCTTTATCTCTTGCAGTAGAAGCAGCATTTGAGCAGAGTGGGGGATGGAATTAGTTGGGACAGAATAAGTTTTTAATTTTTCACATTAAAAGGTATGTCCCATCTGCAGAAGTTTTGGCAAAATGGGTTCACATCCACTACAAATGGCAGTTACTGGTTCCAGCCCTGACCCATCTTCTCTGGGACCAGGGGAACAGAAGAAAGTGAAAGAGAAAAACAAAAACTGACCTCACCTTCCCTACAATGCATCATCGTAACCCAGCCTGACTGGGGATGCAAAGGTAACAAAAATAATTCCTAAATCCATCCTATCCCAACAGCCCTGGTCCCCAGTGGTGTCAGGGAAAAACATGGAAAATCTGGCTCCTAGAACCAGGCACTTTGTATCCAGTACAAGGAACCCTCTGGGTCACAGCCACCCTGTGGGCCCCAATGGCTTCCACTATGGGTCATGGCCACCCTTACAGCAGTGATTAGTAACACCAAAATCCCTACTCTGGTGTGTTCTGTCCCCTAACAAATGTTGTCTGGCCTCTTACTCAAACCTGAAGAGGCAAGTGAAAGGAGATGATGTTCCCTTGTCAGATGGTGTGGGAACAATGACTGCCCCGAACATGGCTCACTGATAGAGTTCAGCACCAAGCAGGTCTTCAGTTCCTTCCCTATCACAATGTTTCCAAGAAGAGTTCAAGGCCCAACTTCCACACTAACCCCCTTACAAGAAGAGCTCTGCCTGACTCCAAGGCTTGTACATGATGGGAAACAATTCCTCACCTGGTGAGACCCAAACCCAACTCATCAAAATGGGGCTGGCCCTCCCTTCTCTCCTCTCTCCACATGGGATGATAGTCTAGAAACCTCCTGCTTACTACTTCCCTTGACTTTGCTCCCACAAAGCTCCCTGAGGCAGCTAAGTGACAAAAACCATTCTCTCCAGTCTGCAGGTGGTTTTCGTGCCAATTCATGAGTAACTGATGAACATCTTTTTCCAACACACTATGACCCCCCCACCCATGACCACAATGTCATCCTATTGCCCAAGTCAAAAGTCTAAGCCAACCTATGCACAAGGCAAAAAAAAATGTCATTACACAAGAGCCAGTTCATCAGCTGGTTCTTCAGCCTCCATCCAGGGCAAGAAGACAGGCAGGCACCAAGTCAATGGCCCCAAGAAGACCCAGAAACTAGTCAACTCTAAGCTCTGTGAACAATGCAGAGAATGACCACACTAGTAGCACAACAAGCCTGTTGTCTCCCACCTGCCCCTCAAAACAAACCCCCACAGTGTCTAAAATTAGCTGGGAGGAAAGAGGCAAAGGACCGTCAAAAGAAACAGACGGGAGCTGACGTGGAGTCAAAGATTTCCCTTAGCTTTTGCTAAAAGTTAGAAACGATCGCTTCAATAAGGATCTGCCCACAAGCTCTAAAAATAGTTATTTCAAGCTCAGCCTCTCAGTAGAGATTCCACCTAGTACAGGCTATACCTTCAGTCTTTCAAGTTTACTTAAGATTTGAAGAAACTCTGCTAGGCTTTGGGCCAGATTTGGCAACTGTCCCATCCACATGGTGGTCTGGACTTTGTGTATTTCAGGCTGGCAGCCAGGGCACGCAAGACTGGCTGCTTCTGCCAAACCCGGCTGATGCCCAGGCCCACGCACAGAATTAGCACCAGATACTTATCCTTTCCCTCAGCTCCTCTGTAATCTTGTGTATTTTACTGGATATATTTGGACCTGTTATTCTGAGAAGGGGCCAACAGAAGTCACCTATGGTCTGCCAAGAAGGTTCAGAATGCAGCAAAGATTAAGAACTCCTGTCAAAGACCAAGGCAAAGACCCCAGTCTGCCCCAACCATAAATGGGATTGGCCACACCATGGATTTCCAAGAAAGTCATTTGGGGTAAATGAATGAGACCTACAATCAAATTCCAGTTCTAGAGAGCCAAGTGTTTCTAGGTTGACCTCTCTCATCCATTCGCATCATTCTCATCCTGAGTTTTCAGCTGATTGGGTAGAAGCAATGGGAACCATCCACTGTTCAAACCCTGCCATTTTATATAGAGGTTTGACTGAACTGAGCACCTTCCAACTTACTTTATCCATTCTGTCCTGCTCGACACCAAATTTTCCTCCATAGCCATGGGATGCTTTGGGTCCTGTCTCCAGCTCCTTCTCCTTAAGGGTCTGATGTTCTTGAAAAACATTCTCTCTTAGCTTGTGTATGCTGAAATAAAAGGGTGGAAAAATCACATACCTCTGGAACGGAGCAAAACTTTTCTCCCATTTCTCCCTTCCCCTAGACAAGGGATACAGTCCACCTTCTTAGTCTCCTATAAACTATTAAACTACTAAAGATTGCACCTATCTCAGGCATCCCAAAGGTCCAAGGACACTTTCTTCTTGTAGAGAAAATAAGACTATGGAGAGAAAACTGCCTGGAGCCAAAAGGTGACACCTCTATCCCATTCTAGGGGACAAAAGATTGTTCCTTGTTCACTTGTTCTCATGCCTGACTCTGGGTTATAGCAGTGCACCTGCAGGCTTGTGGCTAAGGGGAAGAGAGAAGAATGAGGAAGTCTATGGAACCAACTGGCCATGGTCCAGCAACCCTGTGGATTCCCATCATGCACAGAAAACCGACGTCATAAACCAGACTGTGTGGAATATGCTAGAGTCAGGAAGCACTGAACTGAAACACTCTTTGACTGAACTAATCAATCCAATTCAATCAACATTTATTAAAAGCATCTACTGTGTGCCAAGCACTGTGCTCATCCTCATTATGGGTTCAATCCCTGAAATGGAAGTGGAAAAGGAGAATCATTTTTTTTCCAGTTTTCACAAATGAAAAATGATCTATTATAAACAAAATCTTCTCTATTCCCCCAAGTGGGAAATCAAGTCAAGTTAAGAAGCACCTACTATGTGCCCAGCACTGCTAGAAAAACTCTTTCTCCTCACTTTTCCTGACACTCTGGGGATAAATGAATGAAATACTTGTCTTTAATTCATTCATTCATTCATTCCTGAAGTACTCCGTGTCTGTCTCTTTGTCCAGCTCACAATCCACCTTGGCTCACACTACTTGGTGTGAAAGCCACACCTGGAGAAGGCTGGGAGGGGGCCCAGTTGTCTTCCATCTTTGTATCTCTAGCCCCCAGCAGAGTGATTTGCACCTAACAGGTTCTCCCTGAATACTGGCACAAATGAGTTATTTTTATTTGGCCAATGGGCCCATTTTCCCCATGGCCCTAGATGATTCTGCAGCAGTCCCTGGAAACTGCCTTCTAACTTTCCATCCTCAACAGAGTTTCTGAGGACTGGTAGCTAGCTACCCAGAGGCTGCCCAGGGCTGAAGGGCATGGCCCTAGACCCTGGGGGAAGAGATCCCAGGACTCAATCGGTGTGTACTTGCCCTGCTGCCAGGAAAGAGGGGGACAAGATACCTGGCGCAGCTCTCCTTGTGTCCCCAGGGTCTTGCCCACAGTAAGTACTTGTGAATATTTCTTACTTATTGTCATGATAGTCTAGTCCTAAGACTCTGTAAGGCCCAGGAAAGGAGTGTTCTTAGATGCCCTATCCTGTTCTCTGGCCCAAAATACCTAATGATGAGCTCTATGTAAGAAGCCCAAGATGGGGCAGGTACCCTGAAGGTTCTATCCTACAGACCTTCACTCTGCTAATTCCCTTTCCCACAGAGGGCAGGGGATCAGGAAAGAGAAATACCACTAATCTGACCAAATGAGGAACTGGCCCAGGTCTACTGAAGAAGCCCAAGCTGGTCCCTGTTGGAGTCCCAGAGTAGCCAGCTCTCAGTGCCAACCAGCTCAGGACCTGAGAGGTTTCACAGCTTGTCCAGGGGGATGGACTCAAGGGCAGGTTAGAGCTGGGGATCCAGGCAGGGAGGGCCCAGGAGAAGATGACCAACAGGCTTCTGAGATAAGAATCTTTGCCACCAGGAGGTCAACTCTGCTCCTGGCTCTTCCCCAGGAAAAACATCCACTTGATTATACAGGTGCTGGAATCAAGACAACCCCCTTCCCAAGAAGCTGAGAAGCCTTCCCAGAGATCTCCTTCCTTTGGTAAGCTTCTCCCTATGAGGAAGTGCCAACACCCAGCTACCCTGCAGCAGCTCTGACTCTCCTGACCCTAAGGTGTTCTTCCCTACCTTCCCCCCAGCCCCTTCTCCCAGGTCCCAGGGAGGTTATCTTGTCCATGAGGATGTAACCTCCTTGAGGGCAGGCAGAGCCAGTCTGCTTTGGGCTTATATTTGTATTTCATCTCTTAGCAGAGTGCCAGAAACACAGGAGATATAATCTGAGAATGTGCGCTTCAGATGTTTCATAGAAACAGGTCTGGAATTGAAATGTTTGGCTTTTCTGAAAGACCTGCTTTCTTCACTTCTCTGAAAACAAGTGGCCTCCACAGCCGAATGACAAAGAGAGGCACATGTCAGTCTGTCTTCTGACCTGCAGAGTCCTGTCCAGGCACAGGGGACCAAGGCCTGGACTCCACCCACTGAGGTGGGCTTGGCTGAGGAACTCAAAAGGGCAAAGTTCCACTGGGTCTCAGGGACAAAGCCATCTCTTAGGCATTTACTTCCTCCTGGGGAAGGCCAGGCAAGCTCAGCAGGGTACAGAAATAGGGATTTGACAAGGAAACACCCTAGATCGACAGCCACACACCAGGGCACCCCAGGGGCGGTTCTATACTGAGCAGGTATCTGGGATGTAGTTTGTGCTGCATACAAGGAATTAATGATTAAGCCAGGCAAATAGGATAAGCCTGAGAATGCTGGAGCCCTGTGTCCTCGGCGTGGTCAGGACAGAAGCAGAGAGCCCCCCTCCCCTTACTTGATGTGCTCCTGGTGCCCGGACCCTTGCACTGTCTTGGCACCCCATCTTTGCTCTTTCTCACTGACGTCATTCTGCAAAGAAACAAATAAGAGAAGGCTAAATCTCAGTAGCCTTTTCATAGAGAGAGAGTGCATATATACAATATATATGTACATGTGTATATGTATATATACATCTATACATTTATATATAGATCTCTATCTATAATATATATTTATATATTTTTTTAAAAATTGGAGACATATAAATGCAAGGAAAAATAAGAAAATAAGAAAATGAACCATCTGGAAAGTCCTACCACAAAATCCGGATCTGTTTCCCAGTCATCAGAGCCCTCATCTTCCTTGCTGACAGATATAGAATGTCCTGCTGAAGCTTTCCACATCTGAAAGATCACACAGCAGCTCATTAGGGCAATTGAAAAATGGATGGTCACACTTGAGGCAGAGCAGACTCTGGATGAAAACCATCCCCACAGTCATATAAAGGCTGAATTATATACAGCTTAGCCAATTCTACAAAATCCAGATTCCCTCCACACTTGGATTACACGCCGGCAACTTCTCCAGCCAATGACGATGACGATGATGATAACGATGACAGCTGCCATGGAGGTGGTCCTTCTAGAGGCCCAAAGCTCTCACCACAACCCTGGGATGTAACGGCCACAACTATTGGCAGATGAGGAAACAGGCTAAAATGAAGTAGCTGGTCAGCGTCTGAGGGAGGATTCAAACTCAGATCCTCCTAACCATAAGCCTCATGGCCTTCGTTCAACAGAGAATGATGGTGAGGTGTGGAGAGGGAGGGGAGAGAGACTGGTCCATGGGTCACTGAGGCAGCAAATGCTGGGAGGTAGGACTCCAGCTGTCTTTTCAAGGCTGCACTGGCGCTCTTGAAGTACAGGAAATGCTCCAGAAAGACTGATACACATTAGCCTTTTGGGGGAACATGCCCTAGATAAAATATTTAATTCACTTGTGATCAGACATTCCTGAGGCTTATACAACTAAAGGCTTTTATTTCATATTTATGAAAAAAAAATCTGATGCCAACAAAGTGATTTTGAAAGAATCTACAAAAGGCACAACCTCACCATGAAAAGTCCTTCCCAAAAAAACGACAATTTATGAGACAGAATACAAAACAGACTTTAAAAAAAGAAATAAAAGGGACTTAACCTTCTTTTTGCAAAACCACTGAAAAAAAGTTGACACAGAATGGAAAGTGATTGACAATGTTTTATTGAAATTCACTCAAAGCTCTGTTTGGGTGTCTGAGGCTGAGTCCTTTATTCTTGGCATGCTCCCTGGCATACCAGCAGAGTTCTCAGACCTGACACACAGTCCAAAAGGCCCGTGGACCTACTATGTGCTCTGCCTAGCCAGTCTGCCCCAACCATGGACAGGTCCAAGTTCAAGAGCAGAGCACCAAAGGGAAATCAAAGACCAGGTCTGCATACTGCAAGAACATCCTCTGAGGCCAGGCTGGTCAGGGGAGACAATCAGAAATTTGCCCAAACCTGGTTCTTCTTAGGAACAGGCACCGACAACTACAGCAAGGGGATTTTCAAGCACTCCCTCATGGCTTTCCAATAAGACTTAGAGCTGGGAGGTCCCCATTGTTTGTATCACCATGGGTTTTTCCTTTCTATTCCCAGCACAGTGTTTGGTGTGTACTCTAAGAGACTCAACTGGTTTTTACATCAATGCAGACAGCCACCCATTCCTGCCTGCCCATGCTGTCAAAAGTTCACCCTTAGGCTCCACCCAAGAGACTCTCGTGACACTCAATAAGTGCTTAATAAATGTTTGTTGACTGGCCACAGAAATCACCTCATCCAAAAGCTTCAACCCAATCTGGAGCTAAAGGGAGCTGGGGAGGAGTCATACCACCACTCAAAAACAAAACAAAATACCCAACAAGAAAGAGCTATATACAAGAATATAAAAATGAGCCATCATCTTAGAAGTGGGTAAAGCAAAACAACCCAAAACCACCACTGCTGTTCTATTTCATTCAGTTAATACTTAGAGAACCTACTATGTGCCATGCACTGTGCTAAGTCCAAATACAAAGACACAAACTAGTCAGTCGGGGCCTTCTAAGGCTTATATTCAAGGGGAACAAGACAAGATAAACTGATTTCAAGGGAAAGAGAGCCACAATGACTGGGAGAATTGGCGGAGGTGGCGCCCCTGCTGTGCTCTGAAGGAATCTGGGCAGGAAGGGAGAGGGAGGGGAGTGGTGGTGGCAACATGGTGTAACGGAGACTTGGAGTCACAAAGACCTGGGATCAAATCCTGCTTCAGATTTTCTAACTAAGGATTTAAGACCCTTAAGTTCTCTGAGCCTCAGTTTCCTCCTCTACAAAGTAAGGAGTTTGGATTCAATGACCTCAAAGGTACCTTTCTACTCTAAAGCGATGATGCTACCAATTCTGGCCATGGGAGTGAGCTGAAGAGGAAAGTCTCATGTGGGGAGCCGGCAGCTGGCAAACTAATTTGGCTGAGCTGGAGAAGGTGTGAGGGTCATAACATCCTGGCTCTGCCTCCTTCTACCTAAAGGACCATGGTCCATTGCCTTCCCCTCGCTGGACCTCACCCACCTTACCTCGAAGGTCCCTTCCAACTGGAAATCTCTGATACAAAAATTGTTAAGAGAGCAGAGTGATGTGGGAGAGCTGTGCTCAGTATTAAAAGAGGTCTACCATGTTTTTGAAATAAAGTTACCAAAAAATACTATGGAGCAACTGAGTCAGTAAAGACACCAGAAAGTATAAATGAAAGAAGCAGGCACACGAGATCCCAAGGGATGTTCTTGGATGGCTAAGAGCCACTTTCAAAGAAAAAAAAGCAAGAAATAGCTAGACAAAGACAGCAAAAACAAAATAAAGTAGAAAAGTCTGATAAGAAAGCAGGGTAGGGGAGGGGGAGGAGGGGAGAGGATGGGAGGGAAAGTCAAGGAGAGGGAGAGGGGGGAGAAGAGAGGGAGAGAAAAATGTGTTTGTCTTTCGTTGCCAAAGAAGACCATGCCATAAGAGAAATAATGACATGACTTGTACTTGACTTTGTTTGAGTGAGGCAGGGCTGTGCAAGTCACCAACCTCACTTCTCCTCCAGAGCCCTCTGAATCCAATGACCAGATATTCATCAGGATGACTGGAGATGACCCAGGAAAGTCACTCACACAGCTAGTGAGTGTTAAGTTTCTGAGGTGAGATTTGAACTCAGATCCTCCTGACTCCTGCACTGGTGCTCTATCCACTGTACCACCTAGCTGCTCCAACTGGAGAATGCCATTTAAAGATTTCAGAAAATTGACAGATGCCACAAACGGAAGACTTTCTACTGTAGAAAATGAAACTGCCCCAAACACAAAGCAACTGGAAATGTCGTTTCCAAAAAGAATCACTGAATTATCCAAACTACTGGAAAACTCAGACCCAAAAAATCAAGTGAGGAGATGTCATAAAACCATGACTGTGCATTTATGTTTACTGACATCTCAGGGAACTCAAAAAATCCAAATAGAGACACCTCGTTCAGAAGATCGTTTAAAAACACCCCCATCAACAGCAAAAACAACCAGCAACATACAGCTAGAAGCCACTGAGTCTCATTTTTCCCAAACTGGGTGAGCTCAGGGAACCATGGGGCTTCCAAGGAAGGACTGACCTACTCGGTGCTGGTCTCGAGGGGCCTGGAATAACTTAAAGCATCCAACTAGTCAGGGAAATCAAGGCCCAAAATAAAGGAATACAAAGTACTTCTCATGCTGAAAAATGACTGTGTGGCATCCTTTTTCAAAGGATGATAGTGTCAGGGCTTGGTTCAGTGATCAGAGGGAAGAAATTGAAAGCAGGAAGACCTAGGTTCATATCCTGACACTCACTGGTCATGAGACCATAGACAAAATCATAGACTCACTTCTCAGGGCCTCAGTTTCCTCGTAAAGTTCGAGGTTAAAGTAGGTGAATGCCAGCAGTAGCTCATCATTTCAAGAGGCTAGCCAGGCCATCCATGCCCACCTCCCTCCCCTCTCTGGGGCTTCTCCACCCCCTTTTAAGTCCCCATCCTTCCTGCCCTCTTCCAGCTCTCCTACTAGAATAGAATGCCAGCTTTCTGAATGTAGGAACACTCTTTTTTACTCATATCTGTGTCCCCAAAGCTATGCATCTCTTTGGTGCAGTAGATAATGCTGGACTTGGAGTCAGAAGACCTGAGTTCAAATCCCACCTCAAACACTTCCCAATTGTATGACCTTAGGCAAGGCTCCACATGAGCCTCAATTTCCCTATTTGTAAAATGGGGTAACAACAGCACTGGCCTCCCAAGACTGCTGTGAAGACCAAACAAGAGATTGCATGTCAAGTGTTATACAAATCTCAGTGTTGTATAAATTCAAGAAAGGGAAAGGGGAGGGAGAGTCAAACGCTTGTGTGACTGACAAACCTTTGTTCCTAGCTGAGGATGAAGGACTCCAAACACTTATGTAACCCACCAGGAAATGTGCAGAAATCTGGAAATGAAGCCATCTGCAAAAAAGCCAATAGGGAGAGCTCAGGGAGGCCACAGCCCTCCCCAGACACTTTGGAAGGGCTCCTTTGTAAGCTATCACTGATCCTGGTGAGCTGGCATCCTCCAATCTTATTTATCACGTCACTAAGTCCAAAAAGAGACCTGCAAGGCTTACCATTCGGCAGAACCACAGAAACTCACCTGGAGCTCAGAGCCCAGGGAAAAGGAAAGAGAATATTGAGCTGCAGCCTAGGAATGCCCTCCCCTCCTCCTGCTCTCCCTGCCCACCCCAACCCCATCACACACACACACACACACACACACACACACACACACACACACACACGAACAGGAAATGCTTGGTCACTGGCTCAGCTGTCAGAATAAGCCTCCGGGGGACTGCTCCAAGTTGGAGAAAACAGAGTTCCATTTTTCTATTCATTATGTTAATATTACTATAACATGAGTCTCCTCCTGAGGATTTAGAGCAAAGAGGGCTAGCTGAAAAGCAGGCTGAGAAGCAAGGAATCAAATGATCGTGCTCTGGTTTGAGGGGGAAAAGAGCCTCTACTCCTGACAAATAACTAGTTGTTGTGCCCAGGCTGCAGCCTCGGAAGACAAGAAGCTGAATAGATAATGACGAGGGTAAAGTTACTGGACTGAGAAGCCAAGAAACCAAGAAGCTGGGAAACTGAGGAACCAAGAAACAGAAACCGGTCTGGAGGCCCTGGCCACAAACCACAAGCGGGTTCGCTTTTCTCCCTCTACATGACCTCACCAGATGAGCTCATCAGCTCCCCTGGATTTAATGACCATCTCCAGGCTAAGGACTCCCAGAGCTCCCAATCCTGTCCTACCCTTTCTGCTGACCTCACCCACCACCTGCCCATCAGACATCTCATCCAGCATGTCCAGCAGACACCTTCGACTCAGCATGTTCCAAACAAAACTTGTGATCTTTTCTTCCCAACCTTTCCTCCTCCTACCTTCCCTATTACAATCGAGGGCATTCCTCTCCCCACAGCCCCTCAGGCTCCCGACCTAGCCCAGGTCCAAGCTGTTGCCAAAGCCCACTGATGTCCTGTCTGCCCCATCTCTTAAATTTGCCCCCTTCTCTTCAGACACTGGCACTATTATGTTCCAGGCTTTATTACCTCCTGTCTATTGCAATAGCCTGGGGGTGATTCTGCCTGCCTCAAGTCTGTCCTCTCTCCTCCATTCAGTCTTCAGAGGGAAGGTTCAATTATCTCTCTCTCTCTCTCCCCAACTCAGTAAATTCCATGGCTCCCTAGTGCCTTCAGCATCAAATACAAAATGCCATTTGATGATTAAAGCTCTTCATCTCCTGCCCCTCCAACCTTTCCAATCTTCTTACACGTTCCTCCTCACCAGCTAGTTTCTGATCCAGTGACCCCAGCCTCCTGGCTATTGTGTGAACAAGACTTTTCATCTCCCAATTCCACACATTTTCTCTGGCTGTGCCTCATGCCCAGAATGCCCTCCCTCCTCAATCCTACCTACTGGCTTCCTTCAAGTTTTAACTAAAATCCCATCTTTGATAGGAAACCTTTCTGAAGTTCTCTTAATTCTAGCGCCTTTCCTCTGTCCATTATTTCCTATTTGTTCAATGTGTAGGTTACTTTGTGTGTCTGTCTGCATCTTATCTCGTCCATTTAATTGTGAGCTCCTGGAGGACGGGGATGGTCTTTTGTCACCAACTGTTATCCCCAGTGCTCAGCACATGACCTGGCCCATAGTAGGTGCTTGATAAATATTTACAGGTTGCTTGGTTTAGATGTTACAACAGCCTCCACTGGATGCCCCCGAGAGAGAGAACAGAGATTAAAGATGACTGGAGAAAGTGATGGCAAAGTCCCTGTGGGGACGATCCCGCTTTGTTGGCACCTCAGTTTTACTGGGCCATGAGCAGTTTCCTCATAAAAGCTACGCCTGACGCTCCCCCTGGAGGGGTGAGATAAAAGGGTGGGCAGCTGACTGCTTCCAGTAGACTGGAAGCTCCTACAGGGCAGAGGTCGCTTCATTTTTCTTCTTATCCCCAATGTCTGGCACACACAAGACACTGAATGCTTGTACAATTGGCTTAAATGCCATAAATGCCAACCCCATTAACCTTTTCCTCCAGGGAATCTGTCCCAGTCTGGCATATTTTAAATACCATGTTATGCAGAAGTGGTATAGTAATAAAGGGTGCCCACCTCTGAGACACACTAGCAGTGTGACCTTAGCCACTTAAATTGGTGATGCCCTCGAGCTGGACAACTGTCCCAGAGTACCAGCTGCCCGCAACAGTGCTGCCCTGCATGGCTCAAGAAGGGCTCTGCTACCTCACTATCCTAGGTTAGACTGGACAGAGTTAGAATTAGAGTGTGAGGCTCTAACATGTGGTGAGTTTACAGGCTCCCTGAGGAGGCCCAATTGAACACAGCTAACACTGATGGAGCACAGAGAGAGGCTTGGGAAGGTAAGGAAAGCAGCTAAGGGGTGCCACAGCACCTGGAGTAGGGAAGACCCGAGTTCAATTCTCAGACACTAACTGTGTGACCCTGGACAAGTCACTCAACCAGTGCCTGACTCAGTTTCCCCAACTGTAAAATGGACATAATAATAGCACCTACCCACCAGGGTGAGCTTAAATACTCTGGCAGCATCACGAGAAGACACAATTCACGGGAAAAGACCCTGATATTGGGTGAGAGTGAAGACAAAAGGAAATGGGGATGGCAAAGTACAAGATTGTGTCATGGAAGCAAGGTACGAATTTGGAAAGACTTGGGGAGACAGTGGAGGAGAAAAGGGCCTGGGGTGTGACAGTCAACAGAGTCACCCAGAGTCCGATACAAGTCAACAAAAGAGACCGCCTCCCAGGGTTTCTGGGAAGATCAGTGAGATGATACTTGCTAAGCCCTGCTATGGTGTGCAGCACTATGCTAGGCATACAGTACATGCTGAATAAATGTCAGCTATTACTCTTATTCAGCAGTCCCCGCCTCCAGCGAGCTCAGGTTCTTGGCCAAGTTACCTTCCAATTAGCGGGCTAGTGTTCATCTATATCCCCGGCAGGGACTGTGGATCAGTGTGGAATAGTGTGACTTTATACCCCCAAGGAGGATGGAATGCTGGGCAGACAAGGGGTCACTCAGCCTCTGCTTGGGGGCCTCCTAGGACAGGGGAGCATGAACAACAGAGGTGAGACATAGTTTAAGAAGGAAAATCTGGGTGATCTCCAACCTTAACCAGCATCTTTGTCCTCCCATATCTCCCCACCTAGGGCTCTACGTCCTGCCCTGAGAACAGAGAACAGATCTGCTACTGCCTCCACATGACGGATAGCCCCTCGGATCTTTTTGGAAGCACCCTTCCTCTTCTCCTCCTCCTGAAATATAAACCCAACACTCTCCACTATGGCTGCCCTCCTCTGGACAATCTCCAGCATGTCCTGGAGCCCAACCAAACAGAGCAGCCCAGAGGAGGTCTGGAGGGGCGGAGGGCATGGAGGCTGTCCCCTCCCTGTTTCTGTAACCTGTATCTGCTTAAAGCTGCCTGAGACAGCCAGAACCCACTGATTCCTGGGTCTTCAGTCCACTCCAACCTCCCAACTACCAATCTATTCAAGTGTTGCCCATGGCATACCTGGCAAGTTGGGCTTTTTGTAGCGAGTGTAAGACTTTATTCACATTTTTCAAGCAAGATAATATCTGCACAGCACTTACACAGAGCCTGGTACTGGTTCCATGTCCCCAGACCCAAAGCAGCACTTACACAGAGCCTGGCACTGGTTCTGTGTCCCTAGACCCAAAGATCCGACCTGTCAGATTCAGCCCAATGACCCAATCTGTCAGAATACATCAAATGTCAGCTTCTAAAGAAACAGTCTTTAGGCTTCTCCTGTGCCCAGTACTTAGCAGTGTCTGGCCTGAAATTCACATCTAGTGACTGCCCCTCACCCACTATGCCAGCTCTCCCTCCCAGCTTGGTGCCTCCTGCAAACTTGATGTTTGGGTCAACTATGGCTTTATCCAAGTCATTGATAAACATGTGACAGAGGCCACAGCCGAGCATGGGCCCGGGGATGGGGGGGAAGGGTTCTTTACCGATGACACAGAAGAATTACTAATTTCTCTTTGGGGCCAACCAGCCAACCACTTCTGGCTTCCTTGGGCGGCACTGTCATCTACTTCAGATCTCTCTTCCACAAGAAGAGATGATACTTCACCAAAAGTTCGGCTCAGGTTTGGGGTAAAGGGCGTTCCCAACATCCAGGAGATGCCACCAGCAGCTGCCTTGCTACACCCAGGCCCAGGCTCAAGCCACTACTCAATCTCCAGACAGGACACTCCAGGAAGAATCCCCATAGCACAAGGCCAGGGGACAAAAACCCAAAGTTCCCACTCCAGCACTTAGCTAGAGACACTGAGGTGGGGGGGGGGGGGGTGGATAGAGAGACTTTACTCAAAAACCAAGAGCAAATGAAAAGTCACTTGGGCAGCCGTGAGGGTGGATTGAGTGCAGAAAGGGCCTAACCTAGGATGGAAACTGAATGAACCCCCAATTGAGGAAGCACTGAGCCACCCTTACAGGCCTAGCCTGCCATCCTCACACACTTGTGTCCTATAATTGACTAGTTAAAAACTCATCCCCTTCCTAGGGTTCATTCATGGGATGATGGGGCTCAGGGCTCTCTGGATCTCTCAGGTCGATGATGCTCCCGGGTTTATTTGGGCCTGTCCCTCTCTCCTGGCATCCTTTTAAAAAGTTCTTCATTTGTGCCTCACAACAGTCAGGGAGGTAAGAGCTATTTTCTCCTCATTTTACAGATGAGAAAACTTAGGCAAACAGCAATGAAGTGACTTTCCTGGAGTCACACAGCTAGTATCTGAGGCAGGACTTGAACTCGGGTCTCCAATAAGCCACCTAGCCAGCCTGTCTCTGGACATTGTTATATGTGACCCAGCCCTCTTCCTGTGCTCTACATCGATGATGGTCAGAATCCCCTCCTCCTTCCAGGCTCAAGGCCTCCCTCTTCCTGTGCCCCCAGTTCACCTCCCACCAAAGCACTCTCACCACAAAAAGTGGTCCATTTGCCTTAGGCTGTGTGGCCTTGGGAGGGCAGGGGCTTTTCTGGTGGCTTTTTGTATCATAGCCTCAGCATTAAGCACTATGCTATGCATACAGCAGGCATTTAATTTTTGTTGAGTCTGTCCACAAGTATCTACAAAGTGCTTACTCTATCCTAGGTACTGTGGTAGGTACTAGGGATACAAAGGCAAAAATCAATCAAGGAGCTTATATGTATGGCTCAGTATACACAGACTATATAACAAATGGATACAGGGTAGCTTGGGGAGGGAGGATGCGAGGTAGGGGTTGGGCAGGGAGGCAAGGCCTCATATACAGGGGAAGGCCTGAGTGAAATCTGAGGGGGCAGGGAGAAGAGACAGCAGGGTACAGTGGGAAAGGCAGCAGAAAGCCTAGGTCAGCTGGCCCAGAGTCAGGCTTCCTGTGTGCCAGGCATTATGAGTGCCCTGCCTCTGCCCTCAAGAAGTCTACATACTAACAGGAGAGGAGAGCAGCCAAGATTAGGTACACCACAGCAGACTAGGGGCAATGATGCGGGGAAGGCAGGACTTGAGCTGAGTCTTGAAGGGAGGACATACCAGGCATGGGGAACAGCCGCGGAAAAGCTTGGAGGCTGGAAATGGACAGCATGTGTGAGGAAAGGCCAAGAGGTCAGTGGACCTAGACTGCACAATACAGAGAGAGGAGTAGAACAGAAAAAGACATAAGGCAGGAAGGGAGCAGGCTGCCAAGGGCTTTAAATGCCAACTAGCTGAGTGAATATTAGTCTAGAACAGGGATTACCTGGAGGCCTTCTAGGTCCTCAAGTACAGTCCTTTGACTGAGTCCACGTTTTACAGAACAAATCCTTTTATGAAGGGAATTTGTTCTGTGAAGTTTAGATTCAGTCAAAGGGCCGCACTTGAGGCCCTAGAGGGTCACATTTGGCCTCAAGGCTGCAGGTTCCCCACCTCTTGACTCTAGAGACAAGGAAACCCTGGAGTTCATTGTAATGAGAAGGTACTGTTTTTGACTTTTTTTTTTTTATCCCCACTGGCAGTCATTGATTTGACTTGATTGAACACGAGTGTGTGACAAGATCAGAGGAAGTTCCTGAGGGGGAAGAACTGAGCAGAGAGGAGGAGGCAGGGAGACTAGGGAGGAGGCTGCTGTCTAATCCAGGTGAAAGGCTGGGTGGTGGCTGGGGAAGGAAGAGAACACATCAAAAATTCTGCTGTAAAGAGCTTAGGGATGAATGGGGACGAGGAGCATGCAAAAGCCACTTGGAGCCAAGGCTCCACAGACTGAAAATGACAAACTGGGAGTCAATGCCGATGGGGAAGGGGATTGAAATGGTCAGACCTGAAGTGGAGGAAAAGCACTTTGTTGAGCTGAATCAAATAGATCAGCCTTCCTGCATCTGGCTCAGCCCCCCAAATGTCTCCCACAAGCAAACAGCCTCTGCCCAGCTCCTCCAGAGAGGGAGAGTCTACCCCTTCCTAAAGGAACTCGGCCAGGCAGTAGGCATTTACCAAGTGCTTACCGTGTGCCAAACTGGGCTAAACTAGAAATACAGATGGGCAAAACCAGAGCCAGTCTTAGCCCATCCTAACGTTCCAGGAGCGAAGAGGAGACATACAGAATATTTCTACATGTCTACTTACATCTATATAGATGTCCTTCCATTCATCATTCATCCACCCATCCATCCATCTACCTCCCTATATCTGGGATAATTTTAGAGGGGAAGCACTAGCTAGAGAGAGAAAAGCACGCTGGATAGTTCTCTGATATCTACATTTACCTCTTAGCAATTCCAAACTAACTTGGCCACTCTGGGGGGTCAAAGAAAAAGAGTCTTAATCTCTTCCTTTCTTCTTTCCTTCCTTCCTTCCAAATACTTGCAGACAAACATCCAATCCCCAAGAATCTGCTTTTTTCCCTTCAATCAATTCTCAGATAACAGGAATTCCAAGACACATTATCATTTTCCCAGCTATCAAAACCAGTCCAGCATGTGGAAAAAGGGTGGAAATTTCTTTATTTGGAAAATCTTTTAAATCACTGGTTTGGTAAAAATTAACATATCACAACCTCCCCCTCCCCCCAGGAGGAGGAAGTATTTGTATAAAGTCTAAGCATCCCTAAAGAGATTCCATCCAAGTCCAGGCCAAGAGAATCTGGAAATACCTACCCTGCCCTCCCAATAGCACATAGAGCAGGGATCATCTCCCCAGCTTCTGCCGGGATATGAAGTCGCTCCTCCTAGAAATACTTGGATTCTCCAGCAAACATCTAACCAGCCAGGAGAGAAATGTGATGTGTTCGATCGCAGTACACGAGGCACTGACTCATGGAGACTGGGAGGGAGTGAAAAGGCAGAAACTCCAAACCCAAATGCCTGGGTTGGATTTGACGTACTATTCACAGAGGGTTCGCTCTTTGCCAGGTCCCGGAAGAGTGGGCTGACAACCCAAGTGTTCTGGCTGACCTGGGCGGTGGTTCGGTCAGGTAGGCAGATAGTAGTCCTAGGCAGACCCTCCCCCCTTCCGCGAAAAAGTCATTTTCTTGGGTGCCAAGAATCCTTTGGCCCTGGTCCTAGGAGCTCCCAATCCAACCAGACGATAAAATCCCACAAGTCCAAGCCCACCTACCTTCACGGAGGAACTTTTCCCTAGAGAATTCTAAGCTCCTGGTGCACGAACCCGGGCCACAAAGCCTCTGCAGCCCAACCTACCCATCCGCCCCTCCCCCAGAAAGGGGAATCCCCGCAGAAGCCCTCGGGATGGAGGGGGAGGGGTCGCTGCATTTTCCAGTGACCAGACTGCCAGACATACCACAAGAGACTGGGAGGCAGCGGCCCGTGGGTTAGGGAAGGCGCCACACCCATTTATCGGCCCGGCTCGAATAGGAGCGGTCCCGACCGCCCGCAACCGAGGCCTGAGTCCCACGGACGAGGACTCGCACACACATTTATCAAACCCAGTTCCTACCTGGCCGTCCAGCTCTCGTTCCCTACGGTACCCCGTGTGTGGGTGGAGGAGCGGGAGGGCAGCCCCCTTCCCTGACCACAACCCCCACCTACACCCCAGATCGCGGTGGGGGCTCAATTCGAACCCGACCACATCCACATTCACGCTCAGCAGCGTCCCCTCCCCCCTCCCCCTCCGCCAAAAAACCGCAGACGACAAACCGCAGCAGCCCAGACGCTGCCACTTCCTAGCGAAACCGCAGCCGGGCCGGCCTCCCCTGCAGCCCCTTGCCCCGTGTGGCGCCGCGCCCGGTCCGCGGAGAATCTCCCGCCTCCGCGCGCTCACCTCGGTCCGTGCGTCCGCGCTCGCCAGCGACCGCCGATGCCCTGCCCTCCTCTTCCCTCCCCGCCGCTCCGGTCCGGCCGCGGTTTCCGCTCGCGACACTTCCTGTGTCGTCAGCACCGGGATGGGCCCGGGATGCGGAGCCCGCAGGAGCCACCTGAGGAACCGAGCCAGTCCTCCCGGCCCGGCCCGGCCTGCACCCTGCGCCCCGCGTCTCCCTCCGGTCTGCTCTTTCTTTCTGCTCATCAGCCCCCAGCTTAGAGCCCAGGGGACTGCCCAGCGTTCCTATCCATTCATTCATCCTTCCCTTCTCCCTTCCTCCTTTCTTTCATTTCTCATCCCACCCCAGGCCTGGACCCTCGGGCCCCCAGGGCGTTCTGGGCTTCACATTCCTTCAGAAGCCGGGACCTCTCCCAGCAGATACTTTGTATCCCTTCAGGACTAGCTGGTGACGAGGTTCGGAAGCCCGGCCCTCTCCCAGCAGATACTTTGTATTCCTTAAAGTTGGCGCCGCCTCTGACTCACCTTGGGTCATTTCCTTCCCCTCTCTGGGTGCAGGAGCCAAAGCTGGGGGGACACCCAAATCTGGTTCCACCTATCTATCACCTGAATAGTTCAAGAGAAAAAATGAAAAGTTGGGAAGGACCTCATCAATCAGCCACTCCAATACCTATCCCCCATTATCACAGAGGAAGAAACTGAGGGCCAGAGACGTTAAATGATCCATCCAAGGTCACAAAAGGCTTTGTGGAATCGCCAGTGCACTCTTAGATGTCGTCGAAGTGGATGGAGTACCCGGCCTGGAGTTAACCCTAAAATCATCTTCCTGAATTCAAATCTGAGCTCAGACACTTACTTAGCTGAGTGACTCTGGGCAAGTCACTTCACCCTGTTTGCCTCAGTTTTCTCATCTGTAAAATGAGCTGGAGAAGGAAATGGTAAACAGCTCTAGTCTGTTTACCAATAAAGTCCCAAATGGGTTCACCAAGAGTTGGACAAGCCTGAACAAGGATGGCTACAGCGGGAAGGGCCCAGATCTGATTTTCTGTAATGCTTTTGAAAATGTTCTTAGACCAACACAATGCATAGGATAGGGTCAGATAAGTTTTCCCAGAAAGGGCCTGTGACCTCTATTCTCCTTGATCCTCAACAATCCCCAGAAGGAAGATGCTATATTTTCCGCATTTCACAGATCAGAAAATTGTGAAAAGCAACTCAGGTTCAGCAAATATTTGCTTGAAAAGTATCTATGTAGCAAACAACAGCCAGGCCTGTTCCTACGTCTTGGCTAAATCAAAGGCCCTTTGCATTACACTCTACTGTTCCAAATTGTCAGGGCTGAAACTAAAGAGTGGAAAATCAAGGGAGTTTGGGGGATGGGGGGTGAAGGGGGAATTTTTCCTCTGGAAACAAGAAAACATCTAAAGGGGAATTACTCTACTAGGTATGTACCCCAAAGAGAAAAGGGACCATATGTACAAAAGTTATTTCTAGCAGTTCTTTTACTGGTGGTGAAGATTTGGAAATGGAGGGGATGTCATCCAGTTGGGAAATAGCTGAACAAGTTGTAGCTAAGGATTGTGACGGATTGCTACTGTGCTATTAAAAAAAAAAAAACTATGAGAATTTCAGAAAAACCTGGAAAGACATAGATGAACGGATACAAAGTGAAAGGTGCAGAACCAGAAGAACAATGTACACAGTAAATAATAGTGTATGATGATCAACTGAATCACTTAGCTATTCTCAACAAATACAACAATCCAGGGCAATTCCAAAGGATTTGTGATGAAAGATGCTAGCCATCTCCAGAGAAAGAACTGATGGAATCTGAATACCGAATGAAGCAAACTTTTTTTAAGAAAAGCTTTCATTTTGTCCATTTTCCTTCACAACATGAATAATATGGAAATGTTCTGAATGGCTGCACATGTATACCAAATCAATTGCCATCTCAGAAAAGGGATTGGGAAGGAGAGAATTTGCAACTCAAAATAAAAAAAAATGCTAAAATTTTCTTTTACACATGATTGGGAAATTTTTTTATGCGATAAAAGGGGGAAAATAAGGGGAGTTACTGATTCTTAAAGTAAAAAAAAAATGCCAACTCCAATAAGTCTGTAAAATCCCCCAGATAGGGTAGTACACACCAGAGATTGGAGATGGAGCAGTCAAATAGTGTTGTCTGTCATTCACTTGTTCAGTTGTGTCTGACTTCATGACCCCATGTGGGGTTTTCTTGGCAAAAATGTTGGAATGGTTTGCCATTTCCTTCTCCATTTTACAGATGAGGAAACTGAGACAAACAGGGTTAAGTGCCCAGAGCCACATAACTAATTAAGGGTCTGAAGGCCAGGCACTCTATCCACTGTGCTACCTAGATACCTACCATCTCTCACCCGGCATACATTTTTGAAAGGCCTGGAGCTGTTTAATGACACTTATCTTCCAGGAGTCATTATAATTTAATGACACCACACAATCCCACATGACACTTTAACATAAGTGAGTTCATCTGATCCTCACAAGAAGATAGCCGGTGCCAAGCATCATTCCCATTTCACAGGTGAGCAAACAGACCAGTAGGTTAACTGATTTGCTTAAAGCTGAACAGCTAGTAGTAAATGATTGAACTACAGAAGCCTCTATTGGCTCAAATGAATGAGCACAGCTGGTGATTTCCTCCTAATAGGGCTGGTCATCACAGCTGCTCATGGGTACAGTGTCCTTATAGAAGCCTGTGCAGTCAATGACTGTTCATCCCCTCCTTCGGAATCCAGCTATTGGATGCCACCTGCCATCAACTCAGCTTTTGATGTTGACCTGGAAGTCTTGTGTTCTGGGAGAAAAGTAATTGAGTAAAATCTCACCCTACATTCCCCCAAAAAATTGGGGTGGGGAGAAAGAGAACCAATGTTCAAACTCTGTTTCTGAGACTGACTCAGAATTGGGAATCAAGGGGGTGTCCATCCATTGTGGTGTATGACTGCAAAGGAATACCGTTGTGCTATAAGGAATGATGAGCAGGGCGACTTCAGGAAAACCTGCAAAGACTTATAGGGACTGATGTTGAGGGAAGTGAGCAGGACCAGGAGAACACTGTACACAGTAAGAGCCACACTGTGTGGTGACTAACCTTGACATTTAGCCCTTCTCAGCAAAGCAAGTATCAAAGACAACTGCAAAAGACTCAGGGCGGACAATGCATCCAAACCCAGAGAAAGAACTTTGGAGCCTGAAGGCAGATGGAAGCAGACTATTTGCCCTCCTTTCCCTTTGTTGTTGTACTTCCTCCTTCTCCTAGCTTCTCCCATTCATTCTAAGTCTTCTTTACATCATGACTAATGTGAAAACGTTTAATATGAATGCATAAGTAGAGCCTCTATCAGACTGCATGCCATCTTGGGGAAGACAGAGGAGAGAAAATTCAAAACTCAAAATCTTATGGAAGTGAATGTTAAAAACTAAAAATATTTTTTTTAAATGGAACTGCCTTGGATGCACAAGGGAAAAAGAAAACTCAAGACATTATTTAAAAGCCATCTAGTCACCTGAACTGCCTCAACTGACTGGAGTGGGTAAGAACTGGGTGATTTTCATGAAGTGTTAAAAAAAAAAAGGGGGTGGGTAGGAAACAGATAATAAGAAAACTATTTAGAGCTTGGATTCATTAGAAAAATGCTGAAGGGGAAAGAGCCTGCAACATTTCTTCCCTGTGTACATGTTGTCACACTGATGAATAATCACTCTATGATCTCCCCGTTTGTGCTGGGCTTTTCCTCAGCATTTTTACTAAGCAAAAAACCATAGAGTTGCAGTGAATTAAGAGGAAAGAGTATTGCCCTGTGGCAGCATTTAGCCTTACAATAATAGCGGCATTTACAGAGTGCTTACCACGTGCCAGGCACTGTGTAAGGGCTTTCCAAATATTGTCTCATTTGAACCCCACAACAACCCTGGGAGAGGGGTGGGGTGCTGTTATTAGCCCCATTTTACACATGAGAAAACTGAGGCAGAGGCTGTCTTGCTCTCACACAGCTGGTTACCTGAGTGAGGCTGGATTTGAGTTCAGGTCTTCCTGCCTCCAGGCCTGGTGTTCTGCCCATTGAGTTACCTCCATTAAGTCCAGATCGTTAATAAGATATGTGTGAAGGAAGCATTTATAAGATAAAGGTGTAGGAGCCCCTAAAGCCCTAACCAGTTCTGGATCAACTATGAGAACATCAGCAAAGTACAGTCAGGTCATTAGGAGTATGAGAAAAGTGGAGACAGGAAAAAATATGTACTTCCAAATTCACACTCATGTGAGCCACATGTTGGGTAACTGCTCTGCCTCCCTGCACTGTGGGAGAGAAGAGGCCGAATGCTCTGGTGGACCAGGCAGCGTAAGGAGGCCAGGAATGTCCCCAACATGCCCCTGGCCCTCACCCTCAGCTCCCATCACAGGAAGCA
Source organism: Potorous gilbertii (assembly GCA_028658325.1). Lineage (NCBI taxonomy): Eukaryota > Metazoa > Chordata > Mammalia > Diprotodontia > Potoroidae > Potorous > Potorous gilbertii. The sequence continues at coordinate 252,918,912 of CM053770.1, forward strand.
GCTGCAGAGAAGCCCCCAGACCCAGCCTGAGCCCGCCCACCTGGTACGCAACGATCTGTGGAACCACAGCTCGTCCTGTGGGTGGTTTATTGGCAGTGGAAAAAGGCTTCAGTATTTTATTGAAAGAAAGCAATAAATAATACTGTGATAAAAATAGTCAAAAGGAGGCTGTACATACTTTGTTACATAATCAGAAAGTTCACAAAAGATTAATAGAAAAACAATGTAACAATGAGTTATACAATTACAATAAAAGCAGAAACGAATAGGAAAAAGACATGCTATATATATATGCACATATGTATATATTTATATTGGGATCGATCTATCTATATATATATATACACACACATACATATATATATAGTTGCATAATAAATAATGCACCGTGATCTACACCAGTTTCTCGTTGGCTTTTTAATGTGCCATTTGAAAAAGTAAAAGGTACATTCTCTACAGTTTGAAATGTAATCTCAAAAACATGTCTGGACACAGACGTTCAACAAGTTGACCAACAAATGCTGAAAGACGACTGACGAGCACAGTAAGGCCTGGATTGAAGGTGGCGCTGCATCCCTTGGCGGGGGCGGGCCCCGAGACTGCAGTGCGAGTTATGATTGGTCCTCGAAGAAATTGCATCAGAGCCTCTCAACCAATGGCGTTGGGAGGAAAGCACTTCTTTGCGGGCTGGGGGGGGGGGGGGTGACCAGGACCTGGCCCCCTCCCCAAGTCTGTCCTTCCTGGCTCAGAGTTCTTCTCTGTTCATGGCTTATCCGCAGTCACTCAGACCAGTTACCCAAGGACGAGGGACTCGGTTCCCAAGGCATCCTGAGCCGGTTTTTTAGAACGACTCCATAGTGTTCTAAATGTTTCTCAGCTCAAATTTTAGTAGAGAAGATGATATTTAAAATACAAAATTTAAGATCAGTCCATGCTACAGAATGGAAAATTTCCTTTCATAAAAAGATCATCTGTGATCAGTAATTAAATCACACACCGTAACTGCTTACAATGAAAAGTCTGATTGTTTCAAAACGGCTGTAGTGGCTTGCTTGCCAAAGCATTAGCTTACAGAGGCCACTGATGATGCCTGCTCCTTGGTAATAGGGCACTTTTTACAAATGTAGTAAAATCCTCATTTCTGTCAGGTTTATTCTTTTAAAAAATGAAACAATGATAATTACAATAACTGCATAATTTACAAAAAACCCTATTTGCTCATGGGATTATACTTACAAGCATTACAGTACATTCAGTTGACTAACAAATTAAGTATAAGAACCTCATGAGGTGATTGGAAAAGATATTTATAATCTGGATACACATGAAAAAGTAAGTAACTGTATAAATGAAGTCACAGAAGTTTACATAAATATAGGAAACATTTAATTCTAAAATATTTTCTCTATGGTATTCATGAATCTTTTACTAATTAAAAACTCTGTAATAAAATATCTCATTGTCCATATAACAAGTATTAACAGATTAAAGATCCACTCAATTCTAAAATGTGGTCTTGGCTGAGTTCAGAACGATGCATAATCATCTGTAGAAGTAGTGTGGGTAAACTAGGAGAAAAACAAACACACGATCAGGGGCTACCAGCCAAAGGTGTGAAGAAGTCAATGAAATGTCCAAAATCCCAAGCCATACAACTTTTTTAAAGATTTAATTATCTATGAAAAACCCAAGTTTTTTAATGTCTCTGAACAAAATTATCAGGGTGGATCTAGGTCAGTATGTGGACAGCACGAAACCAAAAGAAGCAAGTCTACCCATGAGAAGAGATCTAAAACTCATGAGCATCTTCTGCCTCCTCCTGAGGTGTCAGTTCCATAAAGCCCAAACAACTGGCCAGTGGCCAGTTTGCAAAGGCCACTACTTCACTGACCCTTCTTCTTAACCAGATTGAAGGATGCTCTCCCTGACCCTGAAGCCAGGGATGTGTCTGCTACAAATCTTTCAGTAATATCTGTGCCAGAAAGCATGTAAATCTCCAAATTATTCCACGGTAAAGTACTGGAGTATCAGTGGAGTTTAGATTGCAAATGAATGTAGCTGAATATGGCCCATTTAGCATTTGCCCTTGTCACCTGGGAACCTAATTAAACCTCGTTCCTAGGAAGAAACACCTTAGTGAAGCAGCTAATAACTCCAAATGAATTAGGCTGTCCGCGTCTTAGGGAAAAGCTGGTGGTGCAAACTATGAATAACAGCCTTTTCCTTGCCAGAAGAAGCATCACCTTTCCTGGTGGGACACTGGAAGGAGGCAAGACAAGGCAGCTGCAGGGCAGTGGCATGGGGGATGCTCATTTGGCCAGGTCTTTGTTTCAAATATGGGGTAGAATTCTTAAATTATTCCAGCACCTGACCCCAGACAGCTGGCTGTGATCTCAGTGCTTGTAAAGTACAAAACGATGCCAAATATTGAAAAACTAAATGCATGATTGACTGGGAGAACCGTAGTCTGTTGGGCACCCCTTCCACTTCTCAGAATTATGAAAGGCTATGATCACACAGGGCTGACTGTGTGCTAACGTTGTATGTAGGCAGTTGGCTAACCCAAGCTCAAGCTAGAACTGTCTGAAGCCAACAAGGACCGTCATCTTTCTCTCTGCTTATTCAGGGGCCAAGTGAAACCAAGCCCCAAAGGGCACCTTTGTCTCTACTCACCAAGAGAAGGCTTTAACAGGAATAAGTCCGTACAGTCGCAGAATCCAACCTCTGGCTTCCTGACACACTGCCTGTTTCAAGAGCGCAGAAGGAAAGCGTGCAGAACACAGCATGCAGTTAGTTTTTAAAATCACCCGAGTGAGGACAGTTGCAAAACATTCTGGGACAGAAGCTGCGACTTTCCTCAGTGACAAGTGGAAGGGGGATCTCTTTGGGGAGGCGGGGGTGGGACAGGAATGAATCTGCTGGAAGTGAACGACAGCCGTCACCAGACACTAGCTCCAAGAGGTCCCACACACACACACCAGGAAGCAACTGGAGAGAGCATTATGGGAAATTCCTTTCCATCTCTCCATCTGCCATCTGAACCAAATGTCAGCAGGGTCGAGCAACACCCAAGAGGAATGCACCCCAAAGAAGACAGCTCAGCACACCTGGAGAGTCAGATGACTAGTTACTTAGCAAGGTCAAAATCTCAGTGAAGAAAGACACAAGAGACCTCAAAAATGGCACCAGCTTTTTAAAAACCAGTGCTGAGGCTATAAACTGGGTGAAATGCTTTAAGTCACTGTGTTTCTCTTTCTTACCCTATGTGTCATCAAAATCGCTTAGAAATGCACACTTTGGTAAAAATTACTTAACTGCTCAATGTGATCACATGGCAGCTCTGGAAAGGCATGGGATGACCCTGTCAAAGCCACTCCTGACCTCATCTCTCTGACTGCCCTTGCCCTGGAAGCAACAAGCTGACCAGCAGCTGCTGCCATTATTCATAAGAGGCATGGTGGCAGTGATCACCCCGACAGAGAAGTTTACAAGTATCCGTCCTTGGGAGAGAGCGAAGAGAAAGAGTCAAGAGGCCGCTGGGCATGGAAGAGAAGAGGTCTGGCCCGGCCCCACTAGGAAGGCTTAGAAGACAGGATGCAGACAGTGGCCTGAGGACGGCATGTGCCAATGCTTTTAAGTCATGCTCTTCAAACACCTATCAAATGACTTCCTAAGAGGTACATGAAAACTCTGAGAACTTCAGAGAAGATCTAACTTGGTTCAGATTCTAAATCTATGATACCTAGAGAGGAATGCCTGCTATTCTAAGGCCATTCCGGGTGCCCCCCCTCAGACAAAGCCACATACAGGTACAGATCACAGAGTCACTCCCTTTCCCAGAATGTACAGCTGTCCTGAAAAATGCTCCATGATACCCAGAGGCAGTAAGAATTGTATTCGAAGGGCTTTCGTTTGCAATGGTTTTTCCTTTTGCTTTGAAAGTTGGTTTGACTCTGCTATAGTGAAAGCATAAGTAAAGACTTGTAATTAAAACAAAGTCCTGGCCTGTGGTCATTGTCTGACCCTCCAAACACCCAAGAAAGAAGCAGGGGAATTTGAGCTGCTGTTATTTTCTTCCATGAATGATGAAGGAGACAAAGGGAAGTGTCATCCCTCCCCCTCTTTTCTGAAATAGAGGGAAGCTAAGGTGTGGCCAATCCTGACAGACGGACCTGAGGTCAGCACCTTGCCCTCACTTGTTCCCACCCTCGAAGGAGTGACTGACAGAGGGGAGGCAGCTAACCCAAAAAGCCAGAGGACTGTGGGGAAAGTGGTGTACCAGACCAGCCTCTCTGGGGATAAGCCTGATCTTGCTCATCAAAGTAGGACAAAGTAGGGTCTGGTGGGCTCTGGCAACCAGGAAAGAGGACTTGAGTGCAGAGCAATAGTGAGAAAGGTGAAGAGAAGCTGGGATCGGTGTTGCTGGACAAGAGGTACTCCAAGGGAACTGGAAATGCGAGGTGTGCCAGAGGCCCTCTCAGAAGATGGATGCACATGTCAGTTATGGAGGAAACAGTGAGATGTGGAGGCACACAGTCCATCACTGGCACACTTCTTTGCCCTGGGGATGCTCACTGGCATGTACAGAGGGCAGAGCAAACAAGTATTCTAGAGGAAATTCTGAATGGTCTAGGGCAACATTTCAAGTCAGCACATGCAACAGGATGCAAATGCTTTAAGACTTATTAAACAGGCAAATTTAGAGAATTAAATGACTTACATTCCAACCAGACAATCTTAGCGTGCATTAAGAAATGCATACTTGGGCCACCTACCGTCCATCTGCATTTTCTTTGGCTGCATAGAGGGGGAAGACATAGACGAGGTGACCCTGAAATTTGCAGGGAGGGTCTCTGCCGATCCAGCAGCTAGGCCTCGAATGTCCTTGGGTCTAAACTTTTTTCTCCACGAAGGGGCTCTTCGGAAGCTTTTATCATCATCCTGGAAAATTTAGGAGCACAGTAAAAATCCAGGAGAAAGTCAAGCCAAACCTTTCCACCCACTTTACCTATACAGAGACCAGGCCCTAGAGATGCCACATTTGGTCACTGGCACCCTTTGAGTCCTGTCCAAGCAAAAAGAATTTTTGAGTCACATGACTCAAATGGTTTCTTGTCCATCCCTGCAGCCCAGAGCACCCAAACCCTGAGCTTTCCTTAGGGCCAGCAGAGGGAGTCCCAGGGACTCAGCAGTGGCTGGCTAGCCCTGCTTTCAATGTCACACTACTCGAAGACTTATGGTTCTACTTGTCTGGAATCCCAGGAGGACATCTGAAGAGGCTAGCCCAAGAAGGTCTAACCTCTTTATTTCCAGAGGAGGAATAAGAGAGACACAGGAAGCTTAAGTAATATTCTATCAACTCTCTCAAGACTTTATAACCACTGATCACATCCTGTCCAACCTTCATCTTTCAGGACTAAAAACAATCCAAATATTAATGATCTACCTTTGAAAGTCCATGCCCCTTTCTATCCCTTGGTTAGGTAGGACTATTTGGGGGTCAGCCCAAATGAAACTATAACTTGTCCTGGCTGGCTCTCTGCCAGGGCAGTATTCTGAGCCATCCCAAATGACAGACTTCCCAGAGGGTCGGGGAGAGCTCTGGGGGGACAGGGGAGTATATGACAATTAATGTGAAACAAACAAACTCTCCTCAGATCACTTTCAGGCACAGAGGGGACAATGTCAGAATTTGAATAGGAAAAATCCTGCTTCCGTAAAAATGTTCAAGTATTCTAATGTTTAATTATAAAATTTACAAAAACGAAGAAAATAAGTGCTGAGTCACAAATCCAGATGTTCCATCACTGGAAAGGGGACACAGGAGTTCTGCCCCAGTGACTGTATCCCTGATGCTAACCAATCTGTAGACCGTCTACTTCAGACACTGAGCTTTAAAGCCACGTTTGCTGAAATCTCAATATGCTGAAGTCTCAAACTTACTTCCTCAAACCTTCTGTCTGTACCCATAACTAGAAGGTTGTTGAATTCTCTTTCCAAGACAGCACGAGCCTAAGAGAAAAAATAAACATTAGCCTGGGAAAAAATAAACATTATTCTTTGAAAAAGCAGTGGGGCTTGGGTTTTGTTGTTTTATTTTCTGTAACATGTTAAACATGTTCCTAAGGCAATCTCCCTACAGAGGCAAGACCAGAACAGGCAGCTACCTAACAACTCATTTTCTGATGATCTTCAACAAACCCTTCCTTCTTGTCCCCAACAGCATGTAGTCCTTATGTCTCCCAAAGGGTCTCCAGAAGTGAGATCATTCTATTGTATTCTCCGCAAGGGCACATGTCATGGTGGCTAAGCAGGGGAGGTGTGAGAGTGAGCCAAGAAAGGGGATGAAGGCAGGTGACTGCTGCTTGAGGCAGGGGGACTCTGCCATGGCCTGTCTGTGTGGAGGATGCCTCTGGGGCTCTGGGCAGCCAGGGTGGGGAAGGGCCTTTACACTAAAGGAGGAAGGGATACTGTGCATGAAGCATGGTTGCTATTTTTAAAGTTCTGAAGAGTCTGCATGGAGAAGAACATACAAAGAACCTGCTAAGAATGAGAATTCTCCATGCAGTAGCTCCGGTGGCCACAGGAGGGGGCCTCTGGCTGTCGGACATTACTCATTCCTACAGAGGGTCCCAGGCTACCTGTGTGTTCTGAGTGGGGATCTGAAGCAGAAGGGCCAGAGCGTTGAAGTCAAAGGTCTCGTCTAAGGCCACCAGTGCACCATGGACTCCGCTTTCAAGCAGATTGTTTGCATATTCCTTGAGGCCGATGGATAAGATCCAGCGGATCACCCGGTCGTTGCTCCAAACAAGTACCTCTAGAGAAGGAAATGAAGAGATGAAGGGTTAGGGGAGGGGGGCAAGTGAAGGACCATTCCAAGACTTGTGAAGCATCCTAATTATCAGCACCAATGCTCCAGGGAGACCATCGAGTCTACTGCCTTCATCTCTGTGAGAGTAACCTGAGGCTGGGAGCAGACAGAGGGAAAGGAAAGGGAGGGAATATGTACATTGAGAACACCTACTATGCACCACACATTTCACAATTATCTCTCATTTGACCCCTGCGATAACCCTGGGATGTTTTTGCTGCTATTGTCCCCATTTTACAGTTAAAAAAACTGAGGCAAACAGAGGTTCAGTGATGCTCAAGGTCATACAAACAGGAAATGGCAGAAATAGGACATGACAACAGCAGACACACTAAGCACTGAGCCAGTGTTCTTATCTCTGTCCACAAGCACAAGTCAGGACTGTCAGGAGCACTGTGAGCATGCTAGAAAGAGGATGTATTTGGGGAGTGAAATAGGGATGAAACCCCTGCCCTGGCCACAATAAGAGGCTCAGCTCTGATCTCAAACACATGAACCCAGGCACACCTGAGTCCCTCCCCTGTGCTGAGAGTGCGAGCGCCCTGGAGCCCACTGGCAGCCCAGAATCTAAGCAAGAACACAAGGCGAACCTTTGATTTCATTCTGACTTTCTTCTCTTCTCCTTTCCAGTTCCTTCCGATCATAATTCAGTCTTCGCAGACACATGATTCCACACTGGAAGCTGTTTCTGTTTGAAGAGGAAAATGCTCAGAAGCAGCCCTGGGCATGGATTTCTGCCCTGGTGGTCACACTGTCTTCAGTCAGTCATTTACCTGTGAAAACTGTCCACCATCTTGAGCTGTCCTCGCAGATCCTTCTTGGTCAGATGGTCAAGCATCCGTGCATCCACAAGACACTCCATGAAATAGCTGCGATATTGAGGAAGCCCTAGGCTGGGCAGCCACTCATTGCCGATCCACTCATGATTCATGTCGCCATAGGCCAACGTCTACTTGAGAAAAGTTGTCATAGAGTTACTGAGGAGAAACCAAGTCAATGAACCAAACTGCTAAATTAGTAGCTGTCAAACTGTCTATTTTTCATAGTTAAAGGAATGGATCACTTTGGATCCTTCAGTTTACAGAATGCATCTGCATCTAAAGGGCAACCTAGTTCTACACTTAAGGACATTTCACTCAAAGCAGCAATTATCAATTAGATATTGTATTTCTTTCATCATATGAATCACTAGTCCTGAGACATTTCTGCATTTAAAAACTTAAATATGCTTTCCCAGAATCACAAGAGAATACAGTTACAATTCCTGATTCTCATTAACTATATGAATGACAAAGAATGGTCATGACTCATGAACAACTTGAAAAGATCAGCCAAATTGGATTTTTTAAATACATGGCAGTGGGGGAGGGGGAAAGGAATAACTCCATCAGGATTTGTCTGTGTCAGTCAAAGTATGAATCTTTCCTGAAGTAGTCAAGGGCCCACAGACTCTGAATGCTCTGGTACAATAACAGATTCTCTATGAATAGAACATTGCACTGGGCTTGGGATCAGGAATCCTGGGCTCAACTCTTCCTTCAGATATTTTAGGGTTCACATCTGGATGTGTCTTTTCATATGCACAAGTCACTTAATGTCTTAGAGACTCAGTTTAGTCATCTGTAAAATGGGGGTGATGCTGCTTGTGGTGAAGGGTTGTGCAAAGATTAAAGCACTCTCTCCATGCATGTTATCATGTGCAATCTCTTGGGGTAGATGCAGAAGGCCTGCATGGTTCTGGCCAGGAGTGACTGACAGCAGACACCAATAAGCACAACCAAATTCTCAAAGAAGCCAACTTTCACCACAACTCACAAGGAATGTTCTTGAGCCACCCCTCAAAGGAGCCAACACCACTGGGGGTACACAAAGATCGGAAGACGGATCATTTCCCACCTAAACTGGGCCAGGAAAGCGGCAAGGAGCTGGGGAAAGTAACGGCTGTTTTTCTCTAATCTTCTGATGGCAGATCCACACCCAGGACAAACTTCACTCTGAACCAAGACCTTCATAAGACCAGGGGTCAATCATGGCCCCTCAAGTATGGACGCCAACTGCTACACTCAGAAGCAGCTTTCCTCCAATGGAGGCTGGGCTTGCTGTGCAAAAGCCTTCTCATTGAGCCCTGGGTCCTTCCTAATGGACCTGACAGATGGATGCCAGCACCACACAGCCTCAGCCAGGGCAGACTCACCTCATCTGCCTCCTAGAGGGGTCTGGATGGCCCATGGCCAGTGTGGTTTGCTATGGGGGGGATCTGTATTCAGAGACTGATACCTATCAAGAAAAGATGAGTTTCCTTCCATCTCTGTGACCAGCTGTGAGGCTGTGGCTAATTTCTTGTAGATGGTCACTCACAGAAGCTTTTCCAAGTGGCAACTGGGCAAACTACTGCCAGGAAAACATACTATGGGGAATGTGTATTTCTTATTCAAATACAGGGGAGAGAAAATACCATCAAACAGCTTTCAAAAGTAGTGATATAAACAGGAAAGAACACTGGCCACAGAGCTGGAAAACAGTGACCTAACCCTAATCCTGTCTGTTCACAGCACTTGGCTAGGAGCTGGGGAGATACAAAACCCAAATGGTTCCTGCCCTCAAGGAACTTACACTCTACATGGGAGCCAAAATGAACCTCAGGAGGCACAGACATAATCTACAGGGTAAATGAGAGGGAAAGACCTTGCCTGTGGGGGGCCTGGGAAAGGCATCGTGCCAAAGGTGCTGTCTGTGCTGAGTCGGGAAGGAAGGCAGGAATTTAAGGGTCTTCTGGACCCCCGTGCAAAAGTCAGAAGAAGAGTGGCAGCCAGGCCTGCAATTTGGCAGGTGTTTTAAGCAGACAGAAGTTATGGAGTTGGAACCTATGAGCCCCAGAGACTGATGAAGAGGAGGAGGACCTCTCTGACCTTCAAGTTTCTCTTCTGCAAAGGGTGGGCAGCTGAAGGGGTATCTTTACACTGAGAGTTAGTGGAAGGCAAGCACACTGTGCAGGGGCTTTTCATGTATAAAATGCAAGGGCTTACTGTGAGAATGTTAAAGACCAATAGCCAGTCCTAGTTATTGCTCCTCACCTGCCTCATCTGTTCATGTTTCTATTACAAAGAATATCAGTATAAACTGTGCCTCTAAGCCATATTTATGAGAAAACTAAACTCAAATGTCAGCTGAATTGAACTTCCTGTTATGAAAAATGAGTCTTGAAATAGAAGCCCAACTGAAAATGTACTTGCCCTAAATGATCATTCAGGGCTGAAATAACTTGCAGAGTTAAAATCTCCCCCAGACCAAGGTGAATTTGCTCAGGTGAAGATGAGAGATCATTTAGGAATTTCTTAACATTCCTCCTGAACTTGGTCAGGTGTGACCCAAACCACAGAACAGTTAAAGGACTCTGAGCTAGGTCCTTGTCTGGTAATAAAAAAGAGTCTAGGAAATCCATCTCTGCTGCATGAAGGGAAAGGTCACTCTGGTAACTACAAAATCCCTGTGAGATTTACTCCAGTTACAGCCACAGGTCCTGAAGATCCTGGGGCCCTTGGCCCTGGCCAACAACTCTCCATCAGAAACTAAAGCTGTTTTCCCATTGGCTGTGCAGCTGCTCCCTTGGGGGCCTGGGAAGTCTTCATCTAACTTGCAGCAGAATCCCTATTGGTGCATCTCCTGCAATGGAGCAAGACCTGAGGACAAGTACTGTCAGCCCTACTTTGTACCCTTTCCTATCACCAAGGACCAAGGATATGGTTACTCTCCCACACTCCTTCCACTGGGACCCACAAAACAAAAGGAATCAGAAGGCTGAGTCTGGCCTGGCCGCCAGACCAGTGTGGCCATCCCCTACAGCTCTCTTCCTGCTCATTAATCCCCTGGACTCTGTGATGGCTTATATGCAGATGGCCCCCCACACCCTATGGCCTAGGCTTATTACCTTAGTCAGGGAGGCCTATCTGTGGATAGACCCCAGGCTCTGGAGTCAGAAGCCCTGAGAGGTCAACTTGCACAATCACCTTCAGATACATCCTCTTCCTCATCAAGTGCCCTCCCCACTAAGTCAATAGTATCTCCCCTTCTGTGGCTTGTTTCCAACAGCCTCCTCATTGGCTTGCCTCTCTCACATCTGTCGGCACTCTACCAATTCTCCTGTTAGTCATTCGATGTCCCAGCTGCGTTACAATCTTCCCAGACCGTTCCCCTACCTGGTTCCTTCTGAGCGCTCTCTGTTCCAGCCAAACTAGACAAATGCTCCAGGTCTTGTGCCTACTCCCTGCCTCCCTGGACAGGCTAGCATGATCCCCCACATTAGTATCGCACCCCACATGAGAGACACACTCTCTAGCAACTTCCAAGTTCATGCTGTGACCCCCAACAGAACAAAAACAGCTTGTGGAGCTCGGGTCAGGAAGGACTGGTTTTAGCCTTTGCAGCCCGAGGGATCTTCTGCAGAGCTGGGTCTTAATACACATGCTGCAAAATAGCTGTGAGGGTACAGGGTGCTGAAAGACAGCCATAAAAAGGGTGTCTGGACGTTCCATTGCAGGAGAACTGGATGGGGGGCAGGATGGGCCGGACTACACTATCCATTTCTGATCTCAGAGCTCATTGGATCCAACCTAATCCTATAGATGAGTAAACTGAGACTCAAAAAAAGACTAGGTAACCTGTGCAAGTTGGTGTCTGCCGTGTGCCTGCGTGCATGTGTGTGTCTGTATGTATGCATGTGTGTGTACATGTGTGTCTGTATGTATGCGCCACTTCATTCAGGCCTTTCAAAGGCACTACAGGAGGATCTCCTCCTTCCCCCTCACAGCATAAAAGACAGTATTCCTATAATGTTTTTTCCCCACCAACAACAGCAGTGGAATAATACCCCTTCCCATATCACTCAGGGGCTGTCTGGACATCAGCCCTTTGTGAACTGGATGTGGCATTTTATGTCACAATCTGTGCGAATCGCAAATTTTCATCAAACTTGCACTTGAGAGACCTTCAAAATTGTCCATGAGACATTAATTAGTCTTTTCATCAAATGACTGAGACCTCTGGACAGTTACAAATCAATAAGAGTTTTCAAGCGATTAGGACACTGACAGCACCCAGAAAGGCCCAAGCTTGCATGCATGTGAACAAAATTTGAGAAAGTCTCCAACCTGAGCCCAGCTTCCCTCCTCATCGTCCTGGTGTTACATGGTTAAAAAAGCAAAAGGATACAACGATTAGTAACGGTAAGTTCAGAGATACAAGCCAGCAGTGCTCATGCAACTTAACTAGAAGCCAAATGAGTTCAAGGACAGAGGCACCATGCAATAACCATGCAAAACAACTGCCATTCTTTATGCAAATAAAGAGCAGAAGGAAGGAAGGGAGGGAGGGAGGAAAGGAAGGAAGGGAAGAGGAAGGAAGGAGGAAAGAAAAAAGGAAGGGAAGGAGGAAGGGAGAAAGGGAGGGAGGAAGGGAGGGTCTTAATCTCAGATTAGCAAGAAATTAGTAAATTAAGAATTAAAGTCACACTAATAATTTCAGGGCATTGAAAATTTATGCTACATCAGTGATGATTCTGATTTTGAATAATTAAGACCTAAAAGGAATAATCATCTTCATTAAGTCCACATCAGTTTTGTGGGTGACAAAAAGAGGCACATGAATCAAACAACAAAGGTACTAGCACTGACCGTCTGCGGCGTCGCTGTCAGGTTTTCCATTTCTTCATGTGTTAACCAGACATTCCCCGTGGTCTGACATGACCCCAGTGACAGTAAGTCACATCCCACGAAAGGAAAGCAGTAACAAAGAGGAGAGTGGGGATTGCAGAACATAAGCCACAGGGACATCACAGGGTCTGGGGCTCGAGGGGCAGTGCCCACAGCCCAGAGGTGACATCCTAACACCAGGACACCTGCCCAGGCTGCTTGGTCAATCAAAGGCAGTGAGGTTTTGTACTCAAAAGTTAAACATCAACTGTCTTCTCTTTTTAAAGGATAATTTTATCAAAGAAGTAACAACTGATGACTTTACATTTAATTAAAGGATTTTCTTTCCACTGTATCTAAGTGGTCAAAAAAAAAAATCTGATTAGACAGCTGAATTCAAGATCAGCCAGATGTCATTCAATACTCAATTGCATTCTAAAATGTGGCAGGTGATCAATAAATACCAACTCTCTACAAATGGAAAATAAAGGAAAATCCACTTTCTGTTTCTTAGATTCAACATTATAATCCTGGCTTGTATGAAGACCAAAATTAACTGCGATAACAAGTAACCAAACCTGAAGCTTCTTAATATGAAAGCTAGCTTATTTCCAAAAATCTGCAGTTCTTTTTAAAAGTCATCTCAAAACATTACAGGTAAAGAAAATAAAAGTATTTTTCTTTTAAAAAGTTCAAATACAATGTAAGTTGTTATCTGAGCACAAAAAGACACATCAATGGGTACCATCATTTTGATGTTTTCTTTTAAGTTCATGATTCTGTCCTTGGGAAAAAAATTAACATGGTTAAATTAACCATAAATGGGAAATGAATGATATCCAGACTGCTGCTTACTCTCTGAACATTTTTTTGCAAGGAGAAAAGTTCACTTCGGCTGAATTACAAGCCAAAAGGATATCTTTCGAGAGGAACTATTTAAGCGTCTGCTGTGGAACGGAGCTCCCTGATCGACAGCCAAGACCTGGATACTGTGGAGAGTCTGAGTAAACTAAGAAGAGTCCTCCTAGTGTTACAGAGTGGACGGGCTGCATAACTGTTTTCAGTATTTATAACACTAAACCATCAATCTGGACACAGAGCAGGAGGGAAGCAGATGTGAAGGCCCATCAAAAATGTCTCAGTATATGTTTTATTGTATGGATAAATGTGACTTAAAAATCTTGCATTTGGATATACCAGCACACTGTACAAACAAGTGTGATCTCTATGATCTTACAATATTTTATTAGCAAACACTCTTTTCAGATTATTATTATGAAGATTCATTCAATTTTATCTGAATGCTCTTAAATTCCAATGAGGGCACAATAAACCAAGTCAGGGAGAGCACAGATATGACATCTATGCTATCAAATTTCTCCATTTCTTTCCTCAAGGACAGTTTTCAGAGACTTTTACTCAATTTTTGAAACATGAAAAAATTAACATGCAAATATATGATTACGTATTGCCCTGAAAATTATTTCCAACCTTTTAAGGTCATCAGAATGTTACTCCGCCCAGGTTTTACACACAGAAACCTTTACAAAGTTTCTTTAAATCCATCTGATACTTACTAAGATCCTCAGAGGAAGAGGAAGACACAAACCACACACTTCCTATTGAATCTCATCAGCCCTACTTGTTTGTAAAGATGAAGCAGAAAGGGACTTTAGAGAGTTTCTCCTTAGGCTCCAGATCACTCACCGTTCTTGAGGTGGGGGGGGCAGATGGGCTTGTCAAGGACATGATTTCTTGAATCGCCAGCCTCAGCTTTAGCCTGTGCAGAGGATTGCTGATTCCAATTTCACGCTGTATTTCAGTATCTGACAGGGCAGACATGATGGCCCCACTTTTCACATTCGCTCGGCAAGCAGCCACGTACCATGCAGGCATTCCGACCCACAGCTGGGAAAAAAAACAAAGAAAAACTGAGTATAAACTCAGTAATCAACTGAGGACGGTTTTATACATGATGAAATGGACTACAACCATTCCAGAAGTCTAAATGTCATCACCTCGAGCCACACAACCACAGTTGGCCCATCCCACTGGGCAAAAGGCAAGCCTTGTCTCCGAGCTTCCTCCAGCAGTTCATGCCTGAAAAATCAGAACAAAATAAGAAGCTGTATGCATTTGTAAAACATTGGAAAGACAGTTACCAAATATTTGCTAAGACCATCTCTGTATAAACTACGCTTATTAAACTTGACTAATTCTACACATCAGCAACATGGTCAACTGGGGTGGGAAAGGAGAGGAAGTAATGGAAGGGAAGAAATACTGGTGAAGGGTGAAGGGGGTAGGCAAAAAGCAAGGCACATTTGAAGGGTGAAAGGTGAAGGGACAGGGTGAAAGGAGAAAGAATAAATAGAGGGGGAAATAGGATGGAGGGAAATTAGCAATTTTAACTGTGAAAAAAATTTGAAGCACGCATCTCTAACAAAGCCTCATTTCTCAAAACAAAGAAAAGTAAATAGTTCAAATTTATAAAAATAACAGCCATTCCCCAAATGATAAATGATCAAAAGATATGGAGTTTTCAGGTGAAATAATCAAAGCTACCTATAACCACATGAAAAAATACTCCAAATCACTGACCGGAGAAAGTAAAAGTAAAACGATTCTGAGGTACCTCATATTTATTAGACTGCTAACTGAACAGAAAAGAAAAATGGCAAATGTTTGAGGAAATGTGGGAAAAATGAAACATTAATGCACTGTTGGTGGAGTTGTGAACTGATTAAATCATTCTGTAGAGCAATCTGGAAAACCATGCATACTCTCTGACCTAGTAATATCATTACTAAGTCTGTATCCAAAAGGAGATTAAAAAAAGAAAGGGGGGTGGGGAAGAAAGGACCTATATGTACAAAAATATTTATGACAGTTCTTTTCTGTTGGCAGGGAATGGCTGAACAAACTGTAGTATATAACTGTGATAGAATATTACTGTGCGATAAGAAACAAAGAGGATGCACTTAGAAAAATGGGGAAAGACTTCCATGAGCTGATGCAAAGTGACACGTACTGTGTACAAAGTAACAACAACAGGTAGGATATCAGCTGTGAGTGACTCAGCTCTTCTCAGCAATACAATGACGCAAGACAATTCAGATACACTTATGATAAAAGATGTTAGTTATCCATTCCCAGAGAAAGAACTGTCTGAATATATATTGAAGCCTGCTTTTTGGTCTTTATTTTTCTTGAGTTTTTCTGGGTTTTTTTTTTTTCACAACATGAATAATATGGAAATGTTCTGCATTACACGTATGTAACCTATATTGAATTGTCTGCCATCTCAATGGGGGAGAGGAGAGACAAGGGAGAAGGAGGAAAGAATTTGGAACTCAAAGTTTTAAAAATGAATGTTAAAAATTGTTCTTAAGCTGTCTACATAGTCATATGAAAAAATGCTCTAAATCACTATTGATCAAAGAGATGCAAATCAAAACAACTCTGAGGTACCACATCACACCTATCAGATTGGCTAACATGGAGCATTTGAACCTCAGCCCCCAAGCACTAGTTGGGCAGAACAGAAGGTGAAGCGCATGTGGACAAGAAACTCAGAAGTCAAGTAACTGGCTGGGAAAATGCCCAGAAAAGGGAAAAAAAATAAGACCATAGAAGGTTACTTTCTTGGTGAATAGATATCTCCTCCCTTCCTTTCTGATGAGGAAGAACAATGTTACCATCAGGGCAAGACATAGAAGTCAAGGCTTCTGTATCCCAAACATCCAAAATAAATATTCAATGGGCTCAGGCCATGGAAGAGCTCAAAAAGGATTTTGAAAATCAAGTAAGAGAGGTGGAGGAAAAATTGGGAAGAGAAATGAGAGAGATGCAAGAAAACCATGAAAAGCAGGTCAACACCTTGCTAAAGGAGACCCCAAAAAATGCTGAAGAAAATGACACCTTTAAAAATAGGCTAACTCAACTGGCAAAAGAGGTTCAAAAAGCCAATGAGGAGAAAAATG
>CM053770.1:252935952-252983914 GCA_028658325.1 Potorous gilbertii
TTGAAATCAACACTCTTGGGGAGGGGCAGAATCAAAAGAGAGAATAGAAGCAATGGGGGACAGGATAGGATGGAGGGAAATATAATTAGCCTTACACAACACGACTATTAATGGAAGTCATTTGCAAAACTACACAGATATGGCCTGTATTGAATTGCTTGCCTTCCCAAAGGGAATGGGTGGGGAGGGAGGGATGGGGAGAAGTTGGAACTCAAAGTTTTAGGAACAATTGTCAAATATTGTTCTTGCTACTAGGAAATAAAAAATACAGGTAATGGGGTATAGAAAGTTATCTGACCCTATAGGACAAAAGAGAAGATGAGGACAAAGGAAGGGAAGGCAGATTGGTGATAGGGGGAGTTAGAATGCTCGGTGTATTGGGGTGGGGGGAGGGGACAAATGGGGAGAAAATTAGGAACGCAAAATTTTGTGGAAATGAATGTAAAAAGTTAAATAAATAAATTTAAAAAAAAGATTGGCTAACATGACAGAACAGGAAGATGGTAAATGTTGGAAAAAATGTGGGAGAGTTGGAACACTAATTCATTGTTGGTGGAGCTGTGAGCAGATCCAACCATTCTGGAGAGCAATTTGGAACTATCCCCAAAGGGTTACAAAAATGTGCATACCCTTTGACCTAGCAGTATCACTTCTAAGACTGTATCCCCAAGAGATCATAGAAATGGGAAAAGGGTCCCACATGTACAAAAATATTTATAGCAGCTCTTTTCATGGTGGTCAAGAACTGGAAATCAAGGGGATGCCCATCAATTGGGGAATGGCTGAGCAAGTTGTGGTATATGAATGTAATGAATCCTATTGTGCTATAAGAAATGATAAACAGAAGACTTCAGAGAGGCCTGGAAGGACTTATATGAACTGATGCTGAGTGAAGTGAACAGAACCAGGAGAACATTATACACAGTAACAGCCACAGTGTGCATGCACTGTTTTTGATACACTTAGCCCTTCACAGCAATGCAAGGACCTAAAACATTTCCAAAGGACTCATGATTCAAAATGCCATCCATGTCCAGAGAAAGAACTATGGAGTCAGAACGCAGAATGAAGCAGACTATTTTCTCCTTTGTTATGTTTTGCTCATAGTTCTCCCATTTTTAATTTGTCTATGCAACATGACTAATGTGAAAATGTGTTTAACAGGAATGTACATGTAGAACTCATATAAGATTGCATGCTGTCTTGGGGAGGAAGGGGGAGAAAATTTAGAACTTATGGAAGTGATTGATGAAAACTGAAAACAATAAATTTGGAAAAAAATTTTACATGTAATTGGGGAAAAATAGAATACTACATAAACACAAAAAAGGATATGAAAAAAATGTTCCACATCACTAATAACTAAAGAAATACAAATTAAAGCAACTCCGTGATTCTACCTCACAGCCATCAGAGTGGCCCAAATGGTCAAAAAGGAGAGGCTGGGAGGCCTTAATGCACTGTTGGTAGAGCTGTGATTCTTGGATCTAGCCATCCTGGAAATCAATTTGGAAATGCACCCCTAAAGTTACTAAGCAACCCAGAGATGCTACTACTAGGTCTGTAGCCCAAAGAAATTAAAAAAGAGAAAGAGAAAAGGAACCAGAGAACAAAAAGACTTAATAGCAGCTCTTTCTGCTATACTAAAGAACTAGAAACCAAGAAGATGTCTGCCAAACGGGGAAAGAATGAACTAATTGTGGTAAATGAATTAATGGAATATTATTGGTTCATTAGAAATGATGAAAGGGATTGTCCCAGAGAAAACTGGAGAAACTTTAACTGACATCTAGTAAACTAAGCAGAAACAAAAACATCCTAAAGAAAAAGAAAACCTCAAAGCCTGGAAGATGTAAGAAGGGTGATAGTGATCACAGAGGGTCGAAAGCATCTTGCTCCGTGAAAAAGGGAAGAGGGGCTCCAAGAAGAGGAGACACATTTTCAGATGCTGCCAACACAGACCAACAGCAGACTGGTCTCTCTTTCCACTGGGGGCTTGGCAAGAGGAAGGGAGGTGAGTGGTAAGACAGAAAGATTTTTTCAAACTTCACCTAAGAGAGCAGTCAGAAGGAAACACCAAGAAGCAGGACACTTTGGAAAGTTCTAGCTGAAATTCATTCTACTCTTAAAAAGAGCTCACTGCCCATTCCACACAAGGAGCCTTTTCTGTACTATCGGATATACCTAAATGCTCGTTTTATTTGCTGTTAAGTTCAAAATAAATAAAATTTAAAACTTTCAAGACCATTCACAAGTGCTTAGAGTGAATTACACAAGCTGAAGGGGAAAATATAAGCAAGCAGTTCTTGGAGGAGGTTGGGAATGAAGCCCTTCAGGGCCTCTGTTTATGGGCTCACTGGTCTAACACTCAGATGCAGAAGATGTTAAACCCTGAAATCCCAAAGAACAAATTAACACAAATATGCTGCTAAGAGGCACCACAGTGCAGACTGGTGGGCATGGAGTTCAAATGTGACTTCAGACGCTGATAAGCTGAGGGACCATGGTGATAAGTCACTTGACCTCTATTTGCCTTAGTTTCCTCATCTGTAAAATGAGGAATTTCAATCCCTACCTCCCAAAACTGTTGTGAGAATCACCTGAGGTAACACATGTAAAGCCCTTAATGCAGAGCCTAGCAATTAATAGGCTTATTAATAGCAGACCATTAATAAATGCTGGTTCCCTTTCTCTCCTTTCCCTTGCCTCCCCTACTCTCCCTTCCCTTCCCTTCTCTTCCTTTCCCTGTCCTTCCCTTCCCCTCCCTGTAAGCAATCAACAAGTAAAAAGGGCAAGAGTCAGTTGTTTCATCAGCTGGAAGAGAGGAGAACCAAGCAGATTCCTGAGGGAAAAGTGAGAAGCTATTTCTTATCAGATGGTGATGACACCATCACATGTGGCTGTCAAGTCTGACCAATGGAAATGTCCACTGATGGGGGAAGGTGGATCCACAGTATATTAGTGTCATGGAAGACTATCATGAAACCATTTAAATTGGTAAGTTAAATGTATTCAATAAAACATGTCAATTAAAAAATCAAAGGCATGCTAGTAAATTTGCCATGAATCAGTCATCCATGAGTGTGGGGCCTCCCTTCCTAGTTCCTGATACTGGAGAGAGCCTTATCCTCCATCCAAGCCCACCTCTGTTGCCATGCCCCAGCCTTGAAAGCCCTGCCAGCACATCCAGGGTCACCAGGCCCAAGCTCAAAGGCTTGGCAGCCCCTGCCTGGGTGGGCATTTGAAACACCCAAGACTATCCTCCAAATCATGAGGAATAAGAGGAGAACCTGAGGGGGAAGGGGAAATGTGAGGGAGATAAGAGGGTGTTTTTTTTAAAACACAATTTAGAAATCATCATAAAAAGATAGTTTTAAAATAAATAAACACATCACAAATACACAACATGCTGCTTAAAAAAGACAAGACATACTTCCCTGGCAAGGAAGTATCAAAGGGAATGGAATCATTTTAAGTAGATTTTAAGAATATATTCCATGCTAACACTGGAACCATTTCCTTGGTAAAGGTTTTTTTTTAGTACTTAAAAAGTAAAATAAAACACACATGACACCAAATCCAGCACACAAAACCTGCCAAAAGACTTACCCTGATATCACCCTAGAGGGCCCAGGGAGAAATAGAAAATGAAAAGCCCCATTATGAAGCCAGCATGTAAAGTGATCAAGATAAACTTGTTGTGGAAGAAAGGGCTCACATTGACTAAGGGCCACTGTCAGAGGTCAGTAAGCTGGAACCAGACTTCATTCATTCATTCATTCGTTCGTTCATTCATTCCCACCCTCACATAGTACTCAACCAATGGGTAAGGTGCAAAGCCAGACCTTGAAAAGATGCACAAAGACCTTGAGAGGCCAAGGGCTGTCTGAGCACCATTTGTCAAAGAGACACAGTCCTCCTAGTGTCAGTGAGGTTCTTTCTCTCCTCATCTTACCCACATCAGATTCAACAGTACAATAATTTCTCAGGAAGTGACACTACTTCTCTGAGATTTTCCAAATTGGCTGAAATTTTGTGAAGTTTGTGCTTCACAGGGCTCAGAATACTTTCATTCATTCCATAATCATATGGTGGAAATCTCAGTGAAAGGCCTGACCTTCCCATCTCGCCAACACATTGGCATGCCAAAATGGTGCCCCCAGCCCACCTTCAGTGATGTGCTGTTTCAGGGCTCCTAGAACAAAACAGGAAAAGGAGGTGGCTTTTCCTACACCAATCTCTTCTGTATCATAAACGCTGAGCTTTTTAACTTTGCTGGGAACTTGTGGTTGGTGTCCCTCATTCCTGAAGAAGATCAAAATGACATCACCATGATAAACTCAAGTTTCAATGTGTCAGACCATGGCTGATTAGACCAATACAAGCTCTACCACAAGTTGGGCACAGATGGTCTGTATGAATTTTTGAGGTAGATACTACAAATTTGTGCATCCTACATTTCCTCTGAGCTGTTTCAATTATGCTTTGCACAAAGAGCACAGCACTCTTTCTGATGAGGGCACACCACACTGAGTAGTGCTGTGCCAGTGCCTCCCATGTTGCACAGTCAAATCCACAGTTCTTGAGAAAGACCTTGAGAGGGTCCTTGTATTCCTTGCTTCTTCTGACCACCATGTGATCACCTGTTCCATGCAAGTTTTCCACAAAATACTCTTTTTTTTGGCAAGCGCACATTTTGCATTTGAACAACGTGACAAGCCCCTTGGAATTACACACTCTGAAGCATAGTTTGAATGCTTAGGAGTTTAATTCCAGTAAGGACCTCAGTGTCTAGTACCTTACCCAGTCAGGTGATCTTCAGAACCTTCCTAAGACACTTCACATGGAAGCAAGTCAGTTTCCTGGCATGGCGCTGGTAGATTGTCCATGTTTCACAGGCATACAACAATGAGGTCAGCATAATGGCTCTGTAGACCTTCAGTTTGGTAGTCAGTCTAATACCTCTTCTCTCCCAAACCTTTCTTTGGAGCCTCCCAACACTGAACTAGCTCTGAAAATGCAGGCATCAACCTCATTGTCAATGTGTATATCCCTGGAAAGTACACTACCAAGGTTAAGTGAACTTATCCACAGCATTCAAAACTTCTTCATTTGTTGTAACTGATGGATCCATGTGTGGATGGTATGGTAGTGGCTGATGGAGCACCTGGTTTTTTTCTTGTTAATTATTAGATCAAAATTAGCACAGGCAGCAGAGAATTGATCCATACTTTGTTGCATCTCAGCTTCAGAGGCTGCACTGAGTACACAATCATCTGCAAACAGAAAATCATGCACCAACACTCCCTCCACTTTGGTTTTGGCTTTTAACCTTTTCAAATTGAAGAACTTACCATCAGTACAGTAGTTGACCTTGATGCCATGTTCATCCTCACTGAAAGCATTTGACAATATGGCTGAAAACATCATTCTAAAAAACACGGGAGCATGTTTCACTCCATTGATGACATTAGGCTCCTTTCATGTGACAAAGCACCTGGTGCTGACTCTATTCGGGCTGAGATTTACAAGGTAGGGGGACCATTGCTCATACAAAAGCTGAATGAAATTTTCCAGGTTGTATGGCAAGAGGTAGTTACTCCCAAGGAGTTTCAGGATGCCTCCATTGTCCATCTCTATAAAGGTAAAGAGAATAGACTGTCCTGTGACAATCACAGGGGGATCTCTCTCTTAGTCATTGCTGGCAAAACTCTTGCTAGAGTCCTCCTTAACAGGCTGAGAGCCAGAAAGGGCGAGGACCATCAGTATGCTGCCTGACACCTCCAGGAAAAATTCCTGAACAGAGGTCTATACAGAATATTTACAGATCTGACCAAGGCCTTTGACACTGTTGGTCATGAGGATTTATGGAAAACTAAGCTGGGGGGAGAGCCAAGATGGAGGAGAAGAAGGATTGACCTGCTCTGGCTCTCCCCCCACAGCCCATAAAATACCTGGAAAAAATGACTTTAAACAAATTCTAGAGCAACCAAAGCCACAAAACCACAGAGTGAAAGAGATTTCCAGCCCAAGGCATCTTGGAAGGCCTACAGGAAAGGTCTCTCATACTGGGCTCAGAGTGGAGCACAGCACAGCCTTGGTCCAAGGGAACTTCACAGACAGGACTGGAGCAGGCTTCAGGGTGCGGAATCATAGGTAGCAACTGCAGTTCCCAGATTTCTCAACCCGCAAATGCCAAAGACGTTTCAAAGGTCAGTAAGAAAGCTCTTTCACCTGGATGAGAGGGAGGCATGGTCCTGCCCCAGCCCCAGCATGGCAGCAGTCACTGCACTTTTGGAGTCCTCTGTCTAAAGACCTCAGGGGTCTTGAGCAGTTGATCTGGATCTCAGCCCTGAGTAGAGGTCTTGAGGTGAGGAGGAGCACAGGTGCTGGCATAATGGAGCTGGTAGTGGTACTGGTGGTAGCTGTGGAGAGGGAATCCTACTCCCAGATCCTGGGCAGCAAAGAATGTTTGTGGTTGCTCACAGACCAGAGCATAGGCTAGGAGAGGAGTAAATTCCTCTCCCTTGATGATAAGATCTCCCACCTTAAAGGAACTGAGAACTTATAGGATCCTAGAGTATACCCTCCACTTGACAAAGGACTCAAAAGTCAAATAACTGGCTGGGAAAAATGCTCAAAAAGGGGGAAAAAATAAGACTATAGAAGGTAACTTTCTTGGTAAAAAGGTATTTTCTTCCAGACTTTTGGATGAGGAAGAAAAAGCATATCCATCAGAGGAAGACATCAAAGTCAAGGCTTCTGCATCCAAAACATCAAAAAAAAAAAATATACAGTGGTCTCAGAACATGGAAGAGCTCAAAAAGGATTTTGAAAATCAAGTAAGAGAGGTGGAGGAAAGATTTGGAAGAGAAATGAGAAAGATGCAAGAAAATCATGAAAAGCAAGTCAACAGCTTGCTAAAGGAGACCCAAAAAATGCTGAAGAAAATAACACCTTTAAAAAATAGACTAACCCAAATGGCAAAAGAGATCCAAAAAGCCAATAAGGAGAAAAATGCTTTAAAAAGCAGAACTGGCCAAATGGAAAAGGAGGTTCAAAAGATCACTGAAGAAAATAGTTCTTTAAAAATCAGAATGGAGCAGATAGAAACTAATGACTTTATGAGAAACCAATAAATTATAGAACAAAACCAAAAGAATGAAAAAATGGAAGTCAATGTGAAATATCTCATTGGAAAAACAACTGACCTGGAAAAAAGATCCAGGAGAGAGAATTTAAAAATGAAAAACCATGATCATAAAAAGAGCCTAAACATCATCTTCCAAGAAATCATCAAGGAAAACTGCCCTGATATTCTAGAAGCAGAGGGCAAAACAGAAATGAAAAGAATTCACTGATCACCTCCTGAAAGAGATCCGAAAAGGAAAACTCCTAGGAATATTGTCACCAAATTCCTGAGTTCCCAGGTCAAGGAGAAAATAACATAAGCAGCCAGAAAGAAACAATTCAAATATTGTGGAAATACAAACAGGATTTAGCAGCTTCTACACTAAGGGATCGAAAAACTTGGAATATGATATTCCAGAAGTCAAAGGAGATAGCATTAAAACCAAAAATCACCTACCCAGCAAAACTGAGTTCAAAAGAGAACTTCTAAGCATTCTTGCTGAAAAGACCAGAGTTGAGCAGAAAATTTGACTTTCAAAAACAAGAATCAAGAGAAACATGAAAAGGTAAACAGGAAAGAGAAGCCTAAAGGAATTCATTAAAGCTGAACTGTTTATACTCCTACATGGAAAGATGTTATTTGATACTCATGAGATCTTTTCCAGTATATATATTTTCAGGATATTTTCAGATATACCTAATTTATGTAGGTATATGTACAGGCATGTATTTATGTGTATACACGCACACATTGAGGGTAAGCTGAATATGAAGCTGAAAAAAAAATAAAATTTACTATTGCATGGAATGTACTGGGAGTAAGAGAAAGGGGTAGGTAGAATGAAGCCAATCATCTCACATAAAAAAGGGAAGAAAGACCTTTTACACTGGAGGGGAAGAGGGGGGCAAGATGAAAGGAAATAATTGAGCCTTACTCTCATGGAGTTTGGCTTAAGGAGGAATAACACATACTCAATTGAACATGGAAATCTATTTTACCTTGCAAGAAGGTAAGAGGGAAGGGGACAGGAGAGGGAAGTTAATAGAATGCAAACTGGAGAAAGGGATAATCAGGAACAAACTCTATTGTGGGAAGACAGGTCAAGGGAGAGAACAGAATAAATGGAGGAAAGGACAGTACAGAGGGAAATGTGGTTAGTCTTTTATAACATAACTATCATGGAAGTGCTTTGCATTGTTACACATGTATGACCTTGTCAGTGAATTGCCTGTTTTGTCAATGAGAATGAGTGGGGAGGGAGGGAGAGAATATGTAACTCAAAGCTTTAAGAATTAATGTTCTGGGACCCCAGCTTCTGGGATAAGAACTCATTGTTTGACAAAAATTACTGGGAAAATTGGATAAAAGTGTGGCAGAAACTGGGCATAGACCAATGCTTGACAACATACACAAGAATAAAGTCCAAAAGAATTCATGATCTAGGTATAAAGATTGATACTATAAATTAGGGGAGCAAGGAATAGTGTATTTGTCAGATTTATGGAGAATGGAGAAATTTATGACCCAACAAGAGATAGAGAACATTATGAAGTACAAAATGGATAATTTTGATTACATTAAATTGAAAAGGTTTTGCACAAAACAAACCTAATGCAACCAAGATTAGGAGGGAAGCAGAAATATGGGAAAGAATTTTTGCAAATAGCTTCCGTGATAAAGGTCTCATTTTTAAAATATTATAGGGAATTGAGTCAAATGTACAAGAATACAAGTCATTCCCCAATTGATAAATGGTCAAAGGATATGAACAGGCAGTTTTCAGAGGAAGAAATTAAAGATATCTATAGTCATATGAAGAAAATGCTCTAAATCACTACTGATTAGAGAAATGCAAATTAAAACGACTCTGAGACACTACATCACACCTATCAGATTGGCTAACATGACAAAACAGGAAGATGAGAAATGTTGGAGAAGATGTGGGAGAGTTGGAACACTAATTCATCGTTGGTGGAGTTGTGAGCTGGTCCAACCATTCTGGAGCACAATTCGGCACTATGGTCAAAGGGTAACAAAAATGTGCATACCTTTTGACCCAGCAATATAGCTTCTGGGACTCTATCCCAAACAAATCACAGAAATGGGAAAGGATCCCACATGTACAAAAATAATTACAGCAGCTCTCATTTTGGTGGCCAAAAACTGGAAATCGAGGGGATGCCCATCCATTGGGTAATGGCTGAACAAGTTGTGGTATATGAATGTAACTGGAATATTATTGTACTATGAAAAATGATGAACAGGAAGACTTCAGAGAAGCCTATATGAACTGATGCTGAGTGAAAGGAGCAGAATCAGGAGAACTTTGTACATAGCAACAACTACAGTGTGTAAGAAATTTTTCTGATAGACTTACTACTTCATTGAAATGCATGGACTTAAAAAATTTCCAATTGACTCAAGGCAAAAATGAGTCTTCCACATCCAGAGAAAGAACTATGGAATTGGATCACAGATAGAAACAGACCATTTTCTTTTATATTATGTTGTGTTTTATGGTTTTTCCCATTCATTTTAATTCTTCTCTGCAAACATGCTTTTAATAGAAATGTATGTGTAGAACCTATATAAGATTGTATGCTACTCAGGGAGGGAGTGGAGGGGTGGGAATGAGGGGAAAATGGAAAAAAATCTATGATATATGGAAGTGATTGTTGAATACTGAAAACAAATAAAATAATTCAATTTATAAAAAAGAATGAATGTTAAAAATTGTTTTAGCATGCAACTGGAAGTTAAGTTATATAGGCAATGGAGTATAGGAATCTATTTTGCTCTACAGGAAAAAGAGGGGAAGGGAAAGGGGAATGGAAGAAGGGTGGGTAATGGAAGGACAGACTGGAGGAAGGGATGGATGGGTGCATGCTGTCCTGGGTCGGGGGGTGTAGAGAGATGGGGAGAAAATTTTGAATTCAGATTCTTGTGGAAGTGAATGTTAAAAAAGGAAAAACAAATTATATATTGAGGAAAAAAAGAGAAAATTATGTCAAAATTTGGTCAAAAAAGTTCAAAATTTTATGTCAATTTCATGATGGCATGCTTCCCCAGGTTCTGGATAGTGGATAATGCCCTCGTGCCTTCCCAGTCACCAACGAGAACTTCTAAGTATATTCCAAAGCACATGTTGGATAAGGTGCTCCAAGATATCAAGCCATTAAGTACTTATCACTTTAGTCACAACTCTGATGTAATTTATTAAGTGACTCTAATAATCTCTAAATTCTAGTTCCAAAGCATTCCTCCTTAGAAAAATTAATTTTTAAAAATTCAATAGAGACTCGAGAAACTTTTGTCATCAATTAACCATTTCCATTTAGTTTTAGAAAAATCCCACACAGAATTTCTCCATCCAAGAGATGTGCTAAGGAAATACACCTTAAAGGCAAGGACTGACAAATTTAGGCAGCATTACTTCTTTCTCTTGGCCATATGAGGGTTCAGGGTGTTAGGGAGATATCACTGGCATAGCAATCACAAAAAAAAATTTGGGTGCCAAAAAGCTTTGTGGATTTTCATAACAAATAAAACGTGCACTGATACTTCCCAGCCTGTAAGGGATTTCATAAAAAGTGTGTGGGGTAAAGCAAGTTGGAGAAAGCATTTTCCACATGATATTCCAAGACCAAGTGTTAAGTTTTAATATTAGATTTTAAATACTCAATGAATCAAACAACAGACATGTTAATGTGGGAAGTACTGGAATATTTTGAACAATACATACAAAGTGGTAAACTTCTACAATTTTAAGTACATTTTAGCTATTAAAATAACTTCTCTGAATTTCCACTGGGAGGGATCTACCAGGCAGAGAAAATACTAGAAGGAGGTGACAATGTATTGAACACTGTATGGCAAGTGAACTAAAACCATTGTGTGTGGCTTTCAGCAGGAAGAGAGCAGGAAAAACAAGGGTGTGAGGGAGAAGCAGGAAGATGGTTATTTCTGCCTGTTTGGATTTCTTATGGATAGAAGCTAGGGGGCAGGTTTGACCATCCAGTCTCATTATTTCTAGCCCTTGAACAAGCTTGGTGAAAAGCCCCACAGTTCCGCTACAGGACACAGACATTTACTAAATTATGAGAGAATGTTGGGGCCACAGACCAGCAAGCCGCCAGACTCTGGATGGGTACTTTTGGCTTCCAGAGGCTCAGAGGGGATCAGTCCTATAAAATAAGGAATGAACTAAGCTGATCCTGCCATCCCGAGCAGTAAATATGTATTGAGCCTGACACAGCAACAAGGTCTACATTACATATATATTTGTACTAAAGGGATCTACAGTACAAAATGAACAAAACCAACAATGCGAGCCTGCTCTGGGGTGGTTGAAAACAGAAAGGGACGGACTCTAGAAGTTGGAAGTACAAGTCAGATGCATCAGCTGTCTGAACACACTGGACATGCGAGAGCAAACCACTGAGAAGAACCTGAGGGTCGCAGAGATGCCTGACAGAAATCAGGCAAGATTTATGAGCAGAAAAAAGAATGGAATGAGATCTGGGGTTAAATGCCCTTCCAGGGGACAGCTGCCATAGCCAGAGTTTGATGGGGGTTCCTGGAAGTAGGGACAGTGGGTGTGGGGCATCACAGCGGTACCCATTCATGGCAGTTTCTGATGTGGTCAAGGTGAGAGTCTGCAAAAAAGGAGGAGCAAAGTAAGGGAGTGTTGGGAAATGAATGGGGGAAAGGACGGGGCAGGAGAAGGCGTGGATGGGATGGGGGGAGCAGTGCTGAGGACAAATCTCAGGAATGGTCAGAGGGAAACCAGGAGCTGGTCCTTCTTGTAGCTCTTGTACAAATGAACTTGGAGACAAGAGGCACACCCTATCTCTGACTTTGGGGATCACTTCTCCAGAAATTCTCATTTACTTGGAAAGAAACATGTACTATTACATCAAAGCTAATCAAAATGTTCTCACACTATATGTGATATTGATAAGAAAGCTGAGGCCATCTATCTACCTCAAAAGCTCACATTAAGTTCCATATCAAGAGAATATGTAAATCCTACAAAAATCACACTGTTACAAAGTAATTTCAATCCTTTCCTACTGTCACCTCTTTAGGGTTAACTCCAATAAAGCATCCATTACATCTTGGGGAAAAAAACCAGTCAAGGCTCAGCCCTGGTCAGGAAAGTGATTATTCCTGCAAAACAAGTGATATTTATAATATCCCTAAAATGACTTAGAAACTATGCCCCAGGAGAAATGAACGTATGCTTCTTCTGCAATATCTAACACAGAGGAAGGGAAACCTTTCCCTTGAGAGTTTCCCAAGGCATAAGAAGAGAAGGGTGACGGGCCTCTCTCCATCCCTCTCTCTCTGCTGCCCTCATTTCCCCCCAACACCTCTCACCCATAGTGAAGGACCTGTGAAGGAACCTCTACTATAGAAGAAAGCTCAGCATCTGTCAGGGCAACATTCAGAGACTAATGGAATATCAACATAAGGAACAAATGCCATTGGGGGAGGAGGAGCAGAGGATTGGATGCCAATAGCCCTGGAATCATTCCTTTCACCTTGGGGGCTTTTGGTGACCACCACAAATAGTTTTGCTGACAGGCTAGAGGTTATTCAAGACAGAAAGTTTTCTATGAAGTGTCCCCCATTTTCTCAGACCTCCCTGACATCATCACCTGTACATCTCTCAGTCTTCTTTTCCATTCTCAGGTGAGCAGGTTATCTCTTAGGACACAGCACCTATTTTGTTTCCAAAGCAGGCCCAGTTTATCATTCCCCTCTTCCCTATCAAGTTCATCCATTTTTAACTTTCCCACAATGGTATCTGAAGAGGTCAAAGATAGCTCCTTACTTGATAAGAGAAAAGATGGAGGAAAGATTCCAAGCTCCCTCCCAACAGACACTGGGCAAGCCTTTCCACTAAACACATCTAAGTCTTTTCTCTGTTTCTCAAGGATGAGTCTTTAGAACATCCTGTCATTGTCACTGACTTTTAATGTCAGTGACTCTGACCACTCCCCACTCTAAACGCCACTTTCATATCAACAACCTGGGCAGGGCAGAAAATCATGGCCCTGAAAACCTGACTATTTAAAACTGAGATATAAACTATACAACTGAATATGTTGCCTGAAACAAAATGGCTGAAAATATGAAACAGGAAAGTCTCTCCCACCTCTCCACAGGGCAGATGTCTAAACCTAGACCCACCTATACATTAACCAAACAGAAGCATGTTGTGGTTCAATTGTTTCTCTTCATGGCCCCCTCTGGGGGCTTTCTTGGCAGATACTAGAAGGAAATGCCATTTCCTCCTTCGGTGGATTAAGGCACATAGAAGTTAAGCAACTTGCCCAGGGTCAAATGCTATCAAGTGTATGTAGCTAGATTTGAATTCAGGTCTTCCTGATTCCAAGCCCAGCATTCTTATCTACTGAGTCATCCAGTCACCTAAGGAGGAGTTCAGCAGTATAAACTGTGTACAAAATTTTAGGTGTGTCTTGGTCCCCCAAACCCATCAAAAGCACAGGTAGGTATGACAATGACAAGGCAGCCAAGTCTCTCTCCTTTCCTCCCTCTCTTTTCCCTCCTGAAGTCAGACTAAGGATGACAATTGGAACAAGAGGCATCATCAAGGGAAATACTGGCCTTGAGGAGGAGAAGAGTGCTGACCACAAAATATCTGTTTCCTCAAACAGAGGATAGCCTCACTTGCAGGTAAATGCCAGAGCACACTCCTGATTAGTGGCCACAGAAAAGCAGCGGTTGATCACTAAGCATGTGGCTTCATCAATGAAAGGGAGTGTCAGACTACACATTTCTTGTGTGTGAGAGTAGTAGGCTAAATAGGCAGAGGAAATACCATGGGAATGACTTCTTACAGAATTTCTGATGTAGGAGGCAAGCCAATGCCCAGTGCAAGGCATTTACAATTAGGGGAATGACAGGTCAAAAAAAAAGGTATTCATGGCCTGTCCAGTGCAGGAGTGGAGAACCTGTGGCCTCAAGGTCAAATGCAAAGGCCATACTTAATGATCTAGAAGGTCACATGTGCCTCAAAGTCACAGGTTTTCCCATCCCTGGACTTCTCTGAGAATACCCAGGGTTCCCAGTTTGGATCTAGGCCATTCATCATGTTTAGCAATGACCTGGATAAAGGCATGCATGGCAGGTTTCTCCACTCAGCACATGACAGAAGGCCAAAGGGGACACTTCCCACACACCATACAGCAGTCAAGAGCTAAACAAGATGAGGACAGGACAAAGGGCTGGCTCAAATCTGAAAGGGTGAAACTGAGTGAAGTCAAGCAGAACTGCTAAACTGCATCTGAGTGGGGTGAAGCTTAGGTTGGATATACATGACATATACTTGGGATTACAAATAAATAAGCTTCCCCAGTACAAGAAGGAGACGTGGCTAGGAGGCACTGTCTGGACAAGTCTCAGCTAAAATCCCACCTTCTCCAAGAAGTCCTTCCCAGGCCCTCTTCATGTTAGTGCCTCCCTTGAGATGACCTCTCATGTGCTCTATACACATATGCTCCATATAGGCACATAAGTACACCCACACACAAACGCACGCGTGTGCACGCAGCCATCTCATTTGTACAAGGTATTTGTGTGTCGTTCCCCATCACAATGAGAGTTTGTCAGTGACAGAGCAAGGGTTTTCAGTTTTTGAACTTCCTTTGTTCCCCCAGCATTCAGTCTAGTTCCAAGCACACAAGAAGGCACTTAATGAGGGCTCACTGACTTGAGTTTACCAAGATGGTCCAGGGCCTATAGGCTGAGCTGGGGGAAGCAAGTTGGAGGAGCTGCCTCATGGAAACCACCTGATTATCCAAACCCCATCCCAGCACGGAAGAGACCACTTCCTGGGCACACTGGGGAGGGGAGGAGTCCTCTGTAGGTGCCGTCCAATACTCAGAATCTCGGGTTCTACAAAATGGAGCCCAAAGGGTTGTGATCCATAATTTTGGAGGATTTCTACTTTAAGGTGACTATTTTACCAAGTTGATTTTTGTTTTGAAAATTCATTGCAGACAGAATTCAGAATTTACAGAAAATCAAATTCTAGCATTAGAGTCTATGCCAGTCACTCTTTCCCAGGAGAAGACAATGAAATGTATGAGGCATCAAAGAGCACAACAACTAACAAATAAGTTCATTAAAGTGAGTCATTCCTTTGAAAGAAGTCAATGAAAGGGGAAAATGTTGACAAATAACTTACTTTTTCTGTAGTTTTCGATTCTTTTCAGCCTGGCCTCCCAATTTGTTAATTCCTAAAGCATCTTGAGAGGAGCTGTCCATGTCTGTAACACCAGCTACAAAGGAAAAAGATCCAAGAGTCAGAGACTGTAAGGCAGCATGGCAATGACAGGGACAAGGATTCCATTCAGCCCCAGAACGATCAGCAGTAGTTCCCAGCGCCCACATGCCAGACTTGGCAGTTGACAGATGAGAAAATAAGCCGAGCGGAGGTGAAGGACTATCACCACAGCAAACAGTCAGAGGTAGGAAAGGTGAATGACAGAAAAGTGAGCGAGAAATCGAGGCCCAACGCTAACTAACTGCGCTTAACAGAGACTGGATGAGCTCACAAACATCCTGTTCAGAAGCCAGAGGCCTCTTTACAGCCCCGAGGTGACAACACTGGAAGCTGCTTCTGGACTGTGGGTGTGGGGGAGGAGCAGAAGAGGAGCCTCTTCCTTCAGATTCAGATTCAGGGAAGCAGGGGAAGCCAGGAGAGCTGGGATACCTAAATGAGGAGGTCACTATCAGATTGCTGCTAACTTTTAAGATGTCTGCTATTCAGCGACTTTATGACTCCAGGTAATTCACTCACAATTCAGTTTTGTACACAGATCCAAGAAGACTAGCGTTACAAGATGCTAATGAGGCCTGGGTCAGAAAGTTGAACCTGAGGGAGGTTAATTCGCTTCCTTCTGCCCCGGCGTCACTTTCTGTGCTCCTCTTCTGCCCAAGCACCATTGTCTGGACTCCTCTCCATCAGTTTCATGCACACATGCCTCTAGAACAGGTTAACTGCCTTTGGGTCATGGAGCCCTTTGCTAGTCACAGTCTGGCAAAGCCTAGGGAATCTCTCCTCAGCATGTTTTAAATTGTAGAAAATACTTAGAATTACAAAAAAAAAAAATCAATTACTTGGAATAGTTTTTGGATCTTTCTGTAAAGAGTTGTGCTTCAGAAACCAGAAGAGGAATCTGCAAACCCTGCTGGCTCCATGGCACTAGAGGGCTGGCCAACACTCCCCAGAGCAGATCTGACAAGGGATGAGGGGCAAACACCCTGACATTGCTGTCAGGCCAGGACACTTCTGGCTTCCATCTAAGTGGCCACACAAAATCTGACACTGTTCTGTAGTGCAAGAAGCTGCCAGGTTGAAAACAACTTTAAACATTAGTTATGTCAAAATCAAACACTAGAATTTAAACATTGTTCTCTAAGCAGTATTTTTTTTAGTAAATAAAAATCAAGTACTCTGGAAAGAATTTTCCCCACCCACACACTCCTCCAGAATAACTAACTAGACACAATTAAGCTTTGACCATTAGAGAACTCTTGTAAACATGTCAATGACGGTACTTTAAGCACACAGTCCATCCAGTGCCAGCACGGAAAGCTCACAAGCTCCTAGGACTAGCAGAATAAAGTGAAGAGTTGAGAGACACCTCAGAAACCCTCTAATGCTAGTAAGATTAACGTTGATTTCTCACAACATTCCCCAACATATTAAAGGGATTTCTAGTTCTGGATAAGACAAGAGCTAGATGTAAGTATGATGAGGTGAGTTCAGAAATGATAGTTATCAATGAGGGGATGTCACTTTGGAAGGCGCTACAGTAGAAGGTAGCAGGGATCTATCTGGGCTTAGCAAATATGCAGAAAAGCCAAATCTGGCAGAAATATCTAATATGCTGGAGTCAGGATAAATAAGATTTAGGTGGGCTTGGAATGGGCAAAATCCAAGAAAAATGGATTCCAAAAGTCAACTTGCACTATACAGTACAAGGGAGGCACGGCCAGGCAGCAGTCCATCTGAAAAGGATCTGGGGGTTCCAATGGGCTGAAAGTTTTGCATGCATGCTGACTGTCACATAACAGGCAAAGATGCACAGAGAGGCACCAGGGCAAGGGGCTGTCCAGGGGTTATTTGCCCAAGTTAAACTCAGGCAAGGCACAAGAGGAAGAGCACTGAACATCCAAGAAATCCAGTCCAGAAGAGGGGTCCCAAGAGCATCACAGAAAGAAGCAAGGAAGGGCAAAGATCCTAGAGAAAGGAAGGCTTAGGATGGACTTGACAGCTGATTGTTAACATTCAAAATGATCTAAAACTTCTAGTACAAGAGTGATTAGATGCCTTGTGCCAAACCTGGGAGAGTGCTCAGGCCTGGGGGCACCAGGTAGAAGTCATGAGAAAGCAGGAGCTGGCTTGAGAAGCCTTCCCAAAGCTAGCAGGTAGCGAGGTCTCTTCCTCACCAAAGGTCTTCAAGCCAAGGCTTAATACTCATACCCTGGGGGCCTTCATTCAAGAACATACTGTACAAAAGAATCTCTGAGAGCCCTTCCAACTCAAGACTGAGTTTTTGACTGTTCAGAAGTGAATCAGACCATAATCAGACCTGGCCTTCTGAATCCACGTTATGGGGCATTCTTACTATGTTACTTAGCAACTGATGTTAAAAATGATGTTCATAATAAATTGTGCACTTAAATTAATTTTAAAAATCAAAGCACCCTCACTTGAAATTAAAATGAAACAAGTTAGGCCACTTTTCCCTCCTCAATTCAAGGGGTTACATAAACTACTGGAAAATAACCAACCTTGCCCCAGGGATTCTTTGCCAGGGTGTCCAGGCCGACCCTTTTCTTTCTTCCCAAACAAGCGACCAATAGAAGATTTGATTCCTTTCTTTTTGGGTGCTTTATGAAGCGAATCCTGGCTACTATTACTGCTGCTAGGGTTGCTGACTTGACCATCTTGTGAACCTGTGGAACTTGAAATAAAGAATACTTTTAGCCCTTAAAATACGTATCATGAAATTAAAAATTAAATAAACAATCTTTGCCCTTCACATTTTCAAACAAAAATTCTAGCTCCATCACAGAAAACAAATGTGGTATTTGTTTCAAATGCCAGAAGCAAAACATAGGAAATGCAAACAATGTGAGCTGGGAAGGGAGTTCTAAAACGTTTAGATTCGCTTCCAGTTTGCCTAAAATTGCTTTTTTGAAAAGATAGATTTAATTTGAAACTGACTCATATGGTATTAAGGACACACTATAAGAGCTTTTATAAGAATGCTCCCACACCAGCAAGTGCTACAAAGATGGATTTAAGAGCTTTGCTTCATTAATTTTTACAGTCCTGTACTGATAATAACCACTGGCATTCACATATGGCCTTCAGGTTTGTAAAAAGCTTTACATACATTACCTAGATCCTCAAAACAGTCTTGGGAAGTAGTGGATATTATTACTATTTTTCAGTTGAGAAAACTGAGGAAAAGGTTAAGGGACCAGACCAGAGTCACACAGCTAAGGGTCTGAGGCCAGGCTTGAACTTAGGTCTTTGTGACCCCAAGTCTTGCACTCTAGTTGTTGCACCAATGATCCATAGGATTTGAAGGTTATGTCGAATTTATAATTATTTTTGGAATGACAAGACTGCTCATTTCTTACTGCCTCCAGAGCAAAACTGATGGTTGTGGTCCAACAGAAACCTACAAGTTTGATTTAATGTACCCAGAAATCTACCAAAGAGCAAAGCAAACGCGCTCCAAAGCTGTTCTCCCACTTCACGCTTTGGAAAGCTTCATACATGTAATAATTCACAAACAGCATCATGACAGATAAAAGGCTGACTGCTAATAGCACAAAATAAAACCTCTCCCAAACTGATAAAAGTAGCATCTTCTAAGGATGAGATCTGGGGCCCTCGTAACTAAACTTCCATCTCTACAGCCAGTTCAAGTTCCAATGACACCAGGTAGCTGGGGCCGAGGTGGCACAGCTGGTCAGTGGCTTCCTCTGGCCTCTCCTCACACCTGGAGGCAAACCACTTGTGATAAGGAAATGGGTGTTAAGAATCACATAAAAACACAAAAAGCTCTATGGTAATAATCCGCACTTGCAGCTGTAGGAGCAAACCTTCCAAGGAGAGTGTACAAGCATTCTTTTCAGTTGCATCACACATGATAAAAAAGGCAAACAGATTTAATGTTGTAAAAATCCTGAGTCAGCAGGATGGGGTTTGTGACAGCCAGCCACAGCATGGATGCACGTGATACCCATGGTCTCCCAATAAGGACACTTACTTCCTAATGTCCCTGATGTCTTCATGGCTCACGGTGTGTAGAGCCCCTTTGTGGACTCTGTCCAAACGAAGGGGCCTTGGGGACGAAGGGGGGGATGTTTCACATTTTATGGTTGTCTTGTCATCTCGTACCTCTTCTCTCGAAGCTGGCAACTACAAGAGATGAAAGAGATTTAAAAAAACACCATCAGAGGCTACTGTGAGAGATTATTTCTGTATCATCAGTTCTGAACTTAAAACTTGAAGACCCCTCCTCGATTATGCTATCTGCTCTGAGCAGAGGCAAACCCTGGCTATAGCTAATTCCAATTCAGTGAATACAGCTGTGGCAGGACAAGTAGAGCAACTGAGGGGCAAGGTCCCAGGACAGGGGTCATTGGTCCTTGTGAGCTCCTGGACTATCTCAAGCAGGGCCTCAGTGAAGCCAGCTTTTAGAACAATGATGACAGGGGACATTCACTCTTCAGGAATCTCCTATGGTCAGGGGTATGACTCTCCATTATCGTTGACATTCCAGGAGGGTAAAGGCCATGCCAAAGCAGTACCAGAACATGGGCGTCAGAGCCAGCATTTCTGGCTCTTCTACCTGTCTCATGGCCCTGGGTACTCTCCATTCCCCAAGGTCTCTGCAAGTCTAAGATTCTACGATCCCTAGGAAAGGGTCATGAATGGCTTCCTGAGATTTAAATGATGCTTAGATATAAGCTACCGCCTGCAGTACATGTTCAACTCAAAAGATTAGAAGGAAAAGGCCAGAAATTCACCTACTTTGCCATAGCTAGTAATTTTTCAAAAGTGTTGGGAGAGGGGTGGGGTGGGGCAAATTATCAATTTTTCTAGAAAAATGTTGATTTTACAAAATAACTTTGATCATCAATTCAGTTGGATTTTATGTCTTTAGCAAATCAATGGAATCTATTAAAGTAAACAATAAAATAATTAATATAATATGCAAACTTAAGCACATTGAAATGCTTTTTAAAAATAAATTATTCAACCTGGCATAGATCTAACAGACCCAGTGCTGCCATTAAATCAGTAGTACTTCCTGATGGAGGGGGCAGGGGGCCAAAGGCTGTAGTGGGGAATAAATTTCTTTAGGCTGCTAACAGTCTCCTAAGCTATATTAATTTGATCTGTTTATGTATGCACAAGTAAACATGAATATATTCCCATCAGGTTAGAGTGCTTTCCCAGAGCAACCATGGAAAACACCCTTATCAAACGGACTTTCTAATGTATCTCCCATGTAGGAGGTGCTTAATAAGTACTTTTTGAATTAACAAAGATCATCATTTAAAACTGACAAACAGCACAATGATTGAGTTTAGTTTATTGGGGTTTTGCACAAGTGAGGCAGGGCTCTTTAAAACTACAGCTAAAAAAAAAAACCTAGACGTGAAAGGCTCTGGGGTTAATCTCTAGTTCTCTTCTAATTTCTTTATTAATTATTCATTATATCTCAATAAGGTGAAACCAACAAGATGAATTCTAACACACATAAAAAACAATTCTGGGGATAGAGGTGAAAAGGAGCCAATGTAATACTGGCTCTCATCAATCAGTCTGTCAAAGTGCCTGGGAAGGTAAAAAGTGGGCCAGCTTGTGAGATGACAAGTGCTATCACTGCTGCTAATGTCACCTGAGGCTGCACCTTCAGAAAGGACACAGCTAAGTACATACCACAGTGGCTCCTGAAATAGGAGTCTAGGACATTTTCTCTGGAGGAAGGGGGACAGCTAAGTAGAAAGAACCAAAGGCCATCTTTACAAGCACACAACATCTAAGAGGTAGTCACGGCAAAGAGGGGCCTGAACAGAGGCCATGAACAGAAGCTTCTGGGAGACAGCTCTGATCCAGCCAAAGTCACCCACGTGGAACAATCAGATCTGCACCAAAATGGCCTGGGCTCCTCCTCCTCAAAGGAGAAGTTGCCCATTGCCACTAGGACCAAGGAGAGGCTGGACAAGCGCCCCCCTCAGGGATGCTTTAAAAAAGAATTTCTCAACTTAGAATCTGTGGGTAGATAGCAAGAGGTGCATGAATTGTGTGCATGTGTGCACACGTACATGCATACTCTTTCCCTCTCTGTCTCCCTCTGTCTAGTCTCTCTCTCTCCATACCATTAACTAGATTACCATCATTACTGCTAACAGATATCAACATTAGGCTGTGTGTGTGTGTGTGTGTGTGTGTATGTGTATATATATACACATACACACATACATGTGTGTGAGAGAGTGTGTTTTTGTATATTTCCCCCACCCTTTTCACCTAAAGGAAAGCTAGCATGCCCTTCCATTATTTTAAAATGTTATTCTGAGAAATCCAGAGGCTTCACAAGATTGCCAAAGGGGTCCAAGACACACAAAAATGGTGAGGAACCCCTGTTATAAAGGGAATTACACAACTGGTAGGTTGTTGGATTAAATGACTCTTAAAATTACATGGCTGAATCAAATCAACAAATAAGACTTCAAGTTAATATTTTATAAAAGATGGCAATCTACTTTAAGCAAATCTCTAATCCATCCAAGGAGAAAGGAGATGGAGCAAAGACAGGGGAAAAATTATTCTGCACTGTCAGATCTCCAGAGCAAAAGAAGCTAAGGTTTATTTCTGACACATTAAAATTATCCCAGTGGTGCAAGACTCCATATCATTGTAGAGATGATTTGTCCTACCTAGAGCTCCACTCTGGGGAACGGTGGGGTATGTGCTACACCAGAGGTTTTTCAAAAGTTTATGGAAAAGCACAAAGTCAGATGAAGTTGCTAAATCATTTACCTTTCTACGATGCTTCCTTAAATCACTAGGCTGAAAGATGCATGCAAAGAAAAGAAATTCAGAGAGACCAGTTTTATTGTAAACTCTGCAGTTGAAAATAAAAGCGTTAGGCAGATGAACACATTAAGGAGGAATGTGGGAAAGAGGGAGAGGAAGAAGAAAAAGCAATTTGTCAACGATAAAATATATTCAGGTAATGAATTATATTAATTCCTAAATGTTTGCAATGACTGAAGTTTGGCACAACACAGAAACATTCTGAAACAACATTCGATTCCATGCTGATTATAAGTCTATGGCACAACTCCTGAACACTGGTCAGCTGTACAGGGAAGAAAATGAGGGGGGAAGGCGAATATTTCAATTAGGTTATATATGACAGAATAAGAAAGTAACAAGAAATAAATCTAAATATTCACCATTGCTGAAGTTTACCAAAACAATGAAAAGACTGACAGGGGAAAACACTCACTCACATCTTCCAAGTCTAATGCAGACACACAATTTCACTCCCAAAATGTCTCCTTTGCTTTACCTGAGAGTGCTGGGAAGCCTCATTACAGGATGGGGTGGAACTGGGAGCGGGGGAAGATGAATAAGCTACAAACTGATGGGGAACTGAGGTCTGGATAAAGAATGAAGCTGGAGATGGCTAAAATAATAAAATGGAAAGGCTAACACCCCAAATCAAAACCAAACATTGCAGTACCAGAGTCTGTCAACCAGCACACTGAGCTTGGTTTTCTGGCTGGAGCCCCCAGGGAGTGCAGGGCAACAACACGGAGCATCCACGGGGAATGGGGAGGGAAGGCCGGGCCAGATGGCCATTAAGGACACCACCAACTGCCCTGGCCATGATGCCAATCTAGCAAGGCACACCCCATTCAGTGATGTGGAGAAAATATTATGCTGGCTAACAAGACATGGAAAAATCAAGATGAACTGACTAGTAACAAGTGTTAGAGGTCGAAAGAATGGAAGGAAAGGAAGGGCAGAAGATGGTCACAAGGGCAACATGCAGGGGACAAACAGGGGCGGTGACCCTACCGTGAAGTCCCCATATCCAACAGTAAAACCAACACACTAACAGACATCTGGTGGCATCTGTGGCCAGCACACTAGTATGTGATTTCCATAAGCACTAGGCAGACATGTGGACTTTTCACAAATCTAAACCCTCTCCTCATCACGGCTTCAGCATGTCAGAGTGGCCCAACTCTGGCGTGAAATCGAGGCCCTCCTTGGACACCTGCTGCTGTCCAGGACCTTCCACAGGCCCTGAGCAGTGTCCAGCAGGATGTGGCCTTCCCTCTGCCTGAGGACTCACAGCTCTTGCCAGCAGGGCAGTCACAGTTCCCTGGGAATCAGCAAACACCACTGCTGCTTTCTGAAAATAGCTGGGCACATGAAGGTCAGCAGTTAGTGAGATCCTGGTCTTAAGAAGAACTCTCTCCTGTCACTGTCCATACTGTCACTGTCCTGTCACTGCATCCCCGACCTTCATTAATTTATCTCTTGATCACACTGCAAAGTTGGCTGGGACACAATGCCCATCCTGCCTTGGTGCATTTATGCTATTTGTGCTTTCCCTATCAGCACCGTCCATGAACCAGGCTGTGCCCCCTCTGACCTAGCCCGTTACCTAAGAAAGAGAGCATTGCATAAGATACTTCAGTGGTTTGCAGACTGACTAAACCAAATACAAAACTAGTTTCAGTCCACTCAGTTTTTTTGTTTGCTTGCTAGCTACACAAGCAACAAGGGTGTGAGGGTCCAGGGAGCTCCCAACCACACTCAACTTCTTCAGAGAGCAGACAGGGAAATATACAAATAAGAGAGACAAAAAAGGGCAGAGACTTACTAGAGTCATGATCCCCAGCCTGTCCACCTCCCGGGCAGGGCTGTGGGGAAGCCGCCGTGGGGTAGAGCGGCCACTCCCTGGAGGAGAGGAGCCGGCAATGCAAGAGCCAGGATGGGGGGGAAGGGAGCTCAGTGACCTGAACCTCCCAAGACTGTCCAAACTCCCGCTACCCACACGGCTCTCAATTTCCTCTGCCCGCTGCTCTGTATTTTCTTTTTCTTCTTGAATTAATCTAAAACAGAAGGGCTCATTAGTACCTTAGCGCTTAACAGGATCTGATCTGGAGAGAAAGCATCCTCTTCCTCAAGCCAGTCCACATACACATTATATGAACACCATATACACACATACTGACATGATGTGTTCTACTAGAACAGAGGCCAGGTCCTGCCTCATTTGTCTTGATATTAGTCTCACAGCCCAGCACAGAGCTTGGCACATAGCATGCATTCACTAAAAGACCAACCCTGTGCCCAGGATTTCTTAGGCAGGAGAGCCTTGTCCCGCTGGATGTTGGGTATCACTTTCTGGGGTGGACAGTAAGCCATTTGAGCAGGTCTGGATTGGTATGAAATTTACACAGCCAATGTCATGCTTCCTTCCCCAGAAACAATAAGACACAGACCAGAATCAGTCTTTGCCCCAGTCACCAGCAGGTGGTTCTGACATGCAAACCCCTTGCAAGTGGAAGCCTGGGCCAGTGTCAGGGCTCAGTGTCCAAAGGGTGTGGGGATTTTTCTCAGTTCTTCGTAAAACAAAAGAGTGAGTGAAGAGAATGAAGCGTGCCCACTCCACCCAGCGCCCTCAGCTCAGAGCTCTCTGGTGCAGACTTCCTCTCTCATCACTCCAAGGCCTCTCCATCAAACTGGGGGCAGTCCAAGGCTCACATCCCTATATGAAGCCTGGCCTGGTGGTAGGCATGCTCCTTATTCTGAGCTCTCAGACCCATCCAGGCTGGCCACAGGCGTGACTTCATGACTCCTGGGGCCTCTGAAATCCAGAAAGGCCAAGAGCCCCCAGGAGACAGTGATAATGACTCAGACCTTGTTTAAAGGCCCCTGGTGCCCATGCCACTGGCCAGACCCAAAGCAAGAAGGCAAAGATTAGCTTATTTGGCTGGGCCCTACCATTTCACTGGTCAAAGGAAACCTCCTCCCCTCAATTTCTGTTCTCAGACTCTCACCCAGAGCCAGACTTACTTCTGAGTCAAAAAGGTAGGAGGGAGAAGTGGTCAGACCTGAACTGCAAGGTTGGCTCTCCATTTCATCAGATTTTATACAATAAGAGAAGCTCCAAGAGTCCCCATGGGCTCTCTCAAAAGCACAGACAACCAAAGAAAGGCTCGGACTTAACAGAAATGTGCCCATCCTTCCCCCCACCCTAACCCTGTGTTCTGAAGAGACACAATAAAAATACACCTGATCTCTTTGTTGATGGCATCCAGCTGCTCCTGAAGCATCATGGCTAACGTCTGGGCATCGGCCTGCCCGCTGGGCGACAAGAGATCCACAGAGCTGAAAATAGTATCTCTGTCATCCTCACCATCAGACACATCGACGTCGCTCTCAAACGCTTGTGCTACATTTGCTAAGACACTCGCCTGTTGGGCCCGTTCCCAATCTTGTTCATTCAGAGTCTGTACCTAGGAACAGTAAGACCAGATTCTAGTCAGTCAGGTGTAAAATGACACAGACAGACCCAGTCAACTTGGATGAAATGCATGTAACTATATGCAGCCAAATACTTCATGAGTAAATGACCTTGTTTTAAAATGTAAACAAAGAAAGACTTTGGGGGGAACAAACATGTCAGACTTATATGCTGAAGCCAAAGGCAAAAA
Organism: Potorous gilbertii; assembly: GCA_028658325.1. NCBI lineage: Eukaryota > Metazoa > Chordata > Mammalia > Diprotodontia > Potoroidae > Potorous > Potorous gilbertii. The sequence goes on from CM053770.1 coordinate 252,961,895, forward strand.
TAAAGTCAATGGTTCATTCAGTTCCATCTACATGCCCTGAGTGTGGCTGCTGAGCATCTTTTTACAATAACCTGCATTCTGGGGAAGTAATACAGTCAAATGCAAAACTAAAGGGCTAGTTCTGAAGCTGTTGTGCTAAGAAGAAACTAAACACAAAAAGAGGAGCACAGGGCTGTGTCCTCTTGGGTGGGGGTGGGGGACAGAAGGAAAATCTATCATTAGATTATTATTAAAGACTCCCTTTAAATTATGTAACATATTTTAAATACCAGACATTCTAAAAGTATATAAAAAGTATATGCTTCTTTCAGATATAAATTATTTTAAAAGTGAAAGCAATATCTGACAACCTGACAGGGCCATAGGATAACTTCAACTACTTTCTGAAATCAAGAGTGGGTTACAATTTATAGCAAATGGTGAGCTTTTCCAGCAAAGCCTCCCAAAGTGCCCATGCTCAGCTCTTTTGACCTCCTACCAGTAGATACTGTTTGGTACCTTGGAGGGCTCATCCCGGAGTGCCGCCAGACGGCCCTTCTGGGCCCGCCGCAATACTGATGTGGTGCTATAAGGATCAGTGGGACTCTCTGCCACAGGATACCGGAAATCGGGTACACTACCCAGGTGTGGGCGGCTGCAACACAGAGAAAAATAGCCAGTGCTCTTGGAAAGTCAAGTCCAAGTCTTTGCAAATGAGATATGCCTGAACAAAACACTCTTCAGTAACAAGTCAGTGACCACCCACATACGTACCCATGATGCAATGAGCCACCACCACGCATCCTCATCTGGTCTATTTCAGCCCTCAGGGCTTCCATGTTGAGCACCAGCTGGTCCTGGGAAAGGGGGCAAGGGAAACAGGTCCTTTGGCTAAAGTAGTACTTTTTCATTAATAACATGAATCAAATCTGGATACATTCTGCAGTCAGAACCACACCTACAATCCCATAGGGATCTGGCACCTATTTTCCTAGCCAGAAGTTCCCTTTGGGTCACTGGAAATGGCAACTATCTCATCTTTACCTCCCTGTCTGAAGCCAAGGTCTCCCTGATCTAGAGGGGTCGATGCTTCTGTTGGGTGAAGAAATGAACTAAGCCATTTGCCGTCTAGGACATTTCATTAAAATGAAATTGAGACTCAATTATAAACTAGGAAGACTTGTCACTTGGGTAAATATCAGGTAAAAGGGGTCAGGGTAATATATTCAGACTAGTCTTCCCAGAGTGAGGCCCCAGCGAATCCCCTAAAGCAAATAAAGCACTGGCCTCTAAGGTTCTCCAGAGAAAAGATGCATCTGAGATATCAAGTTACCCCAAAGGGCTTTAGACAGTCAAGGGAAAAAAAAAAAATCAACAAATGTTAATGGTTTGGAATCTAAAGTGAGAATTCCTAGTATGAGACGTAGCTAAAAAGCTGAGCCCAAATTTTCTATCAACTCTATTTTTAAAACAAATACCAATTGTCACTCCTTCCCAAATATGTATTGAACTCTAACCCACTGGTACCAAAAACAGCTGCAAATAAGCAAAAAAACTGCAGCCTTTCGATTCAGCCTTCTGCCCACCCAAAGACTCAGCCTGCCATGCACCTGTCCACCTCCCTGCTCAATCATTTCATAAATACCTTGTCGTGCTGTGTTTCTTCTACTTGTTTTTTGGCATTTTCAACCTCTCGAAGAAGAGAATTCTAGAAGAGAGATTCACACAGCTAAGAGTCTTCCTTCTGACACCTACAGAGCTGGGTCTACACAGCCTGCAAACATATTCACAGACTGGACAGCTAGAGTTAGGCAGGGCCTGGCAATCAGGAGTCGCAGTCAGCTACATTGGGGGCAACCGTGGAGTGGCTTGGCTTACCCCTCATTGACAGACATTCCTGGTCTTGTTTTTCCCTTGATAAAATGGGCTACCATTTTGTTTTGTAGCTCACTAAGGCCTTAGTTAATGTGCCACACTTTTATCTGGACTCATATCTAAGTCTTTCAGAGTCTAAAAATGTCTTAAAGTTGGGGATCAGGTCTTAATGTTTGCATCTTCCCAAGGTCAAGACTACTGCTCTTCACAGTAGCTAATTAGTAAATGTTTTGTATATTTTTAAATGATTAGTCATTTTGTATGAATAAAATAAAATTTTAATTGATAAAGAAATGTAGGTATTATAAAAAGCCGTACTTCAAATGCAAATATGCTACTTCTAGCAACACCATCAGCTAGGATGACCATCTCATGAAGTCCCTAAAAAATCTCATTTGGCAGCAGAGTTTGAATTAACAAAAATCTCTGTGGCAGCAGAGAATTATTTTAAAAGAATTTGAATTAATGAAAACAATAATTACTGCCAACCAACGTCCATGCAAAAGCATTACTGTCCAGTACTCAGAATAGCAAACAAGCACTGTTCATCCTCCTTATACTGCTACTGACCTGGAAGCAAGGGAGGGACCACTTCCCCTGACTCTTTTTGGTGGGTGACAAGAAACATCCAAGTTTTGGAAGGGAGACAAGTAAGACTTAGGCAGCAGGCCACAGTCAATCAGAAGTGGGGTTCAGAGAACTATTTGTTCCAAAAATTGTTTTGCAAAGAACCCTGGGAAATGGAAAGGTTTCTTAAAGTCATCTCCTTCAACACCTTCATTTGGTAAATGAAGAAATCAAGGCCCACACAACTTGGGGGAAGTGATGGAAAAAAACGAGTGGCCAAACCAGGACCTGGATTCCCACCTCTTTAAACTTAGTCCAGAGCTTTTCCTAAAATTTCAGCATATGAAAAGCCGACCACGTCAACATGGGCAAACTTGCGAATGCACATCTTGGAGATGCCTGAGCGGCCCCACGGCTAACGAGTGAGACAGAGGCCCTGCTTCAGTTTCCCAGGCACAGCCCTCTATAATTCACTGCCTGCATTCACTACATTCACATGGAAACACAGACCTTCCCTCGACACAGGAAAGCAAGCAGGCGGCTCCTCGTCCCGGACCAGGACTGAGCCTTCTAATCACCTAAACATTTCCTGACTCCCATTACGTAGGCAAAGTCAAGGAAATACATCTAGTCACATTTACTGGGGAAATTCTATAGAGCAAATTAAACCAACCTTTGTTGCTGCTGACATACAGGTGGTCCACCTGAACAAAGTCTCACCTATAACAGTCTACAAAATCAGGCTCAAAGGAAATTAGCAAATAGGATGGAAACACATAGAATGCTTTGAAAACTATGAAGTTCCAAATAACTAAAGAATTCTATAAGCACTGGAAGGGAGACCACGGTAAAAAGAAGATGGTTTAGAAATAATTGACAAGCTTTCCTAAACAATGAATGGTCTGAGAAATATGGTAGAAAGTACTTAACTACAGTAACAGTAAAAGTATTTATAAGCAATTTTTTTCCATTTGTATCCCCAAGAGACCATAGAAATGGGAAAGGTCCCACGTGTACAAAAATGTTTACAGCAGCTCTTTGTGGTGGCCAAGACCTGGAAACCAAGGGGATGCCATCAACTGGGGAACGACTGAATAAATTATGGTGTATGAATGTAATGGAATACTACTGTGCTATAAGAAATGATGAACAGGAAGACATCAGAGAGGCCTGGAAGGACTTATATGATCTGATGCTGAGTGAAAGGAGCAGAACCAGGAGAACTCTGTACACAGCAACAACCACAGTGTGTGAGGAATTTTTCTGGTAGACTTAGTAATTCATTGCAATGCAAGGACGTAAAAAATTCCCAATGGTCTCTTAAGGCAAAATGCCTTCCACATCCAGGGAAATAACCTACGGAATTTGATCGCAGAATGAAGCAGATCATTTTCTTTTGTCTTATGCTTTCTCCCATTCATTTCAATTCTTCTACACAATATGACTAAGGTGAAAATGTATTTAATAGGAACGTATGTGTAGAACCTATATAAAACTGTATGCTGTCTCAGGGAAGGAGTAGGAAGGTAGCAGGGAAAGAGGGAGGGGAGAAGAAAAAAATCTAAGATATATGAAAGTGATTGTAGAACACTGAAAACAAATAAAATAATAAAAAAAAAAGTTTAAAAAAAAATCAAGAGCGCATAACCCCAATAATTTACTTTGTTCCACATGCAGAAGAGTGGCTCTACCAAGAGGGTGGCTAAGACGCTGCCTCTGCCCCAGCCTCTTCAGAGCAGCGTACCTTATCCTCCAGAGCCGCCATCCTCTCTCTGAGGTGAAGCTGGAGCCTCTCGTTGGACTCAGACAGGAGCTTGTCCACAGTGTCCGACAAACGCTTATTATGCTCCTCATTCATCTTCTCTCTCTGCCGCGCCTGAGTCAGGGCAAGAGGAGAAAATGAGCAAAGTCCCTTTTCCTTTTTCCTCTCCTACTTCATCAGTAATGGCTTTGAGGGAGGCAAAAAACCCTAGGAGGACCTTGGTTAAATGAAAAGGAAGAAAGAAAGATGCAGAGAAAACCTCAGGTTTCAAAGTTTAAAAACAATGATGTTTTCATTTAAATTAAGAGGCCCTGTGTCGTCATAAACGAATTCAACTATCAAGAGAATCGTTTTACAGCTCTCATTGCTTCTAATTTACTCTCGGCTATAATTGGAGTATCCTAGACACAGCCACTAGTGAGACCAGTGCAACATGAAGAGGCCTGACATCCACTTGTATAGAACAATTTGGACCAGGTCCCCCAAATACTCAAAGGGATCTACGACCTCAGTTTAGGAATTCTCTACAGTAAGTTCCATCTTGGTCCATTCTGTGCACGTCTGATCCATGTCATCGAAAAGGGTCCCCCAAAGGACATCCACTCAGTGTGCCCCTTCACTGCTTCCTCCCAATAGCAGGAGAGTATCAGTGAAGAACTCCAGCCATAGGCCTGTCCTGGCCACACTCAAGGTATAGAACCGCATGTTTTTTCGAAGCCTCTCTTACAGTACATGGTCCAAACTCCTCAAAGCCACCTTTGCATTCCTCTCCAAATGATGTGCACCTTTACTCTTCATGAGCAATGAAAAGTAAGACATCTGATTCTCCTCATAAAGAAATTACAGCTACTAAAGGAATTTAATTTTTTTTTAAACCATACAAGTTCAGTAACTCTTACTGATGCAGTTCTTGAAGGTTTTGCAAAGCATTTCATTCACAGCCCAAGGATATCTGGACCCCAGATTTAGAGCAGAAAGGGCACTGAGAATCATGAAATTCAACTCTCACATTTTCCAAAGGAAGAAAACTTCAGGAAGTGGGTAGACTCCACATGCCCCTGCTCTGTCTGAAAAATCAGAAGTAAGGAAACACAGGCCATGTACAGTGTCTACCCTTTGAAAAGGCAGAGCTAGCTAACTAGACCAGTTAGAGAGGAGGACGGAAGGGAGCTGCCGTGATCAGAAAGAAGGACTCGGTTGAAATCAGTGGTTTGTGAAATGTGGTCCAGGGATCCCCGGGCGAGTCCTCAAAGTCAAAAACATTTTCATAAAAATATTAAGCTGTAATTCTTCTCTCTCTCAGGAGTGTAGAGTGGAGTTTTCCATATTCTACATCACCTGTGAATGAAAGACTTAGCAGCAAAAGTAAAGATGGAGTTCATATCTCTACTGCAGAATTCTACTATTGTCTTAAGAATGGGTGACTCTCCAAACATGGCTAGACTTGCTATGTTGCTTGTATTCATCCAATATGAACACCGACTAATCTATGTGAACGAATGCTTAGCAACAAAGAAGTCCTGATGAAATGCTCCAAGTGCTTGAATCTCCCGGTTTATTCTGGAATAACTGAGTTAACATTTGCAGTAACAGGGCAAAACAGCGCGGACAAACAAGCCAGTGACTCCAGACCATCCTAGTCACGGTGGGCACTGCAGTGTCGGGCACCACCACCAGATTGTCACAACAATGACAATGGCCATCTCACTAAGGACATCCTTGGTGAGGCAATATGAACTGGTCCACTTTGAGAATTCCGGGATGTAATGGGAAAGGACACCGAGCACTTATCACATCCCACTTACAACCTTGATGTTGAAGAGAAGCTTGGATATCTGGCAAACCTCTGCTCAAAAACGAACAAAGTGAGTCTGTCATTACAAGGAAAACAACTGACAGTATTTGTTGCCAATATAAAATCAGACTTCTCAAGCAAAAATCAGAACTTTGGAAAACTTGTAGATACAGCCATGAGTTTGACAGCTTCTCTCAACTTAAGGCCAGTTCTAAGACCCACAGCGATTTTCACAAACGTGACTTTCAGATGTTGTATAATACAGTGTCAGAATTCCCCTCTCCTCCAAATTCCTCACATGAACCCTGGACGGCTGCTGCCAACCCTCTTTGGTCCAACTAACAGAAATCACAGTCTCAAACTAAGAGCGACAGCTACTAAAACTGTTGTGTCTGGCATGGGATCTCATCTGCGCTCCATCTTCGAACCAGGAAATTTAATGAACTCCTTTTTCACAAGACTCAAACTGAGACAAAATAGGCCTTCCTCACCAGACATGGAATCAAACAATCTAGGACCAAATCTCAGATCTATCATATAATAAATGCATGACTGGGGTAAAAGTCATTGAATACATCTGAACCTGTTTCCTCATCTGAAAAATAAAAATTGTAACACTTGTATTACTGAGTTCAAATCCAGCCTCGGATACTTAGTAGTTGTGTGACCCTGGGCAAGTCACTTAACTCTGACTGAAAGTGCAGGTCCAACCACGTTACTACACACCTATCCAATAAACTTCCGTGGCTTCCTAACACTGGATCAAATATAAAATCCTGTTTCGGCTTCATCTTCAAGTTAGTTTTCTTTTAATCAAAATTTTGAAGCTATGTCAGAGATGTGTTGTTATTAAGTGAACAAGGGAAAGAAGCAATTACAAAGGATATTTCCATGGGGAAAAAAATTCTTCGTATCCCATTTTTCTGAGGATTTCTTACTCATGATGATATAGGGATGTGTTTATACATATATATATATAAATATATATATACACACATACATATATATATATATACACACACACATGTACAGAAATATAATTGACAAACTACATGAAAATAAAAGCTATTCTTCAATATGGAAGTGGTCAAAAGATACAAACACTTCTCAAAATAACTGCAGGCTATTGATAATCATGTGAAAGAATGTTTCAAGTCACTAATTATAAGAGAAAGTAAATCCAAATAACCCTGAGGTTTTACTTCACACCCTACAAATGGGCAAAGTGACCAGAGACGCAGAGAGCCCTGTAGGTAGAGGGGCACACAGGGGCACTGCTGGTGGAACACTGCCTCCACACAACTTACGCAAAGAAAGTCACAAAGATGCCCAGAGATTCACCCTCGAGGTCTCTACCCAAAGGGTGCTATCAACAAGAAAAAAGTAAGAGTGCTTTTTGTGCTAGCAAAGACTTAGGAACAAAGATGACCATCAATTAGGGAACGACTAAACAGAGTGTGGGAACTGAATGTGCTAGAACATTACATGATCTCAGAAATGACGAATACAGTGAATGCTGAGAAAAATGGAACAATTTACATGTACAGATGTAGAGTGAAGCAAGCAGAGTCAAGGAAACAATATATACATATAATGGCTATAACAGCATCAGTGGAAAGAACCCAAAGTATATGTTGCAACTTACTCAGAGGTATAAAAAAGTGAATGTTGCAAAATTAGAGAGCACAAGTACAGCTCTGAAGAAAACACATGAGAAGACATTCGCACCAACTCCACCCTCCTTGATGGTAGGAGGTCCACAAGTGAGGTACGTTGTATGTGTTTTCGGTTTTTTAATATACTGATCAATTTTGCTCATTTTTCCTTTTTTTCTTTAAAAATATTGTTAAGATGTTCTCTGGGAGAGGATAGGGAGAAAATACTGAGAGAAATTTTCATGCTATTAAAAAAAAATCAACAACATTTATTTTTGAAAAATGAGCGGCTTAACAAAAAGGCAGTGACCTCACCGTGTAATCAAGGACCTCTGCCCAGGGACTAGTGGGATATTTACCCTCTGTAATTCTTGATTCTTCTCTTCCAACTGGGCTTCCATCTGGCGTAGTCTCTCCTCGATGTTACCGTGTCTCTCCTCAGCCTGCCGGGGACAAACAGGTCAGTCCGATCCAGTAACTCGAAACTGCTTACAACATGCTGTGGGAACTAGCGCCATAGCAGAAAGCAGAGCGTGCCGTGCTGAGTGATATTTTTCACTCCTACTGCAGGCGCCATGTCTACCTGGTTCTATCACGAACCTGTGAGTAAGCACACCTTCCTTTCCCTTTGGGGAATTGTGTAGTGTCTGGAGTGGGCAATTGGCTTTGTGCTAGAAATTCTCAAATTCACCTCCCCCCAGGAAACATTGTCCCCAGCTCTTATGCAGCCTTTGGTTAGTCAGCACAGAAAGCAGAAAGCAGCAAGCGGAAACAGAGATCCAGGTGCAAAGGGTTCTACCTTCCTAAGCTTGGAAGTAAGTTCGAACAGTTTAGCCTCCTTAGCAGCAGAGTTTCCAGAAGACAAAGGGTCAGACTACAAATTCAACAAGAGATGATAAAGATAATGGAGTGGAAGAGAAACGAGACTTCAAAAAGCAGATCCACAGATGGGAGAGGAAAACTGTGGTGATAGCTCCAGATATTAAATGGCTAGGAAGTTTCACACACACCAGTGTTTAAAATAAGGATTCCCACTGTGCACTGCCTTTTAAGAACAAGAAATGAAGGAAGTGCTTCTCTACAATGCATGTTATGTCTATCAGAGATGACTTCTAAATGACAAGTGTCTTCCTCATAATCAGAAAAACCCTTTCCTGAAGAGGAAGGCAAGCCCCAGGCTCTGCAGGTGTTGCTTGGGCAGCTCCACAAGGCAGCAATCCTTAGTTCCAACAAGATGGGGAGACATGAGCTACACCAAATGGAATAAGCTTTTAGGAGTCAGACAAAGAAGGCAGAGACAGTTCACCACCTAGCATTCTCCAAAGGGTGAGCAAGAGCGCTGACTCAGAAACTATCTGGGGACAATCCACTATGTTGCCTGAGAAGCCACGACCAAGAGCACAGAGTGGGTGGCACCAAGGGGCCCTACCTTGGAGAGAGCTGCCACCCTCTGGGCCAGCTCAGCTTCCACCTCGGGCAAGGTCTCTGCTTTCCTCAAGGTTTGCTGCAGCTTTTGCTCAGCCAATTCCAAGCGTTCTTGTAACTGGCGGTTTTTGTCTTCACTCTGGAACAAAATCCAGCTGTTACAGCACAAGCAGGTGTGGCACTCAGGATGCTTTGTGGGCTGCAGTCTCCCACAAAAACACAGCCCTAGGGTGCTTCCTCTCTGCTGAATTCTAGCCTAGAAAAGGCTCTTTCTAATAGATCATATTTCTCTTCAATGTCCTAACCGTAAACTCTTTAAGAAAATAAACGTTCCTAAAAATCAGTAAAGAAGTTTTGTGACGTGTTTCTGAGGCTAGTTCCCAAAAGAAAGTCTGGAGCGCTAAGGCTCCTGAAAAGTAAGCAGTACATTCTAATTTGAAGCCCATGTGCCAAACCCAATCTCACCCTATCTCTCTCTCTCTCCTAAAGTTACAGCCCTCACTTCCTTCACAACCAGTTCTAGCTACCATGATGCCCCAGAATTTATTCCCCCACCCACACAGCCTACTCAGCCTTCCCCAACTCAATTCAGAATTCTCCCCCTCTGCCTTGGCAGATGATGTCAATCAGACTTTTAAAGAGATGCCCCCTCATCTTTACCTCTTCACGTTCTAAGACTCCTTTTCAAAAGATCAGCTTGAATGCTGCCTCTGGGAAGGTTTCTTGCATGCCCCCACTGCCTGTTCATGCTCCCTCCCCTTTTCAATTAAGTTACCTGGACCTACCTGGGGTAGGCGGTTGTGCTATATGCCCCAAGGGGGATAGAAAGGTTGGCTTTTCTCTCTGTTCCCCTGGGCCACACTCAGTAATTATTACCCTACTGAGCGGAGTAGGGTAAACTTGCTCAAACGTTAGCACTGAGAACTCTGGGGAGTCATGGTTTTGGGGGGCCCCTCAGCAATACTGAATCTTCATGCTGACCAGCCGCTCCTTACATTGAGCCAAAAAACTGTTCTTTAGTTTTTAAAGTCGACCCCTAATGACGGAGGAAGGGCAACAAGCAGCCAAGCACTCAGAGCGGCCCTGGTGACCGCAGCTTAAAGCGCTTTCCAAAGCCAGCAAATCCTGTTTGCTCTTCCTGGTTTCTCTATTCCTCAGAAAGGAAGCTGGAATAAGCCATCAGAGTTGGAGTGCTGCCCCAGGGGCCCCACAGACCCTGCCTCAACCATCCAGTGTGGGGAAGGTACAGGGTTATTCCTCAGGTAAGTGCAGGCTTCCAAATTGTCACAAACTTCAGGCTTCTAAAGCCTGAGGACAAGAGCACCTTCTGTCCAAATTCAGGACAGTCAGAAGATGCTGGTCTTGAGATCTCCATTAGTGATACCCCAACACCTTCCATCAGAAGCACTACCTGTCTATGCAAAGAGTCTTTATTAGCAATTTCGTTTTCAAGTTTATCATTGAGGTCGTGCACGGAGGTAGCCTCCCGTTGGGCAGCGAGGTAGCGTTTTTCAAGAGTTGTGATCCTCTCCTCCATGTCCTCCTTTTGGGCCACAGCCTGCAAAAGAACAGGAAGGAGGGGAAGGAAGCAGATGTTCAGACACTCAGAGGTTACAGAGGAGAACTACATGCAAAAGTACAGGGGGAAATCTGATTGCTGAAAAATGAGACTGCACATTTACATTCTTAACAGGCAAAAATTTTCTCTTCAATATAGCTCTTCATATCACTAGCAGTGCTACTAAGATGAGTATAGATGAGTACTATAGGTGATATACACTAAGTTTAATTCACCTTAGTGACCCTTTTCAATAAAAAATTTTAAAGCAAACTGAATACAGAATTATAAATATAAGATTCTTAGAGTAAGACCTCCAGAAAAGTAGAAAATCTCGAAGCAATGGGCAGTAGCCATAGACAGGCAGATTTAAGATTTCAGTGAGGAAAAAACTCTTCCAAATTGGAGCAACTCACTCAGAGATGAGGCTGTTTCTGGTTGACTTGAGGTCTGAAAGCAAAGGTGGCCACTTGTCCATTGTCATAGAAGGGTCCCTTTGAGGTCTCTCTGACCCTCAGATTACACAGTTTTGCTCTAGTTATTTACTGAGATCCAATGGGCACTCACAAATCCTGTCTTCTCTGCCTGACCCTGAGCCCAGGGCAGGGGATATTGTTCCTGTCCTTCACAAGGGTAAGGACCTTATCTCAGAGAAAAAGGTAACACTTGGACCCAATGCTGCATTACTTCTCATTTCCATCAGGAAAATTAGGGTTTGGTCCAAGAAAAGAGAGCCAGGACATTTCAGACTAGAAGCTGGTAATGTCACACTCATAGGGCCAGGAGACACTAGGTTGCAACCAGGCTAATGTGGCCATGAGACCAGGCCTTCGTGCACCTCAAAGCCAAGTCAATGTCACCCTACTGGTTACAAAGCCTCTGAAGCTGGATGTGGAAATCTGGGTGAGACACAATGCTTCTGCTTAGGAGTGCCAGTTTGACTGCTTCCCCCAGAAACCTAAAAAAATAATGCAGCTTGCTTTCTTTTCATCACTTTCATAGTTTTGTGCCCCAAATAGTCACCAAACAGAACCCCAGAAGGCTCACAGACATGAACCTCACAATGGCCCTGAGAAAGAAGCATGTCTTGTCACACCCATTTTACAGAGAAGGAAACTGAGGATGGTGAGAAGTTAAGGGAGATAGCTACATACAGTGTTGTGGAATTAAAACCCAGGTCTCTCCATTCCATGTCTAGAACTCTTTCTGCTTAGAGCTGCCCTAAATTCTTGGTATGGAGGGTTTTTTTAATTGACCTGATTTTCCTGTCTGCCTCTGGGGGTGAGTGGAGCTTGCAGGAGAACAAGCCTGCAGTCTGTGGTCACGGTGACAGTGCTGTGAGGGCAACCATGGCGACCAGAGAAAGGCATCTATGCTCCTTGGTTCCCAAGCATCCAAGGGTGGACACATTCTACACATTCACTGCTAGGTTAACCACAAATGTGTTCCCCCCCCCCCCAGTACTCCCTGGCCTGACTCAAGTCTCTGGCTGATGGTTAACAGGGCTCCTTTCTTACAGACTGAGGACACAATGTTAGACTCCTAGGAGACTGTAAATAATGTTAACTCCTTTAACTCAGTCAACAGGTAATATTGACAGTGCTGTACAGAATAGCTGCCACAATTCAAGTCAAGGATTTATTTAAGAGTAAGTCTGTTAGAAAGGAAACTTGGCCATGTAAGGATGGGCAAATTGGACAATATAAGGTTCATGAAGATTCAGTTTTATTAACCTTAAAAAACTAGTGATCTTTAATATGAATCATCGTTACCTTATTAAGATATGCTGTCTGTCTGTTGTATAGATGGGGCATGTCAATGGTCTTTGGACCTCATCTAAGCCATTCCCCAAACAAGACTGCCCCTAAGCCTGATGGGTAGTCACAGAATCTCTATATTGGAAAGGACCTGAAAGGGTAATCTAATATTTGGACAAGAATTCTCTTTAAAACCTACCTGACAAGTAATCACGCAGCCTTTGCTCAAAGAGATTGTGAGAAGTTTGCTCAATTCTTGTAGAAAAGGTAACCCTAAAACAAGCACCAGGAACAACTCTAGTGCAATGTATTCCTTTACCTTTTTATATACTGTTTGTCTAACCTAAAAGATTTGGGAAGAGGTGTGGGGGCATGTGCGTGACTCGTAACACAGAGGAAGTATTTAGAAAAGACAAAGTTCACTAAAAGGCCTATAGCTATTACAAACTGACACAATGGAATAAGATACTATAAAAATCCCCAGTTAACCAGCAGCCCATGCTGCTTAAGGGAAAGAAACAGAGAACAAGATGGAGGTGATTCCCCTCAACCCCTACCCCAACAGGGAGGGCTTCATCACAGTCATCACTCCACCATGGGAAAGGACGGAAGGCCTGGGGCCTCTCCAATATCCCTCTAAGACTGCTGGGCTGCTCCTCGAAGCCCGGCTGTGCTCCCTCCTCTCCTCATGGCCCAGCTGTGCTGCTGCCATGTTCTTCCTCCCCAGTCACAAAGGCCCACTACTCACTTCTCGGGCATCTCTCTGTAGTTTGGTATTCATCTCTTCAGACTTGATAAGATCTTTCCGGGCAGTATCTAGATCTTCCTCCAGCTCAGTGACCCGGCCAGAGAGAGCTGCCAGCCGCTCCTTCATCTGGCTTTGCTCCTTGGATTGTTTGTCTATAATTTCTTGGAGCTCTAACACTTTTGCTAGGTCTTCCTCATGACTTAAAGACCCATCAGAAGATCTCTGTCAAAACAAAAATACAGCTTTACGGTGCCCTGCGCAGAAAACAGATTCCAAACGATTCCGCTGGGCCCCACTTGTTCTCTAAGCAGGTACCTGAGGGAAGCACTTCCTGTGAATTAGACAAACGTCAGAGAGTCAAAGACTTGCCTTCCCATTGGTGCTCGGGGTATTCTCCTGTTCGTAGTTTATGTCCGGCATCCCATCAGCTAGTGGTTTTTTCTGATTGCTCTGCTCCTTCAGAAGCATTAGCTACAAATCAAGCATAGCATGCCAGTCAGAATTCACCATCTCTAGAGAGAAAGACGTAAAGAATAACAAAGGCTCTTTCAAAGCCATCAGAAACTGCTGCTGCTCTCTGTATCACACACGAGCCCAAGTAACAGTGGCATGAGCAGAGTCTGCAAAACACTGGTGGCCCTACTTGTCCAAAGGAAAGCACACATCTGTGACTGTTCAGCTGGACCTCATTTTCTCCCAAGAGAACAGGAGGAGAGAGATGGGACACACTGGAGCCAGGGTTAGATGAGGTTTAGTTCAGAACTCAGGATTCCGCAGCATTGTTAAAACTGCCCGCCCAGTGGGAAGACCACGTTCACTCACCTCTTTGTGGGTGGCACCTAATTCTTCCTCCAGTAAACTACACCTTTCCAGAGCTACTCGTAATCGTTCTCTCACCTTTAAAAGAAAGCAATAAACAAGTAAAATAACTAGCTAGGTTTCAACCTACTAGACTGAGGTTCATCTGGGGTCCTTAATCTGTGAGCAAATTTCCAGGGATCTGTGAATCTAAGACTTGAAAAAAAAAATCTGCAACTGTCTTTCAATGTAATTGGTTCCCTTTGTATCAAAACAACAACTCAGAGAAGGGATCTGGATCTGTCAGTTTTGTGGGACTGCCCAAGGCACACAACACAAAAAGGTGAAAAACACCTTCAGGACTAGGTGACTGAACTAATACTGATGAGTTGATGTAGTTGTGAAAGAAACGCTTTTCATGTTATTTCATTCTCAGCAAAGCTTGGCTTTATATGAAGGGCCCTAAATTTCAAAAAATGCACTTAGGCCCACCCATTCCTGCATAGAAAATCATTTCTAGAACATGGGTGCTGACTATTCTGAGTCTAGAGATCTTTTCCAACATGCAGAATTCCTGTCTTGGGTCAATAAATGCCTATATTCGAAGCTGAGAAGTTCAATAAGCCAGGAGAGTGTCCTGGAGCCTGAGTGAGTGATGGGGCAGCAGCAATGGGGTTGGGGGAAGAGGAAAGATCGAGCAGTGGGAACCTTTTCATCCAGGGCCTTGTGGTGCTCAAACAGTGACTTCAGTGCCTTGAGCACCTCCACCTCACTGGACACTCCCGCAGGAGATTGCGCTTGTCTCTTCACAACCGTCATCCTGAGAGATCGCTCATGCCTGGACACCAGGCATTCCAAATGCTCCAGTAACAGCTGAAAGAGACAAAATCCACATCAGAAAAAGACTTATTTGGAGAGTCTTCTTGAGGGCAGAATTGCACAGGACCAGGCATGTAACAGGTGCTTAATAAATGTTTACTGGAAACTGGAAGACAGACTTAGTAATCTGGAGGCTGGAAGGAATGGTTTAGGTCCTAGGAATCTTCCTTCTAGTCTTGCAAGTCGAAAAAACCAAAATGTAATACATAATTGAAATATGATTAACACGCTTGGCCTTAAGGATACAAAGAAAGGCAAAAACATAGTCCTGTCCCCAAGGACAGAAAACATGCAACCACTGTGTCCATATAAGATATGGAAAGGTGCCTGAACTGACCATTCATTTAATCATTCAATCATTGTGAAAACCCCCAAAACTTTACAAGCAAACAGTGCCCAACACTAGGAGGGGGACGCTCTCCTACAGAGCCAGCCACGGGTCACACTATCCTTCCATATGTCTGATGTGCTCTCTGCTTCTAAACAGCCGGGTCGTACTAACCCGAGTATTGTTTCTCTCTGCTTTCAGCTCAGCAATTTCTTCTTCTCTTTCAAGAAGTTGTTCCCTGCAGACATTGAGTTCCTTAGTCAGTGCAGCGAACTCCTGGAAAAGAGTCAAAGGAGGATGCTGTGTAAGAAAACAAGTATACCAGGACTTGCTCAGTTTGCCATCTTCTCCTCTCTGCTCAACAGCCCTGGGTTGGAGGCATCTGCTCCAGACAATTCCAAGCCATCACAGGGGAACCTAGGCCCACCCAACCTGTTCTCAACCCAGAAATGCTTCAATATGCTTTTCAGGAAGATATCTGCTTACTTACAGAAACTCAAAGAGGCCTATTTCAATTTTCAAAGTGAAATAGGTAAGACAGTTTTAAAACAGCATCCACAAATTGGATGGATTCATTTGGGACCCCTGATAGTAGGAAAAATGATGTGAAGTAAGTCCAGAAATATGCCAAAGCACCTCCTCTGGGCAGCTCCACATGCATGGTACCAAGAGATCACAGGAAGCTGGCCAGGGCTGCTCACTTGTCCACAGACTTGAGGGCCTCATGGGCCCATTTCATTCAAAACCCAGGACTCAGCACATGGTGAAGGTGGACAGTGGACAGAAGGTAGACACATCACTCAGTCTGCTAGCAAAAGCCCAGGAATCCAAGCACCACCAACCACAACCACAGGAGCCCAGTCCTGAGGGCTCACAGACAGATAAGACAAGAAACATTCAAAGCCTAGTCAATGGTAGCCACAAAGCAAAAAAGAATTTGGGAATTTTCCATACATAGCATTTTAAATATTCGATGGAATTAAAACATAACAATGTTAGCATCTCTAAGGTTTCTAGGTTTCTTTCTAAAGTAAAAAAAACCAAAACTTTTTAATTAAAAGGAAAGTTTTCGTAACAAAATTTTATTTTTTTTGGCATTTTATTATGTGAAAAGATGCTGAATCAGAGAAGTCCAAGAGTCCTGGGCCCAAAGTTCCTTCCCAAATCAGAAGAGGCAGGAAGGGAGCTGAGTAGCTCCATTCTCACTTAACCCAAAGTCTAGCTGGCCAGTAACATCGGAGAAATGCTAGAATTTTCGATGCAAAAAAAAAAAAAAAGATGAAAGAAAGGAGAGGAAAACCAGTGTGTCTTATGAAACATGAAAATAAAAGGAACAGGCATTGAATAACCCTAGTAATAACAATGACAGTTTTTATAAAGCACTTTTTAAGTTTTTCAAAGTACTTGACACCCCGGTGGGGAGCTCTAATTATCCCCATTTTACAGAACAGAAAGTGGAAGAGGAGAAAGGTTACACACCTCCTAAGACCTCCTAAGAATGGACTGAAGTACACTGAATGCCACCGATGGTGAACAGAAAGGCAGGACAGAACAAGGGGGAATCATGTGTGAGAAGCCTAGAGAGGGGGCCCTGATCAGACACATCCTTTGGACAGGAGCTATTCAATCTCAGTCCTCCCTCCAGGAACTTCTAAAGGGCCAGCTCCTCCTGGGAAAGCCCAAGAAGCTATAGCCAATGGTATAGAAGTGAATGGTGCCAGATCAGGTGGCAGGGCAGCAGCTGCCCTCCCAGCCCAGAGGGCTTGCAAACACTGGACTGAGTAACAGAGGCTCTCCCAGAGAAAAAGAACTTATTCTATGCTTTCACTAGTGCTACTGTGTTATTCAATCAATTCACCTGTGATGTTGCTGCTCAGTCTTCTGTCGTGTCTGACTCCTCATGGCCCCGTGAACCATATGTGGTTTTCTTGGCCAAGATTCTGGAGTGCTTTGCCATTTCTTCTCCAGTGGATTAAGGCAAAAGGGAGGGAGACTATGTGACTTGCCCAGGGTCACATAGCTAGTAAGTGTCTGAGGCTAGATTTGAACTCAGGTCTTCCTGACTCCTGGAGTCAACTAGCTATCTCCAATCAATTAATTGAGCATTTATTAAATACCTGTTGTCTGCCAGACATTTGATAGTCATCAATGTTTTGTACACACACGCAAACACACATTTATACATATGGCTTAATCATCCAACTCTTGCTTTAAAATTAATTCTCTGCGTATTTTAAAAGTTTTGAAAGGACGACATTTTAATCTCTTGTTTAAAAGTATTTTTAAAAAATGACTGGCTGAGAAACCATTTCAAAACTACAGTCTTCAATTAATTTGTGATATATATACCCCTGACCCTGCAGATGTACATTGGTGGTAGAGTTCCCACATCATTAGTTCTCTAACCTAATGAAACCACAGACAGAGGAGCTTTAAAGAATATATATTAAAATGGAGCTTGAGAGGTCAAGTTAAGAGAGCATGGTGGGCTGAGCTCCTCTTCACAAAAGTCCTCTGAACAAATTTAGAAAATGCACTAGACCAAATCCTGACAGGGAAATCCAGGGAAAAAGTCATTGAGTCATTTAGGAGACACCAGGAAGATAGGCAGATACTGGAATACAGCCACCCAGCACACAAGCAAAGATAAGCAGAGGTCCCAGGACCCTGTTGCAGGGATGGGTGCAAACCAGCAGCTTTCAGAGATGCAAGATGAGGAGGAGACCTGTGCAGGAGCCCACATCTGGAGAAAGAAGGAAGTTCAGAAAGCAGAAGCAGCAGTATGGCTCAAATTCCAAGAACAAAGCAGGGTCACATTTCCAAAATGTAGCAGAACACAACTAGGAGACGAATTCCAAACCAAAAGGAAGCCTACAGTTGTGCCACTGCTTTCCAGATGGCTTTTTGGACTGAGTTCAGCAGTAGTCTACTCCTGCTCAGACCCAAACCCAGGCCAGGAATTTGTGGAGCTCAGATCAAGAGGGCAGCAATCAGACTTTAATCTCCATCAGAGCACTCTGAGAGCCAAGACAGCTTGTAGATCCCAAGGCTACCAGAGATCCTGAAACAACACAATACTCAATATTCCAAGAAAGCAGCAACAAGAGCCACCCAGATCTTTCCTCAAGAAATGCTCCGGGGCCTACCCTAAATATCAAGGCCAAAAAAAAATGAGCAAACAAACATAGAATTCCATTCTTGAGAGATACTACAGTTATA
Organism: Potorous gilbertii; assembly: GCA_028658325.1. Taxonomy (NCBI): domain Eukaryota; kingdom Metazoa; phylum Chordata; class Mammalia; order Diprotodontia; family Potoroidae; genus Potorous; species Potorous gilbertii. The sequence continues at coordinate 252,980,240 of CM053770.1, forward strand.
AGGAAGTTGAACATATCATCTCAGAAGAGAATGGAAAAAATAAAGCCTGGGTAAAAATTCAACTAGAATTCCTGGAAGAGACAGAGAGCTAAAAAGGAAGTTTAAAACTGTATCTGAGAGCACTTGAAGGGGGAAAAAAAGTAAAGGAAATGAGAGTTATAGGAAAAAAGAATTAACAACTCAGAGAGAGGTGCAAAACCATACCCAGGCAACAAAAAAATAATTAAAATAAAGTTGAAGGACTGAAATAAAATAGAAGAAAACCTAAAAAGTCCCATAGTGAAAATAACTGGCCTACTAAAACAGGTTGTGGAGAAATTTAAGAACCATCAGACTGGCTGAATGTCATGACCAAAAATATTTCAAGAAGTTGTTAAAAGAAAACTATTTGGATCTCTTAGGACTACAGGGTAAAGTAAAAACAGAATGAGTTGCCTCCTTAAGTAAACCCCAAAGTGAAAACTCCTAGGAATATCATAGTCAAAAACTAAGAGATTCCAGGTCAAAGAGAAAAAAAAAATATTACAAACAGCCTGAAATAAAGAATTCACGTACCAAGAAGTCACAAGTCAGGATCACGCAGGATGTGTAAACCAAACTAGAAAAGAGTGTAGAGTCTGGAATACAAGCTTCCACAAGGCAAAGAATATGGGCTGCTAGCTGAGAATGAGCTACCCAGTGAAACTGCATATAATGACACCAGGGAGGGGATGGGGAGGGGGCCAACAAGAATAGACCTCTAGTGAAAGAACACTTCCAAGCACTTCTGATTCAAAGATCAGCACTGCAAGGAAATTTTGAAATACAAATACAGGAGTGAAGAGAAGCATGAAAAGGTAAACATGAGTGAATAATGATAAAGAGTAACTATATACACTGCCTATATTCACATATGGAGGGAGATGATGCAAGCCTCCCCTCTGAGTTCAACATCCTCAGGGGTTAGAGAAGGAGCACAATGTCTAAGGTCTAGGATTGGTTCTATCGCATTTTGATTATATTAAAAATGCAAAGAAAGGGGAAGAGAAATATCCACAGGGAAGTGTGGATGAGAAGCTTAAGCGATCCATTGAAGGAGGAGGGACACTGAAAGCTCACTCTCAGCTGAAGCGGTCAGAGAAGAGTGGAGGAAGAGTGGATTAAGGAAGGGATCAGTACTGAGCAAAACAAAATCTGAAGATGAGGTGCCCATGAAACAAAGAATGAAGGGGTCAGCAAGTTCTGGCACATCAATGTAATGGAATACTATTGTGCTGATCTACTATCAACATAGCCACCAATAAAAACTCCACAATTCACTCCTAATAAAAGTGAAAAGTTCAGAGTGCAGAATGAAATTAAAAAAATTTTAACATGATTTATGTGGAAATTTGTTTTTATTCACTATACATGTTTGTGATTTTTTTGAGGAGTGGCATTTTCAGTTGGGAGTGCATGTGCTGGATCATGACTCATTAAAACCAATTTTTTTAAAAGATGGTACTTGAAAAATACCAAATTTCGCTGCAGAAGAATAAAGAGGAAAATGGAGACATCCAGAAATGGGGGTAGAGAGAAAACATTGCTCACAATGTTCAGACATATACCAAGACTAAATGGTTCTAGTTCCTAAAAAATGTCAGTTTTCCCATTTTTCCTGACAAAGGTTTAGTGCTGGCTCTACCCTTACCCTTATCAGAAATGATTAGGATTCTATTTAGACTTGTAGTTGAACCACAGAAGGGAAAGGATAAAAAGCTTTTCACAAAGTATTTCGGCAAGAGTTTGAATAAAGAAAAACAGAAGACTGTAAAAATGTCTTCTTGATGTAGAATTAACTGGCCAATAAAAAGGGAAAAAGAGAGACTAGACAAAGTGAAACTGTACATAAAACCAAGTAGAGAAAAAGGATGACTACAGATCAGACACTTCTCTGTGCCAGCCCAGGACAGCTTGGGGTCAGATATGCACAGCCAGATGTTTGTGGTGTAGGACACTTACAAGTCCAATGTTCAGAACTCAGCTGTGACTACTATTGTTAAAGAACTAAAGCAAGTGATTTAAAAATCAATGACTAAACTGCCATGTCCCACAAATTCTTGATACATTTTTACCAAAAATCAATAGAAAAAGGTTCTGGAGAAGCAGGCTCTCCTTGTGGGTCTGTGGTCAAGTCACACCTCTTTGGGCCTCAATTCCAAAGCTGTGATTCTAAATGAAATCTGAATAAATCAGACACAGTGTGTGCCTTACAGCTGAGGGTCTTTATATTAAAATGCTATGACTATTTCACACGGGTTCACAAGAATCTGAGGGAATGAAATAGTCTGCTCTGGGAATAAAAGAAAATGAAAAGCAACATAACAAGAGCCAGGCGGTAAGGGGGAGCTTGCATATGCGCTAGCAAACAGAGGACTATATAGTCAATTCTTTAACTGGAGGGTTAGCAGTGCTGACACCAAAACACAAAGCGGGGATCACTAAAATTATGTAAAACATATACAGAAGAGAAAAAGTTCAGAAGGAAGCACAGTCAAGCAGGGTTTTGGTTTTTTAAGTAATGTGTGGAATGTATTAGATATTTTTTAAAAACTCAAGCCATAGGAAATGGTGATTCAGTTTCATATAAAATTCTTGTTTTGCATTCTGCTCTTTTTTTTGGTGCTTAAATATAAATATAAAATTAAAAACATTATTATTAAATATAAAATTAAAAACATTATTAAAAATAAAAAAATTAAAAAGCAAAGCAAAAACCAAGTGCACGTTCTCCCCGTCCTCCCCCAAGCAGATCTGAACTCAGCCAATTCTCTCAATTCTACAAGTTTGTTAAAGGGCATCCACTGAGGGACACCGACAGAGTGCTCAGGCTGCCCTCATCCTCAGCAAATGACTGCAAAGAGTGGGGGTTTCCACCTGTAATGGTCTTGGAATATTGCATATTGTGTCAGATTCTGATGGGTTTTGCTAAATGTTTTTTCTTCTTCCTTTTTTTCTTTAGGTCTAAATGACATAAAAACCAAACTTTCATTTGAAAAAATCTTTTTTTAAAGGGTCCTTACTTTGGGAAGAAGTTGGTTGTCATTAAAAGAGCTCTGGACCTGCCACTAGAATAAGAATAGCCTAGAATAAGCCACTTTCCACTGAACTGTGCTGGCATTCCACTCGTCCTTTAGTACTCCTCTGTACCATAACAGAGCGGTGGAATTCAGGAACAGATGACCAAGATACTCTCAACAATGACTGGCTTGAGTCATAAAAAGACAAGAGACAATACAGGTGTATCACATGCTTTGTAGGTTCTCAGAACCTGATAAAAAAGTTTCCAGCTTACAATCTCATTGAGAAATGGGATTATGTCCAGACATGGAGGGAGCAAGCTGAAATGCCCAGACTGGCTGAGACAAGGCAGAAGAGCAGGTTATGAGGGTAGGAATCTTACTCCAAAACTTCAAAAGATCCAAGACTTCATCCATGTGGGTCCTCCTACCAGGGCAGGGGCAGCCCCTCTACACCTGAATATATGGGATTCAAGAGTCACCGTGACCAAAAGAAATGTGTGTTCATCCTTCGTGGCCAAAGAAGACCATGCCATCAGAGAAATGATGACATGACTTGCACTGAACTTTGTTTTGAGTGAGGGAGGGCTGTGCAGGTCACCAGCCTCACTTCTCCTCCAGAGCCATCTGAATCCAG
>CM053770.1:252984014-253042696 GCA_028658325.1 Potorous gilbertii
AGGAACAAAGACAAACTGACCTTGACCTATAGAAATAACTGGAATATGCAAGAAGGGAATGAAATATGTCAGGCCCAGCCTTCGCAAAGCTCCAGAACCATCAGTTAATTAGCCTTTCTTGTGGACAGCAGGCACCGGGTAGAAATCATGAGAAAGCAGGAGCTGGCTTGAGAAGCCTTCCCAAAGCTAGCAGGTAGAGAGGTCTCTTTCTCACCCAAGGTCTTCAAGCCAAGGCTCAATACTCACATCACACCCTAGGGGCTTTCATTCAAGAACATACAGTACAAAATAACCTCTGAGAGCCCTTCCAACTTAAGACTGAGCTTTTGACTGTCCAGAGGTGAATCAGGCCATAATCAGACCTGGCCTTCTGAACCCACATTACGGGGCATTCTTACTATGTTACTTAGCAACTGATGTTAAAAACAATGTTCATAATAAATTGTGCACTTAAATTAGAAATGAATCATTAGGTAGCTGCCATTGAATATGGCTCAGGATTATTCTAGAAACCTTTCAAGCCTGCTCACAGTTGAAGAGCATAGCCTTCAGGAATGTAGGATTGCCCCATGGCAAAAGGATTGGCATTTTAGATGACATCTCCTCTACCAAAATCATTGTCACTAAAATATGACATAAAGCTATGTTATAAAAATGGCACAACACAATTAAATTTTAAATCTGGAATCTCTGATATTTTTTTTTAATTAGTATTTATTTTAATGTTCTACAATCACTACCATAAAACTTAGATTTTTACCCTCCCCACCTACCCTCCAAAACCCCCCTCCCCCCGAAAACAGCATACAATTCTGTATCGGATCTACATATACTTTCCTATTGAATACATTTTCACTATAGTCAAGCTGTGTAAACAAACTAAAATAAATGGAAGAAATCATGTAACAAATCAAAACATAATACACACACACACACACACACGATCTGTTACATTCTGTGAATGAATTCCATAGTTCTTTCTCTGAGTGTGGAAGGCATTTTGCCTTAGAAAAGCATTGGGAATTTTTTAAGTTCTTGCGTTATTACAAAGTTCCAAGTCTACCAGAAAAAACTCTCGCACACTGTGGTCATTGCTGCGCACAAAGTTCTCCTGGTTCTGCTCCTTTCACTCAGCATCAGATCATATAAGTCTTTCCAAACCTCTCTAAAGTCTTCCTGTTCATCATTTCTTATAGTACAATAATATTCCATTACATTCATATACCATAATTTCTTCAGCCATTCCCCAATTTGTTCTTCCTGTTCATCATTTCTTATAGTACAATAATATTCCATTACATTCATATACCATAATTTCTTCAGCCATTCCCCAATTTGTTCCAGTTTTTGGAACAAAGAGAGCTGCTATAAATATTTTTGTACATGTGGGACCCTTTCCCATTTTTATGATCTCTTGGGGATACAGTTCTAGCAGCGATACTGCTGGGTCAAAGGGTATGCACATTTTTGTAGCCTTTTGGGCATAGTTCAAAACTGCTCTCCAGAATGGCTGGATCAGCTCACAGATCCACCAACAATGAATTAGTGTTCCAACTCTCCCACATCCTCTCCAACATTTATCATTTTCCTGTTCTGTCATGTTTGCCAAACTTATAGGTGTGATGTGGTACCTGAGAGTTGTTTTGATTTACATCTCTCTAATCAAAAGTGATTTAGAGCATTTTTTCATGATTATAGATATATCTTTTATATTTCAGTTACCAAAGAGATATGACCACCTTATTCAAACCTGAGCAGGTTTCACAACACAAGGTGATTTTAATACTACAAATAGAGGAACAAGCCAAGTATCCCAAACCCTAAGTGATATTTTGTCAAGTGTCAAAGAATCTTTACAGACTGCTTTGATAATGGGCATCACTTCAGAAACAGCTTCCTTGGGGAAAGTAAAGCAAGCCAGGTAAGTAGTTATATAATAATTACCTTCCTAGCCTCTCAAATGCCTTCTTTCTAGTGTTTCAATAGATTGGCCATGCCTCTGCCCTCCCATCCGATTTATACCTCATAGGCCTTGGATGAACCAGAAAAAACACCCACTGAGGCACTGAATGTGCTTCAGACACTCAACAAGATGAAGAGACTAGAACAGTGAACATAAGAAAGCTTGGTGTCAGGAAGGCATGGGCTCAAGTTCCACTTCTGAAATACAGTGGAAATGTGGTCCTGGACAGTTGACTTCATTTCAGTGTCCTAGGAAACTCTCTGAAACCATCAATTACTGGGCAGTTCTGGTAGAAGAAGGTTCCACAGTGGGAGATCCGCAGGCCTGACAAAAACCACAAGTCTGGATCCACCCTCCTCCCCAAACTAAATTTACTAAACAGCACTAACACCCCTCTTCCCGCGGCCCCCCCCCCCCGCCAAAATAATTTCATTCCATTCCTACCTACTATAAACAAAGCTCTGGTCTTAAAACACAAGTACATACAAAAAACCCTTGTCATGCGGCCAGTAGTATGGCTGAGGTAAACCAGAACCGTAACTGCCCCTGTTAAGTGTTTGGATTATCTTATATCTGTATGTGTGTAGTTTTCTAAATGTCTACTGCTCTTAAATACTTATCAAGCTTATGGAACACTTCTCAACCAAAAATGAACAGCCAAAACTATGTCTTGGGATATACGACTTTACTCTGGGGAAAAGAAAATTTGAATTTAACTTTAGTCAAGAAACATTGCTTAAAAACAGGTTTCATCCAATTAGAAAAGTAAAAACAGAGACAAAACAGGGAAGTTTGGAGAAACATCCAAAGGCTAAGACTCCCAAAGCTGGGTCTCTGTGGGACGTGGTTCAGTGGCCAGAGCCAAGGAGACCTAGAAAACCTGCATTTGCCCATGTGTGAATCAAATTCCCAGAGTTCTCGGCCTCATCTTAGCACAACTGTTGGTGTTTTACTTTAGCCACGCTTCAAATCTGTCATCCAGCAACATGCATGGTACAACAAAATGAAACTGCTTTTGTCAAATTTATGAGAAGCAATTCAAGATTCAAAATATTTCATCAAACAGAATGGTTACAATTTAAAAAATATTGCTAGAAGCAATGAATTCTTCTTATTTCAGAATCTAATTCAGTGATAAAGCTGATTATTCCTACGGGTTTTATCTAAAAAGTCAAGTATAGTGTGACTCATTAAGTTTTATTTCAGGAAACAAGCTTCACACAGGCCTGACAATTTAGCTCCTAATTTCTTGGCAGAAACATTTAGCCATGGCTCCTCATTAAAAATGATAGCTGTGCCATTTCTCATGGAGCCATGTGAGATAGACACAAAAATAGCGTTTCCAAACTTGCTAGATCTCTTCCATTTCTAGGTCACTTAACATTGCACAGAGCCAGATGCCCAAGTACCCTGGGTCTGAGAAAAAATAGTGACCATGAGGTATTTGAAACAAAACTGTTTTCTCCCTCATCACCAAAATGCTTCCTTTTGCCTTCTCTGTTCCTGGCTCCCAGCTTCCAAATGAGGCTTCCTCATCCTAGCAGGATCCTCTCCACTGCACATCCAAGCACTACCAACACCCACTGCCCCTGTGGCCTTCTCAACTTGCAACTTCTCTGGAAATGGCCTGGCCTTTTTCCCATTAGAAAGTCTGCCCAGGTGCCTTCATGGGGTAGAAGGGCCCAGAACAGCCTTCAGAAGCCAAACCCCTATGGACAACGGATGACCTGGCCTGAATTCCTTTCTCACTGATTAATATATCTCCCTGCCACCATATCCTCCCTAGCCCAGGTTGCCATTTTAAAAACCCTGCTCTCATTCCCTCAGTGACCACTCCCTTGGTCCCATTCCCCTGGGAATATAGCTGGCCTACATTCAACATCCCACTCTAAAACTACCCAAACTTTCCATTGTGCTCTCTCTAGTAGACCTATTCCAGATAATAAACTATTTTTCAAATCAAACATTTTCCTTTTTCATTCCTTCCATCTTCTTGTAAAACTGTGCCCTCGCTCCTCCTGATGACACAGTTTCCCTTGGCTACCCTTCCCAGAACTGGCTGCATTTTCATTTTTCCCTCTGAGGGCAGAGCCAAGATGGCGGAGTAGAAAGACACACTTGCTAGCTCTGAACCCACAGCCCATGGATTTCCTCTAAAAAGAACTCCCGACAAATTCTGGAACAGTGGAAGCCGCGCAGCAACACAGTGAAGGAGATTTCCATTCCAGAGAGCCCGGAAAAACCAACACCAAAGGTCCATCGCGCCCCAGACAGGAGCGGAGCCCTCCCCTGCCCTGGCCGTGGGGCACAGAAAGGAGCAAGCAGAACTGAGCAGGCATCAGGGACAGAATCTCCAGCGGGCCACGAAGGTCCCTCTACCCACAGACGCGCAGGTCAGTGAGACAGACGGGCTGAGAGGGGAGAGGGGTGTCTCTGGGACTTAGGCCCCCTGGGGAGGCAGCAGCAGCAGCAGAGCCATCAGGCAGCCAGAGGCTCCCGGAGCAAGCGGCCAGAGGCTCCCAGAGCAGGCAGGAGATTGACAGGAGCTCCATTACAGAAGGTCTCTGCATAAACCCCCTGAGGGAACTGAGCCTGGGAGGTGACCCTGCCCCCACCTGAGAACCTGATTTAATCTTACTCTGAATAGCAGCCAGGCCAGCCATCAAAAGCCCTGAGGCTGGGAAGCAGCATTTGAATCTCAGACCCCAAGCACTAGCTGGGCGGATCTAGGCCAGGGGTGGAGAAGACTCTCAGAAGTCAAGTAACTGGTTGGGAAAATGCCCAGAAAAGGGAAAAAAACTAAGACCATAGAAGGTTATCTTCTTGAGAAGATGATTCTGCCCTTCCTCTCTGACGAAGAAGACCAATGCTTACCATCAGGTAAAGACATAGGAGTCAAGGCCTCTGTATCCCAAACATCTGAAATAGGTATCCCATGGGCTCAGGGTTTTTTTGATTTTGAAATCAAGTTAGACAGGTGGAGGAAAAACTGGGAAAAGAAATGAGAGAGATGCAAGAAAAGCATGAAAAACGGGTCAATACCTTAATAAAGGAGACCCAAAAAAATGCTGAAGAAAATAACACCTCGAAAAATAGGCTAACTCAATTGGCAAAAGAGGTTCAAAAAGCCAATGAGGAGAAGAATGATTTCATTTTTCCCTCTGAAATGTTGAGGCATGGAACTGGAATCCTCCTTGCTCCCCATTGCCACTTCCAGACTCCCCCCTATCGTTATCAGTCAAGAACCGCTCCTCCTTTGAATCCTTCAATCCACATTTCCCAACCAATAAAGACTGCTGGCTGCTGTATACAGACGTCCAGGCCAATCACTGCCTAGCCACAGTCTTTGTCTTTTCCCTGTCTCTTGCTCCAATTCCTACAAGGAAATCTACCTGTCTCTGCTCCACGCTTCCACCTCAAGAGGTACAAAATTAGGTGTCCCAGCCCACAGCTGTAGCTGGCCTCTACACAGGAGAGGTAAATTACACTCCAATATACAACAATCCAACCAAGAATAGAAAATAAGGTATCATCCCTTTCCTCCTTGGCATGAGCTGCCCTGATACTACAGATAACATCCTGGACCAAACCTAAGGAAAAATGAGATGAAGGGAAGGGAGGAATGATGGGAAGGAAATTATTACTACAATGACACAGGGATTAATACAGCAATACATCTCTATATAGTGTGTATAAAAATGTTTTTCTAACAAGGAATTTATTGCTTGCTAGAATAAAAGAAAAAGAAATAATAAACACCTAAATTTAAATAAATAGATGATAAATAAAAAAAATAAATGAATTTTAAAAATAAAAAGAGAATACTTGCAGTGGGGCTAAGAAATGGTCACAGACACACTGTCATGCCTGGCTGTGATATGCCCTCCAAGGTGGATTCAGGCCAGAGTGGGAGAAAAACGCAGACCCCTGCCAGGCCTGCATTAGTTCTGGGGATACAAAGGAAATCATTCCTACTCATAAAGGTGGGAAAGCATAAAAGCATAAGTCTACAAGAATGTAAAGAGAATAAATCCAAATAAACCCTACTTAGTCAAACTCAAGGTAGTGTGGGAAGGAAAGCTTCATGTGGAAAGTGGCCATGGAGTTGCTTCCTGAAGGAAGAAAGAGAATTAGAAGGAGAGAGACTGCTCCTGACAGGAGGCCAGTGCTAGGTCTCAGAGAAGAAGGTCACAGAGGAGGAACAGAGAAAGGTCACTTGGGCTGTATCTCCAAGTGTGAAAAGAGAACACTAGAGAATAAAGCTGGAAAGGGGGGAGGTTGGGAAAGGTTTCAAAGCTATGGAGGAAAGGGCAGAAATGGGAATTGAAACAAAAGACATAAGAAAAGAGTTTACATTTGACCCTAGAAGAGCACAAAGCACTAGAGTGCCTGGGTCAGATATGATGTTAAAGGAAAATTTGGGGGGGCCTAGTTTAAAGAAAGGACTTGGGCCAGAGATGCCAATTGGAAGGTTCTCAAGATAATCCAGGAACAAGTGATGAGGGCCAGAACTAAGGCAATGAATGACTCTGGGAGGAGGGCAGAGATCAGGCATGTGGAAGAGGTCCAGGGGGCAAGATCTGGTTGCTAACTGTTTACTTGGGGTAAGGAAGAGTGAGGAGGCAAGGACAACACGCGAGATGTAGAAGAATGCGGCTAAATTTGACAGAAATATGGTAGTTCGGAAAGGGAGTGATCTGGGGGTAAAAACATGAAGCCTTCCAACTCTCTCTGTGCTTTCAAACAAAGTCAAACCTTGATTTACAAGGGTGTGAACAATGAAGTCAACTGTGAATTCAAGTTGTTTGGAGGCAAATGACATGACTGGTGGTACTGCTGATGACGGGCAACAAGTGAACCAAAGAATTGTAAGAACTGAAAATAAACTCCTCCACGGTGCACTTATATTGTTAATTATTCGCATAAAGTGAATATGGGCTTTTATTGCCACTTGTGATGCCACATGAAAAATATGAACATCTTTTTCAAATTTAAAATATTTCATTCACACATCTAGACACAGGCCAACAAGGTATTTATTGGGAAGAAAACAGCACCCATTCCAACTGGCAGGGCCTGAAAGCATCTCCAAAGATCAGGATAAAGAGCTCTCAGTTCTAAAACATAGCAGGTTAAACAACTCTACCAAGTCTCCACATGCCCTGGCCATGTACCAAGGTTTGAGAAGGCTATGTAAGAGGAGTGAGAACTCTGGTTTGAAGTACATTGCCAGCGGAGGGCTGAGTCTGGTAGGATCAGTCTGAGCCCCATGACCAGCAAGCTCATCACTTAACGGTGAAGTTTTCCATAGGCCGCAGCTCTTTAAACAAAAACACAAAATGGCTTTCTGTCCTGCGTGGTTCCCCCTTCTGTTCTAGAGCAACTGTAGCAGCAAAGAGGCCAGAGGGGTGTCAGGAATCACACAGCTTTTAAACCAATTCAGAGATGCTAACAGAACTGTTGGTTAATTATCCATGGGAAATCCTTACCAGGCACTGCTTCTAGAACATGCTGCTTGAGGAACCGAATCCCCATAATCCTGCCATCTGTGACTTCTCCTTGACCTCTGACCCCATGAATCACTCACTTTCAGCCTCACAGCAGCCCGGGCAAGTAAGCATTAGTATCCTCATTTCACAGACTAACAAACTGAGGTAAAACAGAGGTTTAGCTGCCTTGCCCAGGGAACACAGCAAGCAAGCATCTGCAGCTGGATTGCAAGTTCGATGAGAGCAGGGAATTTGTGCACATTTGTACTCCTCAGCCCTGTGCACAATGCATACCCCAAAGTAAGAATTCTATCTATATTAAAAAGAAAGGAACAGTAGATGAAAAAACACTTGGACAAGAGACAAAACAGCCAGCTCATCTAGAAGGATCTGTAAAAGAAACTCTTTTCTCCAAAAATGAATGAAGAACCAGCACACTTGGCCAACAACCATTTCATCAAGAGCTAGGCTAAGTACAAAGGCTACAAAAGGAGGCTGGATGGTGCAGTGGGCAGAATGCTGGGCCTGGAGTCAAGAAGACTCATCGTCCTGAGTTCTAATCAGATGCTCACTAGCTGTGCGACCCTGGGCAAGTCACTTCCCCCAGTTTGCCTCAGTTTCTTCCTCTGTAAAATGAGCTAGAGAAGGAGATGGCCAATTCCCTCCAGCATCTCTGGAGAAAGAAAACCCTAAATGGGGTCACAAAGAGTCAGACATGACTGAACAACCACAAGAAGGACACAGAGAGAGGCAAAAAGATGGTAACTATCCTCAAAGAACTCACACTAATGAAGAATACTGCATGCAAAGGAAGTCTACACACAAGAGAAAAGCCAAGCTAGGGAAGGTAATCTGGGAGGCTGAAGGGCCAATGGGGGACAAGGGAGCTATGGGTTGGAGCTGAGGCTTATAGGAAGCCTCAGAATCTAGGAGGCAGGAGAGAGGAGGGACAGTGTTCTGAGCCTGGAGGCAGCAAGGAAAGTATACTCAGCTGTTTTTGTTAGCTTTTTTCCCCAAGGGAGAAATCTCCCTCTGTAACTTACAGGTTCCTGACCTGGGGTTGGTGAACTTAAAAAAAAATTCTAACAACTATATTTCAATATAATTTGTTTCCTTTATAATCCTACATGATTTACTTTATGCACTTAAAAATGTTGCTCTAAGAAAGCACAGGTTTCACCAACAAGGTCTATGACACAGAAAAGGTTAGGAATTCCCATCCAGAAAGTTTCCTAGAACTCTAAGGGATCAAGTGACTTATCCAAGGTCACAAAGCTACGTATATGTCAGAGGTTGGTTCTCTATCCACCAGTCATACAGCCTCTCATGTATCTCATTATAAATTAATAAGCTGATAAAAGACTTGGCTACTCTAATCAATATAATGATTCAAGGCAATCGCAAAGGATTTATGATGAAAAACTGCTATCCACCTCCACAAAGAGAACTCATGAACTGAGCAAAATTAAAATAGTTTTTCTCACTTTATTTTTCTTGCTTTTTTTGGAAATAAGGCTAAAATGGAAATGTTCTGTGTAATTTCACACATATAACTGCAATCATATTGCCAGCCTTCTCAAAGTGGGTAGAGGAGGGGCGAGAGGGAAAGAGAAAATTCGGAACTCAAAATTTAAAGAGAAAAAAATGTTACAAATCAATACATTTAGAAAATGAATTAATAAACAGGTACTCTAGTTTATCATCTATCTTCTTATAACTGTAGTTACTGTAAATCATTCTTCCAAACCTAAACATTTCCAGGGCAATTTTAAAAACTGACTATCTGAAACTGCAAAGTTGGAGAGCAGACCTCAGACCATTGGTAATTTCCATCAACACTAGGTTTGGCCTGCACAGGCCAGGCATCCACCATTTTAATGATAAATTCTTGATTACTTTAAGTTTCTACTTAAGACGAAAGTATTCAAAGCCCCGATACAACCACTGATGATAGAAGTGTAAAATATACTCAAATAAAAGTGTAAATAGAAGCTAATATATTAACTGTACCATAGGACCACGATTCTCATAGAGAAAATAGTTCTTTGGCACATGACTAGTCTAATTACCTTAGCAATTAATTCACTCTCTTCTTACAGCATTCATAGCAAAGAAATCAAGGCTGAGTAGATTCCATGACATATTCCAAAGAATACATACATTTATGGCTGCAACTGCTGATAGAATTTTAAAAATGTTAATTTTTGTCTTTATTTTGATAATATTTGCCATATTATTTTATCCTTATTTTGAAGATCTGTGATATACCAGGCAATTTAAAAGTGCATCAATCTACTGTGACTGTTAATATAAACCATTTTACCAGAACATTGCTGTGGTATCTGTAGAAAGCCTGTAGAAAAGCCTTAACAGAGTTAAAAAAAAAAATTCATTATCACCTTCCATCCTTCCTATTTAAGGATGATTCTCAATCAGTTTAGCTTCTTTAACAACTGCAAACAAGCAATTCCAGTGAGTGCAGTCCATACAGAAGAGAAAGAGGAGGAAAAACCAGCATATGGACAATGGCAGGCCGCTGGTATGTCTCAGACAAGCCTTTGCCAATGGGGTAAAGTGGGGCAGCTACTAAATATTGTCCACCAGGAATTTTCAGGCCAAGAGAAGGAGTGTTCATGGAACTGTTACAGTCCCAGCCCTGGATCTGACTCAAGAAGAGTGGGGCTCACTCTGGAGAACAACGGGAATTATGTGAACTGAGTACCTAAAGGGCCAGTTGAACCAGAGGTTCAATGGCTAAGAATGTGCCACAGAAAGACCGAGTCCCCCCCACACACTTTAGTAAAAATGACAGTCTGACCACAAAGCTGATGTTCTCCCAGCAAAGCCTGACAACCAAATGTGGCTCCCTCCTACAGCACACTCTTACTGCACCAGAAACAAGTACGACCAACTCGTGGGGAGATTTCTCTGAACTGATGCAAGGTGAGGTAAACAAAATCAGGAAAGCAGTACATACAGTGACTGTAAATGCAAACAACAAAAAACATGAAAAGGAATGCTGAGAAATTACAATGACCAAGTCTGAAAAGATGCACCTCTCCCCAATTCCGGATCTGCGTGTCAGTGTTACCACAATACCTTTCCCCTTTTTCAGTCTTTACTCCAAAATCATTTATGAAGCACTTTCTATGTGCCAGGCTCTGGGAAGACAAAGCAAGGCAAAAACAGGGCTCATGCTTCCCAGGACTCTCATTCTAACAGGGGCCTCCGCTGTAAGGCAGGATCGGTGCTGAGGAGGGAGGAAGGAGGAAGAACATTCTAAGAATGGGGTCAAACAAGAGACAAAGAATAAACAGCAGCCCAGACTCAGGGGTGGGGGGGGGGGGGATCCAGAGAACAAGGAGAGGACCAGAAGAGTCGGCGAGATCCAGGATATGAAGGGCTTTAAATGCAAAACAGGATTCTGGAGGCCACCAGCAGAGCTGCAGCCCTCCACTCGCAGGTGTGAGCGGAGAGAGGGGTTTGCCTAGGCCAGGACAAGGGATCCACAGCATCTGGGGGGAAGGAAGAGATGATGGGGCAAGAGGAGGAGGTAGGGAGAAGGAGCTCTCAGCAAATGGTCTCTCTCTCTTTTTTTTTTTTTTTGCAAAGCATGAAGCAAGGTCCTCAGGTGAGGGACTGGGAAGGGAATGAGGAGCCATGGGAGACTTAAGGAGGGATGAACTAGGGCTTTGCCTAGTTTGCCTTGTCCATTATGTCACAGAATCAGCAGTGGAGTCAATCAGCAATGTTCGGTGTTTCTCTCTGGTATGTGACGAGGCAAAAAGGCAAGGGATGATGGGAGCAAAACCAAGGCTGGAGTCAGCAAAAGAACAAGGGGAAAGGGATCCACGTGTGCAGTTGCACTAATTGACTGAGAAGTCTGGACAGGGAAGGAATGGGACAAGCAGGACAAAGAGGGTGGCATGGGATTCCAAGAAGAGCAGGGTACGGGTAAGGGCGGGGATGCTAAGGCAGAAGAAAGGATAAAAGATGATCAAGGAAAGGCATTTCAGAGCACAAAAGCGGCATTAGCAGAGCCTAGTGGCTGACACTGGGCATCTCTGTGGCTGGGGTGGGCTGCAGGAGGCCATGGGAAATAAGAGTGAAGAACTAGGAGGGCGGGGGGAGGGAGGAACAGTGTGCGTGCTGCAATCGCTGACAAGGAAGGCAGGAGTGGGGCAGAGGGGGAAACATCCATGAGATGGTAGATGAAAGAGTTAGAAAAGCTGAATGACTAATCAATTTGGATGAAAGCACCTCAAAGCAGAGGGTGCCGAGTAAGGATGGCAGAAGGAACCTTCGGAAGGGGTGACAGGGAGCAAGGAACCATGCACCCACCACAGCCAGTCAGCCAAGAGGCAGGAGGGAAGCAGCATTACCCGGATAGGGTCAGAGGAAAAAGCAGGAAGGGAGGCAACAAATAAAAAGCACCTACTATGCCAGTCACTATGCTAAGCACTGAGGACACAGAAAAATAAGAGACAGTTCTGCTCTCAAGGAGCTCAAGAGTCTGATGGGAGAGGGGGAGAACATGAAAACAATTATCTACAAACAAGCTATTATGTTACTATACATTACATATGTACTATGTATTATCATATTTATATATATATATATATATATATATATATATATATATATGGTATTATATCTATTATACAGATAAAAGTAGAAATCCTGCAGAGGGAAGGCACTAGACATATGGGGTATAAAGAAAGGCCAAGATTTGAAGGAAACCAGAAGCTCAGGAAGGAGAGCATTCCAGGCATAAGAGAAAAACTTGAAGCCAAGAACTGGAGCACCTTCCTCAAGGCACAGCAAGGAGGTCAAGTGTCACCAAATCAAAGATGGGAGAGAGAAGTAAAAGAAGACTGAACAGAAGACTGGAGGGGGGCAGTTTTAAAGGGCTGACGGGAAGGGAAATAATAAAGTTTACTACAAGGGAGGATTTCCTGGGAAGAAAAGAGGAAGGTATATGGTAGGAAATGTAGATAATGTTAAAATAAAATCTTTCAGTAATCTTTTAAAGGACCTGGGTTAAAATCACTCCTTCTAAGACTTAATCGCGGGATCATAGGCAGCTCACTTAACTACTCTGATCATTCATCTACAAAATGAAGATAATTGCTATGGGATCTACTTCAGAGGGCTACAAGGCTCAAATGCAATCACAAAGGGAAAATGTTGCATCAATTCAGAAGCTACAAGCTACATACACACACGACTTGTGATTTCCTTTGTGTAGTGAACTTCCATCATGAAAATTCCCTCCATCTATGCAAATAAGCAAGAATTATCCATAACTGAGGAGTCTTGGAGAGTGACCTGGGTCACTGAGACTATGGCAGAGTGAATCACTCAGAAGCAGAGCAGACAGTCATAGTAACTAGAGTTGGAAGGGTCCCAATACAATATCTATCCGCTATCATCTGCTGCAGCAGCCATCCCATTGTACTCTGGGGTGCTCCTAATGGGTTAGGAAGTTTTTCCGGACATCAAATCAAAATTGGTCCGAATCGCACAAGGTATCCTATTTCTTCAACTCTCAATGGATGAGGAAGGGGGAACTGAGAACTGAAAATAAAAATAAAATACAATTTTAATAAGCCTTGATGGGCCTATCTGTCACTTCTTTCCCCATGGGCCTAATTCCTCCTGCAAACACCTTACTGGAGTCTTCTCCTGTCTAGTTCCTTCGGGCCATCCTGGCTATCCTGAACCCTCACCGGGTGATCAGCATCCTCAAACTGAGACAGCGAGGGTTGAACTCAATGCTCCTGGATGAAGCCTGACAAGAGTAGAACACAGCAACACCAAACACGGTCCTCCGGCCCCATTAAAGGAGTCCCAAACCAGATCTGATTGTCTGCCAAAACTTGTGGTTCCTACCTCCTCCACATCTCCAGCACCTGACCCCCGACTTGAACCCACACTCAGTACCCACCTCAGCTGCTACTTAATGCCTCTAGTGGAGATCAGTCTCCTATTATTCTAAGGCCTCGTCTTTCATCCTCTTAGTTCAGTCTTACATCTAGATGCCCAAGAGACGCACCTTAAACACAGATCTGACACTGTCACTCTGATCAATGAACTCCAGGAGTTCCCTGGATTATATCAAATCCTCTAAGATTAATGTAAATTCCTGTTTTGCTCTTAAAGTACTTTCCAGCCTACCTTTCTACCCTCTTACACTCCTCAAAAAGGCCAACGTGGCTTTTTGGTTCCTGGGGTCGAACAGTCCATCCTCCCCATCTCCCCACCTCTGCCAGGTAGTGCCACATACCTGGCATGCTCCACTGCACAGACACTCAGCAGGCCCCAGCTTCTAGTGAAGCCTCACGTCCTCTCTCTCCTTAACTTCCTTCCATTTAACTACTCTTTGTGCTAGACAAACCTTTAAGCACTTGTCTTACAATCAAAAGGTCAGTTACTGTGCCAGGGGGACATCCAAGGCCTCCATACATACTTGTTGACTAATTGCTATCTTACAACACAGATGCCTACTGAGTATGTAGTAATCTAATCAAACCCACTCTTTTTCCAAATTACTAACTGGAAGCTGGCTGGCGCAGTGGACAGGGTTGGGAAATGAGGAGTTAGGAATCTGTGTGAATCTGTGTGACCAAATCACATCACTTGCTTGCCTGTTTCCTTACCTAATAAAAAAGAAGTGATAAGAGCACCTAGCTCCCAGGTGGCCCTGGAAAGCCCCTGGCACACACAGGTACACAGGCGCGTGCACACCTTATGGATGAAATGCTGGCTACCATTCCTAATATTATCATTAAATTGTTCCCTCCCACCTTGTAGCAGAAAAATGGGGTTTTCAGACTTAGCCTCCCCAGCGAATGCCACTTCTTCAGGTACAATGGAATGTAAGCCACTGGAAGACAAGGACTGTTGGGCTTCTTCTTTGTGCCCCAGGGCTCAGCACAATACTTGGCACACAGAAGTGCTTATTAAGTACCTCTCAGCGTCTATCCAAGTTACTAACAAAAATAGTTAACAGGAGGGCCCACCAGAGATCCCTGGGGCCCTCTACCAAAGACCTCCTATTGACACTGCACCATTAACAACTACTCTGTAGACACAGCCATCCACAAGGTTCTGAATCCACTGGATGACATTATGTAATCTAGATCCCTCAATTTCCCCCAAAAGAATCAAACAGGATATTCAAACACTTTGCCAAAATCTGGGCAAAATGTCCACAGCATTCCCGTTACATGTAAAAGACAGGCAGCCTGTAAATCAACACAGGGCTGCTGGTTCAAAGGAGAGGCTCATGGGATGGATGGTGCAGAGCAGCCAAGTGATTTATCCAGGACCACACAACATGGAATTGCTGATCACAGTCTGCAACAGACCCAAGTGCCTTTCCTGGGGCCTCCAAAAATTCGAAAGAGACTGACACATGCAGCTGTTTCATTTTTCATTTGTCCACAGGCCCAGCATGCATTCCTTTGCTAGAGTGGAACTTGAGCCGTTTCAGGGCTGCTCCTCCACCTTTGGTGTCCACCTGCCATCAACCTTGCTGCCTAGATCAGTTCTGGTGAAAAACATCTATTCTGAATATGCTAAGTGCTGGGGAGACTGTTCTTGCCCTCAGGAAGCTCCCAATCTAATGGTGGAGACAAGAAGCAAACAGATAGGTACAAACAAGCTATACAGAGGATAAAGAGCAAATAATCAAGAGAGGGAAAACTCTGGAATTCAGAGCAGGGACTCAAGTTCACAGCCTGCCTCAGATATTTCCTACAAATGGGACCCTGGGCAAGTCATCTACTGTCTCTGACTCAGTTTCTTCCTTTTCTGTAAATAGTGATGACAGCCCCTCCCTGACAGTGTTATTGTACCGTGCATAAAATGTTCAGAGTAGACGAAATCCTCCAATGGGAGGGCTGCTCCTCCGTCTTTGGTGTCCATCTTCACCCAACTCTCCCCTGTGGCTCCCAGAAGCTGTAGCATATCCATCAGCCACATCCTGGCAAAACTATCTTGGCAGACAGGCTAAACCAGGTGAGGGTAAACAATGGGACTCAAATCCATCAGTGAGTTAGGGGGGTGTCTATCAAGCACCTCCCCCAGTGGAATAGGCAGATGAGAACAATGAAGTGAGAGGAAGCAGGCATTGTGGGGCACTAATAGCTTGATCAGGCATCTAAAACACAAGGACATCCACTGCATCCTGGGCCATCAGGTGTCCTGACTTTTATCCTGCCTCTGGACTTTGGCAACAAAGAGGCATGATGCCTTTGTGCAACTCAGCCTCACTCAAATCCAGTTCATGAACCAGTCAAGATGTTGCTCTGTGACATCACTGGTCCTCTTTGAAAATGAAGGACAAACAACAGAGAAAAAATAGGGAGGGCTTCAAGGAGGAGGTGACATCTGACCTCAACCCTGAAGAAAAGTAAGGAGGCCAAGAGTGAATGTGACCCAGCTCACCGCAAGAGTGGATCCTGTGTTTTGTTCCAGGAATAGATAGGGACAAAAAGAGGTCAAAAACCTGGCCTCAAGGAGCTCTCCATCCAAAGGTGGAGGCAACAAGCAAACAAATGACAGCACAAACAAGCTCTATACGAGATAAATGGTAAAGAATTAGCTGAAGGAAGGTGCTAGATATAAGAGAAACTGGGAAAGGATGCCTGTAATGTGAGCAGAAGAGGGAGAGCATTCCAGGCCTGGGGAACAGCCAGGAGGTCTGTGTCACTGCAGAGAAGAGTACATGGTGAAAGGTAGGGTATAAAAAGACAGAAAGGTGGGAGAAGGGAGTAGCTTATAGAAGGCTTTGAATGAAAAACAGCATTTTGTGTTTGCTCCTGGAGGCATCAGATCTGTGCTTTACAGAATCCTTCTGGTGGCTGAGTGCAGGTTGGACTTGAGAGGGGAGGGAGAAGACGGGCAGACCCCTCTAGCAATTCTTCCAAGAGTCCAGGTGTGAGGTGATGAGGGCATGTTACCAGGGTGGAGGCAAGGTCAGAGGAGAGAAGGGGACAGATAGGAGAGATGCTGCAGAGGGGAAATCAATGGATCTTGGCACTTTATTGGATGTGGGGGGTGAGAAAGAGTGAGGAGTCCAGGGTGATTTTTATGTTGGGAGCTTGAGGGGCTGGGAGCAGGACAGAAAGGTGAGGGGTTCCATTTTGGACATATTGAGTTTAAGATGTCTACTAGGCATCTGGGTTGATGTCTGAAAGGCAGTTGGAGATGAAAAGACTAAAGGTCGGCAGAAGTTAGGGCATCATAGAGACAGATGGTCATTAAATCCATGGGAGCTGATGAGATTACCAGTCTAGAAGAGAGAAGAGAAGAGGGACCAGGACAGAGCCCTAAGGAACATGTATAGTTAGACGGTGTGATCTGAAGGACAATCCAGCAAAGGAAGGGCAGAGGGACCGAGAAGGAGAACAAGGAGAGGGGAAGGTTCCAAAAACCTAAAGATAAGAGGCTCCAGAAGGAGACAGTGATCCAGAGGATCCAAGGCTGCTGAGAGGTCAAGGAGAATGAGAGTAAAGAAAAGTCTTAGACAAGAGATGAGGAGGATTGGGGGGGAGGGGTGGTGATGGGGAGAAGGAGAGAGTCTGGATAGAATGTGGGAAGTGATGTGGAGCTCTAACCATGGGAGAATAAAAGGGAGGAGGAATCTTCAAAGAATTAGAAAGCACCACCTTGCAAGGTCCTTTGTCAGCCTGTCCTCCCACATGGTACAATTCCCAAGGTGTCTTCACCTCAGGCTCTGGAATTTTTAGAGATGCCAGACCTTTTGCAGGCCTTCACATCATCTCCAAATTCAGACCATCTTCACCAACCACCAACAATGTTTTATCCTGCCTCTGGACTTTGGCAACAAAGAGGCTGATGCCTTTGTGCCTCCGGATGAAAGGAGCATAGAACTAGGAAAGTCAAATGATGAACCTTGAAAGGATGATAAAAGAGGAGTCTGCAGAAGGGAAGATGAGGTCAGTTTGGGACACAATGAGTTAGAGGTCCAAGTGAGATGTCCAAATGGGTGTGTCCAGCAAGCAGCTAGATTCAGATCAGCTAGAAAGATCTGGGAGTCATCACTAATCCGGCAACAACTGAGATTATGAACTGATGATATCTCCTAAGGATAAAGTACAAAGGCAGGAATTCAGCTGAGTTTGAGGAATAGGAAAAATACGAAATCATGCTACACCAGCGTTTCCAGGTTCTAGTGGAAGCTGCCCACCCTAAACTAACCCATCTTTCCTTCCCTTCAATATGGAGATTATCTAATCCCTTTGAGAGCTATCGAAATGTGAGTATCTACAAGATGGCTGGTCAAGGTTACAAATATAGCCTGACCATAACTGCAAACTGCTTTTACTGTGCAAAGTTTAATTAACACAAATAAGGGTTCACCTGGTGACCTTGATTTTATTAGCCCTATAGAGGTTTTAATAAAATGCATACAAATATTAGTCATTTATACTTTTATAATTAAAACTGGAAATGTCAATTCTTTAATAGTGAAATGCATTTACTATTAAAATGATGTTAGAATACAAATAGCACATGACTCAGAGAAGAGAATCTTCACAAGAGTCTTACTATGCATTTTCTAGATCAATGATGAGGACACAGATAGCCTCTGCCTCAAGCTTATCATGTGCTCTTGTGTTCCATAGGCAAGCTTCAGATTAATATCTCCCATCTCCAGGTCTTTGCAGATCAGGATCATTTTCCATTTTCCAACAGCATTTCAAAATCTCTGTGTTACTCAGATGTCAAAAGCAACTAGTCATTGAAGCTTTCTTTTAAGCTGTCCTTCAGTTAGTGTGGTATGACCTGTTTTCCCACATACAAGCATATGGGAGATTCCATTTCTAGCTCTGTTATAGTAATATTCAGACAATTTAGTGATTTTGCTGAACTGTTCTTTGTCACCTGTATTGATGAATTCAATATAAGCTCCCTGAGGGCAGGGGATACTGCATCCCTAGCATCTAGTACACATTAAGTGTTTAATAAATACTCATTGCATGAATGATTAAAGCTCATACATATGCCTTCAGGCAGCAAAATCCTCCCTTCCACACTAAGAAGTATAGAGAGCAGAGGACGCCCATGACTCCACAGCAGTGCAAGAACCCTGCAATACTGTGCCTTTTTACAGCTTTATGTCAACATGCTCCGTTGACCACAACTGTGCACCATACAGTTAATCCTTACTGCACATACAAGTGCTTTAGGGAAATCTGTTTAGAAAGGCAGAGAGAACAAAGAAGGTTTCCTTTAGCACAGGGCTGCAGCTCCAAGGGGCCAAGTCCTGGGTGTGGTAAGAAGGGCCTACCCCACTCTGCTTAGAAGAGGGTGACATTTCTGATTATGGAATCAGACACAGGTGTGATGAGCTCCACCTTTCTCAGAGACTTTAGGTGAGTTCAACTCAATCCCACTTCTGCCCATGTTCTCTCCTTAGTCAATGCAGGATGGGAGCCAGGTGGATCCCAGAAATGAGATGCATAGACTTCTAAAAGCAGAAAGCAGGAGACACACACCATGACTTCTAAAATCAGCAAGGCGAAGGAAAGATGGGCACTTAAGAAGAGAGGTTTCCCAACTGCAATCTTGGTTGCCTGGGCCCCACCCTAGGTTTTCCAGGTTGTTGTTTCAAGAGGGGGAAAGATTTGAGAGAATAACCAGAATGGAGTCATCTTCAGACTACCCTTCATAAAACAGAAATAGGAGAAAAACAGGGCTGTCTTGCAGATCGCATAGAAAGAGGCACTGGAATTTAGGTTCAAACTTTCTTCCTTTGGAAGATTTTTGTCTCATTGACAATTCTCTTGGCTGTTCTCTGTTGTGTAGTGTGGGACGACTGTTGTGTTTATAATAAATTAGGTTCCCCTTGTCTTCCATAAAAACACCTTCTTCCTCTGTGGTAACAAGAGTACTATTAAGAGGCAACAATGACATAGCATTTAAAAGTTTGCAAAGCACTTTAATCCTCACAAAAGCTGTGGCATGCACAGCCACCACACCCTGGCAAACCTCTGGCTAATCAGATCGAGGAACACTGACGGGCATCCAACCCATCAGTGAGTTAGGGGTATCTACCCTAACCATGTGAAGGCTTCCCCCAGGGAAGGGGTGGATGAAAAGTTTTTCCAACAGCCATGAAGGGGGCGGAAGCAGGCACTGCTGTGGAAAGCTTAGAACTTGGTCAGTCAAAGACACCAAAGTCATAGACTGCATCCTGGGACATCACCAGTTGTACTGACTTTTGTTAGGTCATTGGACTTCAATGACTCTGAGAGAGTGAGGCTGAAGACTTCCTGCACTTTGTGATGATTGCCTCACTTGAATCTAATTAATACACAAGTCAAGACATCACCCTGTGATGTCATCCTCTTCAAAAACGAACAACAATCCTCACGATAACTTTAGGATGGAAGTGCTGTTATCCTCCCCTTTTTACAGATGCTGAAACTGAGGCTGAAAGGTTCCATGACTTGCCCGGGGCCAATGAGCTAGGAAGTGTCTGAGGCAGGAGTTGAACCTAGGTCTTCTCAGACTCAGGACCCAGCCTTTTATCCACTCAGAGGCCCCAAGTTCTAGTTTCATTGCTCAGAAAGGCAGCCCATGGCAATCAAGAAAGGAATCCTCCTACTACACAATAGGTCCGTCCCCACTGGACTCTCATGATTCTGAAGTTCCTACTTTAAGCACTGAGGTTACAGATAGAAGAAAAACTCAATGGTCCCTGCCTGGAAAAGCTCCTGTTCTACCCAGAGAGACTATACATGGGGCAAGTTTCAGGGGCAAGTCTCTGGGAAAGGCCTCATGGTCTACAGGGCACAGCAGCAAAGCAGACAGTCATGCCTCTTCTTCAGTGTCAGTTTCAGGCAGTGCCAAGGACTGGAAAGTGGCAAGATCTCTCTTTCCTGAGTCTCCAGTGGCCAGGCTGCATCTCCACAGGGGTTGCTTCCCAGGAGGATGGCTGAGAACACTTGGATCCTCCAGGAATCCCATCTCCGCCCACTGCTCATCCCCTTCCCTACTGGGCCCCTGGATCCTGCCTATCCCTCACAGGATGCAAGTTATGGGCCTTCCAGATGCCCCTTGGTAAAACTAGCATTGCCAAGGCTCTCTCTGGAGGACAGCTCAAGCCTTGACAACATGCCCAGTGCTGGTTGCTCTCCTTGTCCCCTCTCCAAAGAGATTAGAATCACAGACTCTCCCTCCACAAAGTCATCTCCTCCTCTGAGGTCACTGTACCTGCCTAAAGTCCATGCCATGCCCAGATCCTGGTGGCTGTCACCATTTCCTTCTCAAGATCAGCACCTCATTCATGGCCTTCCTCTATAGCCCAACCCCTGACTACACCCTTGAAAGGCTCAATTATTTATGATGATATCAAAATCCTGGCCACCCAATGCATCACCCTTCTCAATTCCCCAGATCTAGCTCTCCAGCCTACTTCAATTATCCCAGGGATGGGCAGCTAAGTGGCATGGAGAGAGCATTTGGCCTGGGGTCAGAAGACTAGAATTCAATACGGCCTCAGACATGAACTGTGAGAGCCTGTACAACTCACTTCATCTCAGCTTGCCTCATTTTTCTCATCTATAAAGTGGGAATAATGAGCAACTCCCTTCCAGGGTGACTGTGAAAATCAACAGAGGTAATATTTGGAAAGCACTTGGCACAGTGCCTGCCACATGGTGAGTACTATAGAAATGTCAGGTATTAGTTATTGTTGTTATTAAGCTTAATACTAAATTCCAAATTGCTTCACTCATGTCATGATCTTGAATTCCTGAAATTCTCCTAATTCAGAAACTCCAATTTTCGGCTAGGTGTAGCAATGGACAGAGTTTGCATTCTGCCTCTGATCTGACTAGCAGTGTGACAAGTCTCTTAGCTTCCTGGTGACAAGAACAGCAGCTGCCTCAGGGTTCTAGTGAGGATAAAACAAATTAACAAAGGGAAGGTGCTCTGCAAACCTTAAAGAGGTATAATCACTAGCTGGCTAGCTATTTTTCTTCTTCCAAACCATATTTTTCAGCCTCAGTAGGAGCCCTGGGCCTTCTGGTCTCCTCTCTTCTCCCTGTTCTGGTCTCACTTGCAAAGGATCCTATGTTTAGAGAAAAGAGGGACCTTAGTTATCATATAGATTCAATCTCCAACTTTCCAGAAGAAAACACAGAGCTCCCTCCTAGCTCCTTATCCACTGGAGCCTTCCCAGGGCTTATAAACATCTGAAGGTCTGCAGAGCAAGCACAGGAGAAAGAAAACAGGCACCAAGCCAAACATGGCAAAAGGTTCTTCTGGTGGTTACAGCTGACAAGGGGGCCATGGAGGCTTTTCCCCTTCTAACTAAAAAAGAAAGTGTAAGCAACTGATGGGCCAGATCTAAAGGAGAACTTGGAGAAGAAGCTGGCCCTGTCCATCAACACGGGTGCATCTGAACAGCATGGGTAGAAGGCAGTGACCAAACTGAACAGCTCCTGGTTTTACTGAAACAGAACCAAGAAATGAAGCCAAAACTGCCCTTTGCTAAAATCATTCGATAGTGAGACATTCTGAGGCCATCTGCTCTCCCTCCTTAGGTGCACGAAGGCCAGGTATGATCTGGTTTGTTGAAATCATTATTTTAATAAATGGCACAACCAGCCAGGAAAAATGTTTCCCAAATTATCTCCCTCCTGGGAGCAACTAACTGAACACTTCGCATTTGTGTAACAAGTTACAGTGATGGACCTGCTTGGCAAAACATTAAAAAGGAAGTGCCGGGAGTTTGCATACAGCATTCAGAATCTGTCATCAGGCCACCGTGATCAAACTGTTACGGGGCAAGGATTTCTATGCTCTGTGCTAGGGAAAAAACACCACCAAATTTACAATCCAATTTTTTTTTCCAAACCACCCACCAGTCTTTCCTGTACTGGGACACATGGCACAAAGGTGACTTTCTCTCTTCCTCCTCCTCTCCCTCTTCCCTTTCCTTTCTTCTCCTCCTTCTTTCCCCCTTCACCTCCCACTCCCAATTTCTCTACTTCTAGCTCCCCTCCCTACTCCTCCTTCTCTCCTCCCTTTTTCCCTTCTCTCTCTCTCTCTTTCTCACACACTCACACACACACTCACACACACACACACACACACACACACACACTCCTCTCATGTCACTAAAACAATTATTTCTTACTCATAAGATTTCACTTTGTGTTTTCTCTTTTAAATAGGATATAGGTCATCAAGAATAGGAATAAAAGTGATAGAAAAGTTAATACTCTAATAAAAAATTCACATTAAGGTGTGGAGAGAAAGATAAATCCCGAAAAGCATTGTTCCCTAGTAAGCAGTAGAGAAGAAATGCAGATTTGATGGTCGAAGCAGAGAATTGCAGTCTGAGAATTGCATCACTACCTGCCCTTCGGGTGAATGCTGTTGTGCTCTGTTCAGTTTTATAAGCATCATTGTTAATTCTTTTAGTCACCATTTACACCCTCCTTACTTAAATTAAACAAAACTGCACCCATTTTTCTCAGCTAAGAAATACGAAAGCTTACTAAAAGACACATTGAGCAATTTTAATCAGCTTAAAACAAAATGGAATTGGAATTTAAGTAACTCCCATCAGGAAATCACTGAAATAAAAAGAAAACACCCTGTCCATGGTTTCTTTCAAACTTTACCACCTTCATGCCCTTTTTCTCCCTAATCACTACTCTTACACCCAAGACACTCAGAGCAATACTCCTTTTCTCACCAGATTTGTGACCCTCCCACAAAAATCTGCATTTGGAGTTTCTAGGAAGTCACAAGACACTCAGAGCAATACTCCTTTTCTCACCAGATTTGTGACCCTCCCACAAAAATCTGCATTTGGAGTTTCTAGGAAGTCAAGTCAGTCGGTCGGTCAGTGTTGGTTTTCACATCCACTGCCAAACCAGAAGTGGAACCTTTCCTTCCTCTGTCTTCTACAGGTTCTCTCTCAGGGAAATTCACAGATCATTCAAAGAACTAAAAGGAATCCCAAAAGATATGTAAGGTAAAAGTAGGCTCAGAGATGACAGATCCACAATAAAGAAACAGGCACCTTGACTGCTCAAGTGGAGGAAGCTAATTAGCAGCAGAGGAAAAAGCAGAGGCCATTTCAGGGCCTGTGGTTCTTTCATTATATCAGGCTACTTTCCCTCATGGTATGTAATTTTAGCTGGGTCATCAGGAAAAACATCTTGTATATAACAGACAAAAGAAAGTAGTGACCAAAATCTGACAAAGTGCCTCACTGGATCCAAAGCAGAGTCCTACAAAGCTGAATCTCACTCATGCAGAGCAGTCTTTATTAAGCACCTGCTTCTTGCCTAGCCTTCTCCCACTGCAGACACGAGTCAACAAGCACTGGTACGTTTTTGTTCTTCCAAGAGGCCCAATGACATCATGAATAACATCTTGACTTGTGCATTAACTGGATGTAACGAGACAGAGGTATACAAAGCCATCAGCTTCACTCTCTTCCAGGGTCATCCTGGTGAGGGCTCAGGATACCATGGATGACCTTGGTTTCTTCGATGTCTGACCAAGCTTAGGAGTTCCACAAACATCTGCTTCAGCCACCTTCATGGTTCTGAGGGCTGGGCAAGTCCTCACACCAGGGGTGCTGGTCCTCCCTGAACACCCCACACACCCCATACACCCCGCAGGAGAGCTAGAACTTAAACAGTACAGGAAATGTACCAGTATCTGTGATAAAATAAGAAATGAATTACAAAAAATAGAAAAGTCAGAATCACCAAAAAGAGAACAGATGTGAATAGTAGCTATAAATAAAATAGTATGTACATACAGTTTCCTCGTGTCTGTATTTGGGACACCCTATACTTCTAGCAATCATAACTCATTTTATTGCTATATACAGTAGCAATAAGAAACCACTGCTACACAGAAATTTCCAGGGAAAAATTCTAAAATATGATAACTTCAAAATAGCCTTGATCTCCTCATTTACCCCAAGGGCCCCTCCAACAAGCAGCTGCCTTACTGCTGGCCCCCTGTGCTTCTTAAACACACACATACCACACACGCACGCGCGTGCACACCCTGCCTCTAAAGGGCAGGTTAGGGTTAAAACTTCTTAAGTTTTCCAATCCAAGTATAATCTCAGTTTTTGCATCTTTAAATCCAGTCACAAATATAATTTCTAAATGCTATCACATACCACTATCCCAATTTATTATTCTAGCTCCAAATGGCCCTGCTCCAATCAGGCTTTCTATTTAGAGCAAAGAAAGGTGCTCCTGTAGACAGTCTGAGATATGGCCTGACCTCTAATTCACATTTTCCTCCTGAAATAAAGTTGTAGAGGGAAAAAAGCTGAGTGGAATAGAGATAAACTCAGCTTCGTTTCAGCAACTCTCAATTACTAATTAGTCTAAAACAGTCCTTTAACTTTTCTTTCCATGAATCAACCTCTTTGTGCATGCCACTGCATGAAATCCATTTTTATATTAGTGTTGGCACTGAATATTATGTGGGCAAGACAGCAAATCAGTCAGTTTTCACAGTAGAGAAGCTTTGCTAAAGCGAGCTAAGATTTAAGGACCTCATTTCATAGCCTGAATAAGATGCCATTTTCTTCTCTGAATTCGAATTAGACTCTGTGAAAGCCAAGCTGTTAACTCCCCAGGTCCTTTCCTGCCAAGTTCACAACATTCGAAGGGGCTGCTCCTTGAGCCAACACTTTGAAGCCAATGGGGGAAGGACAAAACAGCCACAAAGTGAAACAGTTCCTCCACATCTCCAAGTTATTTAGTATTAAGGAGCACCAAGAATGTTCTCCTTTCTCCCTTACTAGATTTCAATATAAAGAAACATTCTTACTGATAAAAAGACAAACCACTTGGAAAAGGAAACATCAAAAATCTGGATTTAAAATACATGTATATATTAATAATGAAGCTAAGTCTATTTTTACTCTATAAATTAATAAAAATACATTTAACCTTTGAGTACACTCAACTCTCAATTGTCCATGGCAAAGCTTGCATTCAGATCTTGGGGATTTTATTAGGAAGATGACATAAAAGAATTCTCTGCAAGCATGATTCACTATCTCATAAGAATAAATTCAACACCACAAAGAGGTACTAAGTATCTCCTCTGAGTCAAAACTTATCTATGCTGGATCCTGGGGGGTATAAAGCCAACTAATAAAATAGTCTCTATTCTCAAGGAGGATTCCCCTGCAAGGGTGCAGCCAGGACTAAGTCAAAATAGAGCGTGTACAAATTAAAGTCCACTCAATAAACTTTAATTAAGTACCTACTATTTGCCAGGTACTGTGTTGACTGTGGGGTTACAAAACTGACAAACTAAGCAATCCTCTCACGGTGGAGACGCTTCCCTTTAAAGGTACTACAAAGTCATTTCCAGAGGGAGAAATCCAAACAAGGGAGAAGAGGAATTGAGAAATAAGAAAGCAGCATATTTTAGAAACCCAAGCAGAACTGTTAGGAAGCTATAGGGCCCTGCTCCCTCTAGCAAAAGATGGGATGTGAAGGGTGAGAAGTCTTCATTCCCACCTGCTCAACACCTCCACAGTCCTGGAGCCAAGCGATCATTGGGAGGGAGGAATGAGCCCCTCCCACTTTGTTCCCGGACCCTTACCTCTAAGCCAGTCCCTTCCTGACTGCCAGTACACGCTTACAGAGTAAATACTTCAACACTAACTGCCAAAGGCCAAATTGCTTCCACCTGGCTCTGCCCCCTTATTTCTCATAAAGGGCCTAGGTACAACAGGAGCCAAGTATGTATTTCTTCATTTTGTTTTTTTTGGTAAAGCCTGCTTTCAGATGAATCACTAATCAGTCATCAAAGAAAACTAGCCCACCGTCTGAGAAATCTGGAACACAAGACTTACAAACATGATGAGGAACAAAAGTATCCTATTTAAAGAAGGATCACCAGCAAGAATCTTAACCTAAGACCACTAGGATGAAGCACAGCACTGGAAGAGAGATGTCGGAGGACTTCAGTATGCTAAGAGCCATCCCAGAGTAACCTCTTACTAGATAATTAACAGCAATACTGCAGGCACTAGCCAAGCCCCAGCGTTAGCTCCCATCCTGAACAAACCCTGCCAGTTGGGTTCTCCCTGATAATACACGATGGAGTTTTTAAATAGACCTCCTTTATACATAATGTTATTTTCTCACTAAATTATTCAAGTACTATGGGGAACTGTCAATAGCAGCATTCACTGACTCTGCCAGAACAGCGTGAGACCTACTTTGTATTCCCCGTCTCAGGCTTCACCAATACCTGAACTATGTTACAAGTGGACATTTCTTTTCACTACAGAAAAGGAAATGAACAAGCATTCTAAAAACAAAACATGAACTCACTAAAGGTAAATAATTGTGCTTCCCAAGAAGTACAATGAATGTGCTAACTGTTCTTCCCCATTTGCCAGTTTTTGTTGTTGGTTTTGGGGGCTTGGTCACAATACACACATTCAGGAAGATGGAAAGCTGAGCGTAAAAGTCCTCACAACGAGAACTGTCAGGGGCTACTCTGAATACTCTCCCCAAAGATTGTGTTGTTGTAGGGGTAGTTCCCATTAAGGACCATTATATAAAATGTTTCAAGTAATTTTCATCTTTGGAAAGACTTCCACACCAGTTAAAAACAAAAAAAAAGGTCTAATAGGGTACACAGTCCTCTAAGGGAGTTTCTTTTGCCCTAATTCCAAGATGGTGTGGAGGTGAATTTGGGCTCCCACAGATCTAGCCAAGTAGATACAAGCTCTAGCAGGTCCAGCCCGGACTGCAGCAGCCCAACTATATCTTTATCTGAAGGGCAGCCAAGCAAAGATAGGGCCAGTGCAACACCAGGGTAGTGGCCACCAGATGACTGACAGGTTTGTTAGGCCACAGCAAACCATAAAAACAGTCAAAGGCATGAAGAGATTGTGATTTACATCTGGGGTCAGGGGTGCAAGCTCAAACATGTACAACATGCACTCAAGCAAATACACGTACCCATGAAATCATGAATCCTTTCACTGACATCAACAAACATTTCTGAAACTAGGTACTAGCCCAAGGATTATTAAGACAAAAAAGAAACAGCTCTGCCCTTGAGAAGCTTGTAATCTACA
Organism: Potorous gilbertii; assembly: GCA_028658325.1. Lineage (NCBI taxonomy): Eukaryota > Metazoa > Chordata > Mammalia > Diprotodontia > Potoroidae > Potorous > Potorous gilbertii. Next base: position 253,011,601 of record CM053770.1, read on the forward strand.
CAGGGGGATGATTAGTAAATATAAAATGCGCACGATGTCACAGTGAGGAGAAATCCCAGAAAGACTCTGATGGAGACCTGAGGATACCAAATGGAGCAGAGCTGAAAAGGTGAGCTTCCCCAGAAGAACCCAGGACCCACTCCCCACGCCTCCAAAAGGGAAAGAAAGTTCTTCATTGACAAAGAACTGGCTACTAGAGTTTTCTTTCAGCCCTGATGTTTGATTATGTAAAGAACCTGATGAAAACTCATTCATAAAACTGGTTCAAAGGGAATGGCAAAAATCACCATACAATTCCCCTATAAATAATCGCTGCAACAGGCATTCGTAGAGCAGAAAGAGAATTTATTTCCAGCAACATTCTGTGTAAGAAGTTTCCATTAGAACAAAAGAATTTGGACAGTCTCTTAGGGATTTGGCCTATACTATTCCAAGAAAAAAAAACCATCCTGAGTTATGCTATATAAGGCTAACAGAAGAAAAACCTGTTTAGCACCAGCAGCTGGGATTTCTCTCTGTTTAAATTAGATAACAAACCCTGATCTAATTTTGTCCCCTCTGCGCACTTGCCATAGAGGATGTAATTATTTTAATGCTAGGGTTAATTATGCGCCAGGCACAAAAGCAGCTGATACAACAGAGAAACAAAAACCAAAATGCCAGGACTTCCCTCCCACCCAAAGGCTTTAAGATGCGACTGACTGAAGAAAAGGTGTCACCTTTCACCAATAGTGGAACCAACTTCTCACAGGACAAACAGGTAATCTGCATCAAAATAGCACAGGAAGTTCAAGTACATGGCAACAAGAGTGGAGAACCTCAAACATGCCAATTACAGCTGTCCAAATTCACTCACTTCTTGTCCAGCCAATCAGCAAAGGGAAAAGCCCAGGATCATGTTAACTTTCTGAATGAGGATAAAATAGGAATAAAATATCTATGCCCACACCAAACTATTTATAGCAGCGCTTTTTGTAGTAGCAAAAGAACTGGAAATATCAAAGAGGGAGCAGTTAAACAGGCCGTGGGACATGAATGTCATGGAAAGGATGAATGCAATCAGTCCAGAGAAGCATGAGGAGATTTACATGAACTGATGCAGAGCAAAGTCCTCATCATCAGAGAACACAGTGGCTTTTGTTCAGTCCTGTCAATGCTTCACAACCCCAACTGGGATTTTCTTGGCAAAGAGACTATAGTAGTTCACCATTTCCTTTTCCAATGAGAAAACTGGGTCAAATGGGGTTTGACTTGCAAGTGACTTGCCCAGGGTCACACATCTAAGGCTAGATTTGAACTCAAGAAGCTAAGTCTTCCTGATTCTAGGTCAGGCACTGTGCCACCTTGCTGCCTACAAAATGACTATAACAATGAAAATAGAAAGAACCCCCACAAAACAATAAAAACAGAATGCAGTGAAATTCTAACGATCAGGCTTAACCCCAAAGAAGAGCTAAGAAGTCCTTTTGTGGTTCTTTACAGAGTAGGGGACTACAGGTATACAACACTGCTTTTAATGTCAGATTTTGACCCAGTTTGTTGATTAGTTTTGCTGATATGTTCTTTACTTCCTTTTTTTATGTGTTATGAGAAATGGCTCTCTGTAAAGGGGCAGAGAAAGGAGTATACTGGGAAAGGGAGGTAATATAAAAATAAAAGATTTCAAAAAGTTATTTTTTTAAAATTAAGTGTTCTATAAAAAAATGCTTGCTTTGAATTAGATGGTATCAATGAATCAATTTTATGCCACACATTCAACTGGAAAAAATAATCACAAAAATAGACACAAATGCAAAACAAATTTATTTGAGACATGACCCACATTATTCTGAAAGAATCCTTTATTCTTATATATTCATCTTAAGAGGGAATACAATATATTTTGATATTTTAAAATATGGTTGCCTTCAAGTAACAAAATATCAATTTTAAGGACTACAAGTAGACATGACAGATCTTAACTGAAGCATAAACATGAAATTAGATAAGATCTGATATATTAACATACATAGTATAAACTATATAACTATACTATATTAGTATATACTAACTATACATCCAATGGGCTGCTCTCAGCATATGTCTCCCTCTGATCCTCCCCACAAAAAACCCCACTCAAAAGTAGAATGGTCTCCAGTGTCCCAGTCTCTTTAGATCAGGGCTTCTTAAGCTTTGTTACGTCATGGACCCCTCTCCCAGTCTGGTAAAACCTATGGTCCCCCTCTAGGAATATTCTTTGTGTTTTTAATTTATAATTGAAGGAAATGCTAAATTTCAGTTAAAGGCTGGTGAAAACGAAGGTGTCATTTTTTTCCTCCAAGTTAACAGCCCCCCCTGATATCTGTCCATGGACCCCAGACTGAGATGCATTACACTTCTTATGTCTGGTTTGTTTTGAGTCAGGCCAAACACAAGAAATGTTGTCATGGCAAAAGTGTCAGACCCTCAGCTGCATCAATACCAAACCAGGTTAAAAGGTCACTGGGAAATAGGAGGCAGAATAAGTACAAGTCCAACAGAACATGGGCAATGTCCATCGGTCTGCAGCAGCAGGAAGGGATGACTCTGGTCAGCTTGATGGCCCCTTTTGATCCGAGTTTAGCACTGCTACTACAGAATACCCATAAAGGGTTTGCACAAAATTTAAGAAGTTTAGCAAATGTGCCAAAGTCCTACAATGTTAAAGTCATACAAATTTCAACTTGGGTTTTATGCAAAGGTGTCATTTGCAGGAAGGTTTTGTGGGACCCAGAGAGAAATCATGTGTCCTCCCCAGGCAAGGTCAGCCCAAGCTTCCAGACAGTGCAAGAAAAGCAAATGGCCAAGGTTCTTCCCTTTGAAGAACTATTTTCAGAGAAGGATCATCTCCCTGACATGCCAAAGACGCAGGCCAAATATGATGATTTTCACTTCTGAAAACTGAGAAAGGGAGCCAAATGCTTTGTGCAAAGCTAAGACAAGGGTTGCTGCCTGCCTGCTCCAGGCAGCTGTGACTGTGACTTTCATAGGGCCGTATCTTTAACTCAATCATTTTCACGCTAAAACCTGTCATGGAAAAGCCCACACAGCCACAAAACAAGACATCAAATAAATCACAATTTTAAATTAAAGTGACTTAGTGGAAAGAAATGGGCACATGCATTACTACTGGGTGGATTACTCCTTGGTCACTCTGGGCAGGTTTCTTTACCTCTCTGGGCCTCAGTTTCCTCATCAGTAAAATGAAAAGGTGAGCTTCACTGTGCTCTGTGACCCTTCCAGCCCTAGGCCTGTGAACGCAGAAAGGACAGAAGCCAGCACTTCTAGGCCTCATAGCCAGGAAACCAGAAGCTACAAGAGTCAGTGGTTGTTGCTTCTGGGTGGGGGAGGCTGTCCTGATGTTGTGGCAAGAGCACCAGATGAGGAGGAGCCACCAGATCCTGATAAGATTCCCAACTCTACCACTGGTTAGCAGTGTAACCCTAGACCAATAAAACCTCACATGTAAAAGAAGGAAAATGGGAGCTGCAGCTCAGTGGGGCATGGGAAAGAGCTCCAGGCCTGCAGTCAGGAAGAACTCAACTCATATCCATCCTCAGATTATGGTCTGAGGTGACCATGGGCAAGTCACTTAGCCTGCCTCAGTTTCATTATCTATAAAATGGGGATAATCACAGCATATCTCTTGCAGAGTTACTGAGAAGGTAAAATGAGGTCATTATGAAGTGCCCAGCGTGATGCCCGGCACTCAGCAGACGCTGCGTAAATGTTAGCTATTATTACCACTTAGTTTACTCGCTCTCTGGGAGGAAAGTGACTGGCAATCCATAAAGCATTATGGGGAGTTGTTTTGAATTGACTTGTGATTTTACTTTCCCCCAATGACGATCTCCAGCAGCCCTGCAACAGAGATTCTTTGAGGGGGCCTGAGGCAGGGACAGAGGAAAAGAAAGGGCCTTTTTCAGAGGCATCTCTCTGGCTCTGCTAAGTCATCTCGATTCCGCAAGTCACTGGGGATAGCATACTGGACATTTGGTGCCCCTGCTGTGCCTCAGGGTCATGAAGTGGAAGCCAGAGCACCCTCCCAATGGTGGCTCACAGGCTTCTCTTTCAGGCCCAATGTCTGTCTCTGTAAATAGGCCATGGAAAGATACATCCCTTTTCCAGGTTTGTGGCTTATCACTGGCTTTTGGGTCAGGAGATCTGTGCTCAGTCTGAGCTGCAGTTTTTTCTTCCCAAATTACAGTTTCCACATCTTTAAAATGGGAATAATTGTTGGTAAGTATCATAAATAAATGAGCAAGCAACAGGCTGCCAGCTCAATTTAAGACAAGGAGTGACACCAGTCAAAAAGATGAATTTGTTCACAGGCTTTAAATGAAGACAGGCTGTGTGCAGAATGAGGGAGAGCTAGGGGATATGGTGGATGGAGGGCCAGGCCTAGAGTTGGGAAGACTCATTTTGCTGAGTTCAGATCTGGCCTCAGTCACTTCACCCTGCTTCCTCAGTTTCCTCATTTGATGACAAATCACTCCAGTATCTCTGCCAAGAAAACCCCAAAAGGGGTCACAAAGAGTGTAACAGGACTAAACAACAATAAGACTGTAATTAGGGTCATGATAATGTGATGTTTTCCTGGTCAGGTTTCCTTGGGAGGATTGTGTTCTAGGTGGGCATCACATCAGAAGAACGGTGACAAGTTGGAGGGCCAAGTGGAAAACACGCCCAATGAGAATCTTAGCTCAGAAAAGAAAAGGGGCATGGGCGGGGGAATGAGCCTGGATGCCAAGGTATCTGAAGACCAGTGGATCAGATGAAAGGGGGATCAGATCTGTTCTGGCCCTTCCACCATCCTACAGAGGGAGGACTCACTTGGTCCTACCCACCCCTCCAGTCAGCAGCTTCTACCGTCCCCTCTCACAGACAAATTCCTAGAAAAAGCTATCTGGTCCAACCAACACCTCACTCAAGGCTAGCCCCTCTGTAACAGGAAAGAAATGGAGAGACAACAGATGCACATGCGCATGCACGCACATACACACAGGTTAAAAATAATGGGGGGAAAAAATTGGGCAACCAGGGATAAGCAGCTGAGGAGGATGGGTTAGAGATAGTGTTTGAGCTGTGCTCTGAAGGAAGGAGCGTGTATTCCAGGAGGGACAATCGGTGGAGGCAGAGATGGAGGTGTGATGGGAACCACAACAAAAGTTGATTTGGCTGAACTGAAGAGAGCACCAAGGGGAAGGATGCCTAGACAGGCCTTTCACTGCTGCAAGCCATACCTCCCACTTCTTTCTCATCTCCTGGCAATCTAGCTTTGGCCCCCAGCTCACTCCCAAGGTCCCTCCTTTCTGACCTTTCTGCAATCTCTGACACTGCTAACCTCTCTCTTAATACAGTCTCCTTGCAGTTTTCAGCCCCTGCTATCTCAGGATACTCTTCTTAGCCAGTGGGCCGTTCCTGCTCCCCTTACACGGCGTGGCCACCTGGGTTTTCTCCTAGGCCATCTCCTCTCCACTGACTCTCAGGATCTCCATCAGCTCCCCTGTAGTCACTATCATGGCAATCCATACCTCTTCCAGCTCCCCAATTGCCAGCTAGCCTTCTCCACCTAAATGGCCAACAGGCCTCCCAACTCAACACGTACAACACTGAACACCCCTAGGCAGGCTCTTCCTCCTAACTTCCCTATTTTTTGACATGAGCAATATTCACCCTGGCAGGCAAGATAGGAATCATCCCTGACTCTGATCTTTCTGGCCCCTCCCCGGCTATGGCTAGTAGATATCTTTCTTCTGTGTCTCTTATATCCATTCTGCTTTTCTCCATTCTCCCTCAAAGTCCCCCAGGCCAGGCACTGAGACCTCTCTTTCATCTGGGCTACTACTGCAACACCTCCTGAAGTGGCTGCACTGAGTCTAGGAGGCAGCTGACAAGGTGACATGAATAAAGCCTAGAGCTGACCTATCACTTCCCAGTCATTCTTGCTGGTCATTAAAAGCCCCCTCCATTCCGGCTCCAGCCTAGTTTTCCTTGCTGAGCACATATTACTGGACCTCACCCACCCTAGCTGCAGCCATCCTGGCCCCTCTGCTGTTGCCTCTATGAGAGGCGTTGTCCCTCTCCCACAAGCTTCAGCTCCATTTCAAGCCTCCCTCTCTCATTCCCCTTGCACCCCAGCTCAGTCAGTCTCTCTCTTTGGTATATATTCCAGATGTACTTATCCAAAGACACAGTCTATTCCCTATGAGTCCAACCATTCTGGAAAGGAATATCGAATTTTGCTTATAAAAGGGACCAAAGCGTTCGTACTCTTTGACTCATACTGATCCCACTGGTAGACACCTACTCCAAGAAGGTAAAAAATCAGCCAAATATTATACACCAAACTATTCCTAACAGCCCTTGTTTATGGCAGCAGAGAGGAAGCAACAAAGCATGTGGGCATCAGCTGGGCATGGCTAAACAAACCAGAGTAAACAAATGCAGGAGGCAAAGATCAAATATGAAAGGGTGATACAAAATGATTGAGCAAAAGAAGCAAAAACCAGGAAGATAGTACACACAAAGCAAGCAGGCAAAATGGAAAGAAAATCGTGGGCAAGCCCAGAAGACAAGCTGAGAAGAGGCACTTTCTTCCCTTCCTTGAAGAGGTGGGGGCTGCATGTGGGGAATAGTACATGCACCATCACCCTCATGTGCTACTTGGTTCAACTGTCCTTTTTCTCCCTCTTTTGTTTTCATGGTGACGAAAAGTGGAAGAATGGTGTGAACCACACATCTTGTGACTCAATTCTGAATCTAGCTTAGTTCCCTTTCTATTCAGTTACGGGTCTAGTCCAATTTCTGTCTTGTAAGAAAACTTTACTGCATTGTTTGCACCTAGGCCTGCGTGGCTAGGAAGCTGGATCTCCTCTACTTGATGCTCCAAGGCCCTGGAGCCCAGATCGATGTGAAGAGGATGCGATATAAGTCTTCTCACAGTCACACATCTAAAGCAATCCATGTCTTATCTGCAAATTGGCCCCACGCTGGTCAGCCAGCTATTGTGTCCTTATTCTTTTGATTGAATTCAGACACTGGGGGGAGTAGTTCGCCTCTTTTTCTGATTTCAGGGAATTGCACCTGTGCACTGTCCCCTCTCCCAACTTGGAATACCCCTAATATTTCCTCCAATTAGAAATCAGATTATCTAATCTTGCATCCTGGCTTATAGCCTGTTCACTGTTTTCTTTTAATGCATCAAAACTGTTTCCACCTGTATTCAGGGTCCAGTGCCAATCTGAGGACACCTCATCCCAATTTGTTATGCAACTGGCACGTACCGCTGAATAAATGGATAGGCATGGAAGCTTGAATCTCAGTCTGAATTCTCACTCATTTAAGATTTCACCCACCACAACTGTTAAAAGGAATGAATAGAACAGTTCCATGGAAAGGAGATAAAGAAAAATATATTCAGAAATTAAAATGATATAAAAAGAAAAGATAGCCAAAAAAGCCTTTTAAAATGTTTTAAAAGACTGTACTTTGAGAGCAGATAGGGAATGTCTCACTTTTCTTTCATACCCTGCACAATGCCTGACGTATTTAAGGAATATGATAAATACCCGCTAAATGATTTAAGAAAGGGAAGAAAAAAGTGGTTGAGGAAAAGAGACGAGTAACTGCCCGAGATCAGTGGGACATTAGCAGCAATGATCCAACAAGGAGCTTAAGACAGATCAGTAATACAGATAGGAGAAGAAGGAGTATTCAGGAAGGGGAAGAGAAAGAAAACATGTAGGTGGAAAAAGTGAATGATGGTGTCACAAACCACAAAGAGATCAAATCAAGAAACACCATTCATCCAATTTAAAAATTACAAGCTCAACACTAAGCAGAAGTTTGGTTGAGTGATGAAATCCAGAAGTCAACAGGGGATAAGGAAAAGTCAGACAAATAATTTCTTTTTTCTAAGAGGTGGCTTTGAAATGGAGGGAAAAAAATATCAGCTAAGACAAAAGCAGGAGGAAACAGAAGGGACAAGTGAAGGTTTCTTAAAGATAGGAGGTGGAATGCTCTAAAACAAAGGAAAGAAAGAATGAAGATGAGAAAAAAAGAGAAGCGATAGAAAAAGACAGGTTCCCAAAGAAAACAGGAGCTGACTGCCATCTCACGCCAAGGGCAAAAATACTGTTGGCCCTGGCTAAAAAGGTCTCCTCTTCTCATGAGATTGGTGCAAAAGAGGTGAGAATGGGGGTGATGGACAGAAGTGTGTAGCACAGAAGACAAAAGACTACTTGTCAATCGACAGATTTTATTAAGCACCTAGCACGTGCCAAGTGTGGTGCTAAGTCAAATGCCACACCTAAAAACACTTCACTCTGGAGCCCTCCGGAGCCATTCGCTGGTTCACTTGTTAAACAAGGATGGTAAGGACAGTGAGGATAGCCCCAAACACACTGGAGTGTTTAACAGATGTCATCTCCTTTGATCCTCACAGACCCTGTGTGCTTGGTGCTATCACTATCTCCACTTTACTAAGGCTAAGAAATCTCCACGTGACTGACCTATGACCACCCAGCCATGCAGTGTGAGAGGCAGAATTCACACGCAACCCTTCCCGATTCCAAGCGTTGTATCTATTACACCACTAGCTGCTCCTGATGACACTAAAAGCTAATGTTTTGCTACTGTGGCACGCAGCCATATGGTATCTTTCCATGTACTGGATTCATCATTTCACGGGCACCTCCATTAATGCAATCCTGAACCAGTAACAGAGAGCACGTTATTTAAGATACATAAAATGATGAGTCCCTTGCCAACTAAAAACCTGTTCATTCTGATTTTTCCATAAATCTCTTACTTTTAAAAAGCCTAATTACAAGAGAAGTAACTGATTTCATCAGTTTTGAGTTAAGTGCTCTGTCCAGGGTCACACAGCTAATGTCAGAGGCAGCCTTTGAACTCAAGTGTTTCTGCTTCCAAACCCAGCAATCTATCCACTAAGACAGGCTGCAATGCTGCATTACAACAACCAAGCTATGTGGCAAACCATTTATCTTGAGCAATAGTGAGTATAACTGAGTACAACCAAAGACTCTGCCAAGGTGGTATAATGAAATGTAAGTGACTATATTCTCAAGCTTTATATGAATGAGATTCTAACAGCAAACATAAAATCTTATTTTTAAAAATGCTTATTATGCATCCTTTTTTAGGATGCATAACATAAAACAAAGGAAAATCCAATGTTTAGTTTATTAGAAGCAATTAAATGCATTAAGGATAGCAATAATTCAGTGGTTAATCACCACCAAAATTGCATTAAAGGATGTTTACCTGGACAAATCCTAAGTAAGATGGCCCATCCCAAGAAGAACCACCTAAGTTATTCCCCTCACACCACATGTCCATCTCAGAGGCAAAGAGATCTTTCAATTCACTTTCCCACAAACCCCATTATTTTATAGACAAGGAAACTAAAGCTCTTGAGATAATGTGATGGGTCCATGTTCATGTAGCTTGACACATGGATGGGACTAGAATCCACTTGTGCACTAAGGTGCAGACATAACTTTTCCTGCCCTTTTTGATAGTCAGGTTATTATTCAACACTGACACTAAAGGCCCTGTGACACTTGCCCAAATGTAAAAGATTAAGTACAAAAGGAAAAACAGTAGCCTAAACTTTTATAATTCTAGTCTCCAAACCCAATTTCCCTCAAGGGTCCCCTACAGTTCTTCAGTCCCAGAAAGAGAAACCCAGCTGAGATGATTACAAAATGCAAATTTCTGTTAAGTAATTATTCATTTTTGGATAATCTTTCAATGAAGAAACTAAAGATACTTCCTCACAAGGGAAAAAAATTCCACAATCAAATTCAAGCTGGTTTCCAGAAGTGAAGATAATGAAACACAGGCATTGCCTGTGGCCACAAGTCCACTGCCCAATACACTTTCCCCAAAGAAGGCTCTTCTCTCCATGGTCAGCACCAGGTACTATGACTCATCCTCCCAGCACACATTCTTTGAGCACATACTTACTACTACTACTGCTGCTACTACTACCACTACCACCACCACCACCACCACCACCATTTAAATAGCACTTACTGTGTGCCCAGCACTGAGCTAAGAAGCACTTTACAGATATTATCTTATATGATCCTCAAAACAATCTTGGGAGACTGAAGTTGATTCATTCATTCAATAAAAATTTATTAGGTGCCTATATGTGTGCCAGGCACTGTGCTGTGTTGGGATTACACTGTCCCTGTCTTCAAGAAGCACATGCTGTAAAAAGGAGTTGAACACACCAGGATCAGGAGGGACTGGAAAAGGCTTCCAGTGAAAGGTAGGATTTTAGTGGGACTTAAAAGAAGCCAGGAAGGTCAGGAGGCGGAACTGAGGAAGAGAATTCCAAGGATGAGAGTCAGAGAGAATGAATGGCCAGAACTGAAAGATGGAAGGTCTTGTGCATTGAACATCCAGGAAGCTGGTGTCACTGGATCAAAGAGCACAGGAGAGAGCAGAGTGTGAGAAGATGAGAAAGTCAGGAGAAGGCCAGTCTGTGAAGGGCTCTGGATGGCAAACAGAGCACTTTGTATTTGGAGCTGATAGAGTATGGTTGGACCTGCACTTTAGGAAAATCCCTTTGGTTAGTGAGTGGAAATGGCACTGGAGTGGGGAGAGATCTGGTGCAGGCAGACCCACTCCACCCCAGTAATTACAGCAAGAATCCAGGCAATGAGGGCCTGGAGGGGAAGACTGTCAGGAGAGAAGGGGGCATATTCCAGAGATGTAAAGGTGAAATGGAGAGGCTTTGATAACTGGCCAGGGTCACAGAGTTAATGAGTATCTGAGGCTGGATTTGAACTCCGGTCTTCCTGACTCTATCCACTGAACCACTTACTCTCCCCCACTTCTTAGTTTACATAAATCAGGTATTTTTAAACCATTCTATAATTACCATTATCACAGGGACAACACCTCTGAAAAGAGCCATAAAGTTTTTGGTTCTTCCTATTCTAAGCTTATGCTCATGATCAAAGTCTACCATCTGAACTACTTTAGTAACCGAACAGCCTTAAGCCACAGATCCCTCTGTCCACCTGCATTTATAGCAAAATATTTAACAACGATGCAAACTTATAAGTGCCTTTATCTTCATTAGTCATTCTGGAAAGAATCCCCATTAAGTCAAGAAGCAGGGATGTAAAGGGGCTGACTGGAACATTTCCCAGTCACCTTCTGAGTATTTTTCTTCAGGTCATCATGTTTCCAGAGTGAAACAATGACGGATGGACTTTGGTGCACTGCCCAGGTTTGACCCCCAAGCAGCTACTCCCCAAATTCACATGTGCAGAGAGTGGTGGGAGGGAAGTTCAGGGAGAGCCCGAGGCAGGCAGGCACTACAGTGACCTCACCCCAGAAGGACAGATGAATAGTCACAAATTAGGAAGGAAAAAGTCAGGGACTGGGCACATCTGAGAACTGTCAGATGTACAATTAGAGTCTTGTTTGGTTTTACTTCCAGTGAGGGGCAGAGAACAGCCTCAAGAAATTACTACCCCACGTGGTGCTCGATGAACCATTTCAGAGATAGTACTGCAGATTTTACGTGAAATTTTCTGACTAAGTCACACCATGCAAAACATTTAGCAAGATCAAGGTTAAAAACATTCATACCTGTGGGAGTGCGGTATTGAGCTGTCTCTGCAAGGAATCTCTTTCATGGCCAACCTCATGCAACTTCCCCTGAGTCAAGGCAAGCGTTTCTTGAGTCTCTCGAAGAGTGTCTAGAAGACGATCTCTTTCTTCCAACATGGACACCATTAATTGTTCAAAATGTGAATCAGCATCTGGCTGTAAAGGGGAACCAGAACCATGGCTCCCACCTCCTCCTGGGGGAATTTCTGCCTCACTGATGGTTGGCATCACCTCGCACATCATCTTGAAATAAAAATTCAGACTATAGTCATTAAATGCAACTCTAGAGTTCAGAAGCAATTCAGAACAATGTGCAAACTCAACACATCATCACAAGTTAAAATGGAAAAGCATATTTTCTTTCTGGCCTTAAGAGTAATGCTGTCTCTAAGTGCTACACAAACATGATGTGAACTGGAAAAATCAGAACATCCACCAGACATATAAAAGCCAAGAGCTCTAACTGAATGAACATAGAAAAGATTAGTATGTGCTAAAACTTGGTCATCACTTTTCATTAAAAATAAATTTAAAAATTTTTAAAAAGGAAACTTGGTGACCTCTTAAAAAGCAGCATTTTTTCTTAGTTGCTACTTTCTTAAAAAATGCTCTTTCATAGTTTCTAGTTCCTGGTTAAAAAAAGCAACAACCCACAAAATATACCTGGTACCCCATCATCTTTCAAGAAGCCAAAACAACAATCGATAGAATGGACAAGTGTTAAACCTATCAAGGTCAATCCAGGAATATGTATGGGCTACTACTGGAGAGGACAGGTAGAGGTCCAAGTTCTTGCACTGGACTTGGTGACTATAACAAAAATAAGCTAAATTATTCAACAGCTGGGAGAGCTTTGGACCCCAATAACTACTCAATCTATGGGGATGGGCTACAACAAACAGTGTGTAAAACAGGGGATCAACATGGACACAGAGAAAAGGGGACAGAATAAAGACGATATTAAGAGATGAGAAAAAAACGACTTTTAAACAAGATTTGAGGAAAGCAAGGAAATCACGGCTCCTCGAGCCCAGGGCTCCTTGGTCGTGCCCAAGATCCCATGAACGCCATGCAGCCCTTCTTGGAAGAAGGTTTTGAAATGCATTAAAGAAAATAATGCAGAGAAAAGCAAAGAAAACATACATTTTGTTAAGTTCCCAGACTCCGGCCCCTGAATATAGATTTGGTCCAAGAGTTCACAGGAATAAGTCCCTCTCTCTATCTCATACATGCTACAGTATCACAGTCTGATACAGTATCGCACCAAGAGACAGGACCAGCTGCCTTTCTACCTGGGGAGAGCTTTCGGGGTACACCTGGGGAGAGCTTTCGGGGTACACACAGGATTTGTATCCATCACTCAACACACGTTTACGAAGCGCTCCTCCGTTCCAGGCCCCGAACAGAAAAGTGAACTTGCGACTGCCCCGGCGAGACCAGGAAACAGCAGGAAAGCCAAAGACAAAATACCCCTCCCAGCTCGGTGATGCCAAGTCCTTCCTTCGGAGGCGGCACCTCCCGCGGACCCCCCACTGGGACACACACACCCCCCCCCCCAACCCGTCAAGTCGCGGCCGGGACTCAAAGGTAAAATCAGAGCCTTCAGCGAGGTCTCCGGGAACACAGCAGGCACTTAATAAGTGCTAACTGTACAAGGTCTCTGGCCCCGCAGCGACGCCCCGAGGGGAAGGGATCTCTGGGCCCAGTCAATCCCGGCTCGGTGCCCTAAGGTGAGCCGCCCAACTTCCCCCCCCCCCCCCGGTGCCTCAATTTCCCCACCTCTGTGAGGGACGCCCGGGTCCGAGCCTGGATCCCGGCCACGACGGGGAGCTCCCTCCCCGCCGCCGCCTGGCACTCACCTTGGCTCAGGGCCCGAGCCGGCGCCGGCGCCGGCACCCAGACGGAGCCCCCGAGGGAGCCGAGGACGCGCGGGGCGGAGGAGGCGGAGGAGGCGGAGGAGGCGGCTCGCGGCCGGGGCGGAGGAGGAGGCTCGCGGCCAGGCCGGAGCCCGGGCCCGCTGCCCCGACCCCCGACCCCCGATCCCCGAGGCAGGCCGGCCCGCCCGCCCACCTGTCCCCCTGCCCGCCTGCCCGCCGCGGCCGGACCCAGGAGCGGCGACGAGGAGGAGGCGGCGGCGGCGGCGGCTGAGGAGGAGGAGCGGCGGGAGCGGGCCGGGCCGGGCCGGGACGCACGTCATCCGCGTCATCCGCGCGTCATCCGCCGCGGCGACGGCTTCGTCCTGGCGTCATCGACGTCAGCGCGTCTGCGTCGGCGCGCGGCCGTCGGCGGCCGCGTGCGTGCGTACGTGAGTTTGCGTGCGCGCGCCTACGGGCGCTACCCCTCCGCTCCCTGGGAGAGCCAAAGGAGGAGCCCGAGGCTCCCGGAGGCATACGCGTGCGCGGATTACCCTGGTGTCGTTCTAGAAGTGGAAAGGAAATTCACGCCCATCATCCTCTACCCCGCCCCCGCCCCGGGATGCTATGGGGACGTGCGCGTGCGCGAAAACACACGCTTACTTTAGTAAAGGAGGAGGAAAGGTAGAGGGAGACGCTGGGACGCCTGCGCGGAACGACCGCGGCGTGCTGAGGCGGAGACGTCGATGACGTCTGCCGATGTGCGCGTGCGCCAACAAGCCGGGGGAGCAAAGGGGCGGATGGAGACCGGAGAGGAAAAGGTGCGCGAGAAAGAACTTGAGAGAATAAGGAAAAGAGGGAGGCGAAAAGGAGGACAAATAGCGAAGGAGAAAATGGAAAGATGAGAGGCAAAGACGGAGACGAGGGAGTCCGGAGCGGACCGGGGCGGCCACAGGGGAAAGAGCAGGGGGCGATGGGCCTGCACAGCCTCCGGGAGCCCCCCCACCTCTGCCTGCGTTCTGCGGCGCCCGGGGCCGCTTCCCGTCCCCGAGAGATCGTGGGGGGCTAGTGGGGCCCGGGAAGGAGCGAGGGGCCGGAGGAGGAGGGGGCATGCTCACTCCGCATCCTCACCCCCCGGTACCGGAGGGCCCGACACGCCCCGGCCCGGTTCTGCCTCTCCCCCAGGGTATAGGCGATAAGGGGAATGAAGGATGAAACACCTGCCAATCCTAGCATTGGGAGGGTTCCTACAGCGAACTGTGAATAGGTCACGTGCTTAACTGTTTACACTAAACGAGATCATTATGCAAATCATGGTAATTGTTTCCAAAGAAACGAGCAGTCGAATTTCTATAATACGTAATGCACAGTAACCAGAAACTGACTAGCTCACTGGACTGGGGGCAAACCTTGAGCTACAATCACTGCTCCACACCCAGGAGAATTAAAAAGTAGGGTGAGCACTCTGCCCTTGTCGTCTTTCCTTTGGGGTGGGACTCAGCCTTAGCTGAAAAAATAAAATAAAGCTTAGCGAATTCCACTCCGAAAGGAACCTTAGAAAGCACCTAGTCCAAGCCCGTCATTTTACAGACAGGAAAACTGAGGCCCAGAAAGGAGGAAGAATTTACAGCGTCAGTCCCACAAACAGCCCTTTCCTGGTACTCGTCTCACCCTTCCTTCTGAGACGGGAGAGACCGTGGAAAGAGCTCTGATTCCAATCCTGTCTCATGTTGAGTACTCTTGTGACCTGCAACAAGTCACTACCCTCTGGGCTTCACTGTCTTCCTCTTTAAAATGAAAAGCTTGGAGTAGGTGGTTTCTGAGATCTCTTAACGCGTCTGCTACTCCACAATTCTGTGATCCCAAGCTCCACCTCCTTCGTTCCCCATTAGTGCAAGATCCTGAAGGGCAGAGCCCTGCATCCTACCTGTCTTTGCAATTTGAAGGTCTCGCACCTTGCTGCCTGCATACAGCTGGTGCTTCATAAATGTCTGTCAATGAATGAGTTTAGTGAATAGCAAAGCCGGATCTCTGAATTTCCAAACTCTGTTCTCTCGCCACCACAAAGCTCTCTAGGTATTGCTCGGTGGCAGACTAAGGCAATTCAGTCAGTCATTCATTAGGCACCTCCCCTGTGCCCTGGCATCCTAAACTTGCTGGGGATACAAAAGGAGGAAAATGGAAACTCCCTGCCCTCAGGGAGTTCACAATCTAAGAAAATAAACAACTACCAAATGCTTCCTAAGCAGCCAAGTTCAAGGCACTTGAAAATAGAAATACAAATATATATGGAAATATAAATACAAAAAAAAATTCTCCTTAAGGAGTTTGCATTTTGCTTGGGGTTAGGGGGAAAACTTGTAGGAAATAATTAAAAACTAAAAACAACTTGGTTTTCTGGACAGGGGAGGGGGATCAGCAAAGGTGTCCTGTAACATCAGGCACCAGAGCTGACCCTACAAAGAGGTCAAGGTGAGGACTGAGCAGGGAGCACACAGCCTCTTGGGCGTGCACAGGCATGAACACTGGAGAGCAAATGTTGAATTCAGTCAACAGCACTAGGCTCAGTTTGACCTGCCCATCAGTATGTGAACAAGAGTAAGATGATGTACAAAAAGCAGCAGGGCCAGGTTGGCGAATGCCAGGGTGAAGAGTTTAAATTTGATCCTAGAGACGATGGGAAGCCACTGATGATTTTGAATTGGGGAGGTGTTGGTGGTATGGTCAAATATGTGACAGGGAATATTAACTTAGCCACGATTTTGGAGAATGGAGAGGGTGGAGTTTGGAAGAGAGGTGACCCATGAGGTGATTGTAATCTCAATGAGGGATGCTAAGGGTCTGAACTGTCTAGTGATGTTGGGAATGATGGGGTGAGATGTTGGGGAAAGAGGACTGACTAGACTTTACAACTGATTGGATAAAGAAGTGGGATGAGTCAAGGAGGACTCCAAGGTGGCATCCCTGGGTGATTGGGATGATAGAGAGTGGAGGAGGGATGACTTTCTAGGAAATAGTTCTTATTTTGGGCATGTTACAAATGAGATGCTGATAGGACATCAGGTGTAAATGTCTATCAGGCAGACTGGAGTTAAGATGACAGGTAAGGGCTGAGTATATAATTTTGGGATTCTTCTGAATAGAGATTTCAATAGAACTTGCAGAAGCGGGGAAGAGGCTGATTGCTATAAGTGACTAGAGAGCCAGTCTTCAAATGAGGAAGACCTAACTTCAAATTATACCTCAGATAGATATCGACTCTGGGACTCTGGGCTAGTCACAACTTCTGAGTGCCTCTAGGCAACTCTATTAGTTGTGGAGAAGGTGCCACCCTAAATGGGTGGGCTAAGTTTCTTCACCTGGAAGTTCCCTTCCTGCAGAGATGAAATCATAGGTCCTTTTGCTTTGGGAGCTGGTGGGCTTTTAAAGAGAATGTTCAGCAAATAGGAATCCCAGGGCAGAGCGTTATGGGATACCCAGGGTTAAGGGGATAGAACCAGAAGACAGCTCTTCAAAGGAGAAGGAAGAGCATATGGTTGAGTTGTCTTAGGTTAGATGGTGAGTTCCTTGAGGGCAGGGATGGTCTTTTGCCTTTTTTTTTTTTTTTGTATCTCTAGGGCTTAATTTAGTGCCTGGCCCATAGCAGGCACTTGATAAATGTTTATCAATTGATAATTTTGTAGTCTGACAGATAGGAAAGGCAAGGAAGAACAGGACTCAGGAAGGGGTGAATGACTGAAAAAGGATGAAGGGAGTTGATGGGGATGGGAGGGGAGCATCAAATTTAGCAGTTGAGATGCTTGAGACAAGGAAATAGAGAGGTAAAGATGAAAGGAGGAAAGAGGGAAAAGAAGGGAAGGGAGGGGAAGGGAAGGGAGGAGAGAAGAGAAAGGAGAGGCAGATAGCAGTTTCAGTCAGGTGGTATGGTCAGAAACTAGACTACAAATGGCTGAAGAGTGCATTTTAGGGTTAGAATCCAGGACAGATACTTACTCTATTAGAAGTGTGAACAAAATTTCAAGAAAGATTTAGGCTGATAGCTGGGAGATCTGGAAGGTTCAATGAGCATTAATCCTGTTGGGAGGGCTTTAGCTGGGCCCTAGGTACCCAAGGATGACAGACAATTTAGTGCCTGCCCTTAAGGAACTTACATTTTTGAAATAAGATGAAGCATCTCCCCCTCCTAACTCTTTCCAGCACCAGAGGTAGAAGAGAACTTTCCAGCCTCCTGGGGGGAGAAGCTACTTAAAACCATCAAGCCTTATCAACAAATCACTGCCTTCCTTTGGGAAAGGGATAAGAATAAGTGGTGTATCCAAAACCCCAAATCGTTATCTTACTGATGAGATCACCAAGTGAAAGGGTAGAGAGAGAGGAGAAGGCCCAGGACAGAAGCCTGAGGGACACCCCTGGTTAGAGGGCATGATCTGGAGGAGAATCCAGCAAACTATTATCTCTAAAGTGATTGTTCTCAAATCCACCTTTCCTGCCCCAGCCTTTCTCATGAGCTCCAAATTTACATCTCCAGATGTCTTTCAGACATCCCGTTCTGGATGTCCAGTAGATAGCTTAGCGTCCAAAATGAAATTCTTTGTTTTTTCCCCCTCCTTCCTTCCTATCCTCCCAGTCCCCCAGGTTCCCAAGAGTCATTCTGGACTCCTTACCCTCACCTACCATATCCAATATGGTGCCAAGGCCTGTGAATTTCACCTTTGCAACAGATCTCAAATGCATTTCTTTCTCTCCTCTGACATTGCCACCACCTGGAAACTGGACTGCGGCAACAGCTGCTGGTGATCCTGCTGCCTCATGTCTCTCCCCACTCCAGCCCATTCCCCATTAGGCCACCAAATGCATTTTCCTAAAATGCAAGTATAACCATGTCCCCCATTCCCACTCAATAGACTTAGACATCCCTTTCACCTCCAGGATCAAATACAAAATATTCTGCTTGGCATTCTAAGCCCTTCCCAATCTGTTCCCCTCCTACCTTCTCAGTCTTCTTATACATCTTTGCCCTACATGTATGCTCCACTCCAGTGGCACCAGCCTCGTGGCTGTTCCCAGGACAGGAATCTCTGCAATCTAGGCATTTCCTTGGACTATCTCCCCTGCCTGGAACGCTTTCCCTTTCAAACTCTACCGAGGCTTCTGGATTCCTTTAAGTCTCAGCTAAAATCCTGTCTTCTCCAGGAAGCCCCTCCCAACTGCTCTTGATTCAGAGTCTTCCCTCTGCTGATTCTTTACTGTTTAGCCCGTATATAGTGGACTTTGTGCATATCTACTTCTTGTTTCTCCTATTAGATTGGGAGCTTTTGGAGGGCAAGAAGAGTCTTTTGTCTCTTTTTATATTCTCAGCACTTAACATATTCTGCATAGGTGTTTATTGACTATTAACTTTTTAATACCAAAATAAAAAGCACCAACATTGTTCTAGCCTGCAAAATTAATGATTGCACAGATCTACAGACAGAAACATTTTTGTTTCTAACTAACTAACATTAATAATGATGTTAAATATATCATTCATTCCTTCCACAAACACTGAGCAAATACTGACTGTTAGTGAGCTGTGCTAGTCATCAGGTAAGAGAAAATTTTGATCTGATCCAGTGCCTTCCCTCATGGAGTTCACAGTCTAATGGGGATGGAGGACACATGTACAAATAGCCAACTTCAGCAGCTTCAGGCCTTGAGGTCAGGGTTGGGTCATCCTCCACTAATATATGGGTATAGATGCATGGATATTGTATCCTACCACATCCTATTTGTCTTGGGACTCCATCCCCCTCTGGCCCTCCGATCAGAAGCCATGAACTCTAAAGCTGGGAGTTTAGAAAGGGAACTTGGCTTGGATATCTCCTCATTGTATGACCCAGTAAATCTCCTGTGCCCCCAAACTCCTCTTGGCTTGGTCTGTTTTTCCCTTTTCCATACTTGTATCCCTAGTGCTTAGCCCCTCTGGTGGGAGGGCTGCTCATCCACCTCTGGTGTCCACCTTCACCAACTCTCCCCTGTGGCTCCAAGAAGCTGTAGCATGTTCGTCATCCACACCCCAGGAAAACTATCTTGACAGACAGGCTAAACCAGGTGAAGGATAACTAACAGGCCTCCAACCCATTGGTGAGTTAAGGTAGGGGGAGGGGGTCTATCCCAAGCATGTGAAGACTTCCCCAGTGAGCCGGTAAGAACAACTTGTTCCAGTGGCCAAGAAGGCAGCTGAAAGCAGGCACTGTGGAGTGTTTTAAACTTGGCTAGACATCAGAGATGCTGATGAAACTGGACCATCACACTTCCTCTTGATTTTTATTTTGCCACTGGATTTTGATGACTGGAAAAGAAACTGAGGCAGACAGCTTTGTGCAGCTGCCTCACTTAAATCCAATTCATGCAAGAATTAAGATATCATCCCATAATATCTATCATTGGGCCTCTTTGAAAATTAAGGACAAACAAAATGGACTGACATTTATGTTTGTTGTTGTTTCTCTCATCTCTGACTTTTTGTGACCTCATTTGAGGTGTTCTTGGCAGAGATACTGCCGTTTTCTTCTCCACTTCATTTTACAGATGAGGAACTGAGGCTAACAGGGTTAAGTGAGTTGTCCAGGGTCACACAGTTAGTAAGAATCGGAGGCTGGATTTGAACTTAGGAAGATGAGTCTTCCTGGAGTCAGGACCACAGTACCACCTAGCTGCCCCAAGCTGAGGATTACCCCTGTCCATTGGAAGGGACCAAGGAAGTTACTTTTATTCTGAAAATATATTTCCTAGACCAGAAGTACTTAGTGTGTGCCCCGCCTGGCAGTATTAGAGGGAGTTGCATGCTCCTTCCCTGCACGCTCACACACACATACACACACATACACTCCCTTCAGCTCTCCTCCTATCCTCAAGGATGGTCCAGACATCAGATCCTATGTATCAGTGCCTCTCACAAGACAATGTGGATGCATAACCTCTTGGTACATGCACACCTCACACCCATGTCTAAGGTTTCTTTCAGTTCTAAATCTAGGCTCCTGAAGTCCTAGGAGATAGCCCCCAAATTCATTGCCTAGTAACCAACCTGGTAGTGAACCTCTCTAAGCTTAGCCAAGCTGATCCTCAGACAGCTGACACCCCCATTCAGAGGGCAGATAGCCTCCGTAGAGAGGGGATGGGGAAGCTCATCATTCATAATGAAGAGCCACAGCCAACTTTCTCCCACATCCCCCATGTAGGCATTACCCCTGAGTAGGTCACCAAGGAGTTGTCCTCAGCTTTCTAATAGTGGACAAGTGTTCAGCATATTCCACATACACACATGAAACCAGGAGTGCATTGGCAAAAGTTTAACAACCAGCAAGGGCTTGGGTTTTGTTTTTGTTTTTTTTTACATAAATCTGGGACTAAGCTGCCGGACCTTTTCAACCAATCCCTCAGCTGTTATCTTTTAAGACATTAGCCTTTAATCTTGTGGGGTGGAGTAGATTCTCTTAGCCAATCCAATTCAATCCACAGTCCAAAGACTTTCCTCAACTAAAGGCTTAACTAGAGCAGAGGGAACAAGCTGCTCTGAGGCCCTCCTTAATAACCACTTACTAAGCTTATTATGTCCGGGCAGGGCTAAGTGTTTCGGCATAAAAGACAAAAAAGAAATAGTCCCTCTCCCAAGGAAGACAAAATCTAAGCAGATTCTTTAGAATCAATCCTTCCTTCCTTCTTTCTCCTTCCTTCCTCCTTCTTTCCTTCCTTCTTTCTCCTTCCTTCATTCCTTCCTTCTTTCTCCTTCCTTCCTCTCTCCCTGTCTCTCTCTCTCACACACACACACACTTTTTCATTCTCTCTCACATACATCCACTGTCTCTTCTTTCACACACACTTTCTCTCTCTGTCTCTGTGACTTTCTCTCTGGAAAACCTTCATGTTTGAATGTTGTCTCTTCTCTCTGGGAGCAAGGGAAGGAGTGGCCTGAGTCAATGACTACTGCCATGGGCAGAAATGACCTGAGGCAGTTTGGGAGCAAAAGAGAAGATTTTTCTTGGTGGTTGGTTATTCCCTACAAGAATCTAATACCCACTTTGAAGGAAGGGACTACGTTTTTCTCTTGGATAGTTCCTGGCACAGAATAGGCCTTTCGTCCCTTTTTTAATAATAGTCATGACAAAATAATCATCATAACTTTAGCTAATATTTACACAGGCTATAAGGTAGTTAGTTGAAAGGCTACAAAAATGTGCATACCCTTTGACCCAGCAATGTTGCTTCTTAGACTGTATCCCAAAGTGATCATAAAAGTAGAAAAGGGTCCCACGTGTACAAAAATATTTATAGCAGCTCTCTTTCTGGTGGCCAAAAACTGGAGATCCAGGGCATGCCCATCAATTGGAGAATGGCTAAATAAATTGTGGTATATGAATGTAATGGAATACTATTGTGCTATAAGAAATGATGAACAGGAAGACTTCAGAGAAGCCTGGAAAAACTTACATGAACTGATGCTGAGAGAAAGGAGCAGAACCAGGAGAACTTTGTACACAGCAACAACCACAATGTGCAAGGAATTTTTCTGGTAGACAGCCCTTCACAGTAATGCCAGGACCTAAAAAATTCCCAATGAACTCTTGAGGCATAATGCTATCCATATCCAGAGAAAGAACTATGGAATTGATGGCAGAATGGGGCAGACAATTTTCTCTTGTGTTCTGTTTGTTTTTCTTGGTTTCTTCCATTCATTTTAACTCTCCCGTGCAACATAACTAAGGTGAAAATATATTTAATAAGAATGTATGCATAGAACCTATATAAGATTGCACACCGTCTCAGGGAGGGAAGGGTGAAAGAGAGGGGAGGAAGAGAGAGAAAATCTAAGATATATGGAAGTGATTGTAGAAAACTAAAAACAAGATAATTTTAAAAAAAACATTTTCCAAAAAGATAGTTGATAGTCAGCTTTAGAGCCAGGAAGACCCTGCTTGGTTGAAATCTACTGGCAACTTCCTTTAAAAAAAAAATTCATTTTTATTCCAGTTTAACAAACCCTAAATAAAACATGCCTTTCCACATACATAGTAGAGTGGCTGTTGGAGGGAGTTTCCTTATCTGGGAATCCCCTGGAACAATGAATTCACAGGTGCAGTCCCTCTCCCCCAATTTCTCCCCTAAGGTTGCAAAAATACACATTCTCTCGGTATCTCTGTGTCTGTCTCTCTCTGTTTTTCTGTCTCTTGTCTCTCTCCTCTTTTTCTTTCTCTTGGTCTCTCGGTCTCTTAGTCTCATACATACATATATAGGTATAAATAGATATATACATATACATGTACGTGTATATGTGTGTATACACATAGATACCCTATTTTCCTATTTATTTAGTTGTTTTTCATCTTCCTTTTCAAAGGACAACAATGGTATCATGATAGGGGCAATGACTTGCCCCATGGTTTGGAGATGAGTGAGGCAGAGTTATACTCTCTCCTCCAGAGTCATTGAAGTCCAGTGGCAGGAAAAAAGTCAAGATGGTTGGAGGTGCAGTGGAGGACCTTGGCATCTTGGATGTCTAACCATGCTCTAAGAGGTCCACAGAACCTGCTTCAGCCATCTTCATGACTGTTGGAACAAGCTGTTCTCATCCACCCATTCTGCCAGAAAAAGTCTTCACATGCTTGGGGCAGACAGCCTCTGACTCACTGATGGTCTGGAGGCCTGTTGGTTACCCTCAACCTGGTTTAGTCTATTTGCCTAGATAGGGTGTGGCCACTACACGTACTACAGCTTCTGGGAACCACAGGTGAGAGTTACAGGGAAGAGCGGGGTGAAGGTGGACCCCAAAGGTGGAGGAGCAGCCCTCCCACCAAAGGGGCTGGTCCACTCTGAACACTCCATACTCAGTACAATTTGGTACAATAAATCTCAGGAAGGGGCTGTCATCACTATTTACAGAAAAGGAGGAAACTGAGCCTGAGAGAGTAGGTGACTTGCCCCGGGTCTCATTGCTAGGAAATGTCTGTGGCAGGCTGTGAACTCAAATGTCCCTGGTTCCAAATCCAGCTCTCTCTGCAAGATGTTTGAAGAAATGTTATGGGGGGAAGGGAGGGGTTGTTATTTTCTGGAATTAGCCCCCTTATATCATCAGCCTAGAGGAGGAAAGGATCCGTGAGGCCTTCTGTTCTCCTGGCCTCATTTTGTAGCTAAGGAAGTGGAGGCCCCAGGAGTGAACTGATCTGCTCAAGGTCGTATAGAAAGACATCAGAGGGTGAGTCCTGACTTGAACCCAGGCCTTCTGAGCCCACACACACCCCTGTTTTCACTGCCCTACATTGCTGTCACTAAGATAGCTCTTTAAGGGCCGGGATTGGTTGGGTTTGGGGTTTGGGGGGGGTGGTCTTTGTAACATTCCCCAGTGCCTAGTTCTTTATCTAGAGCATGAATATATAGTAAATGTTTACAAAATTGAATTAAACCTTCTTCATTCAATAAATGAGCAGAAATTCAAATCCACAGAGTGGCTGAGTCAGAGGAGGAGAGACATCTGTGCCATGCAGTGGGGAACTGCTCCAGCTGACTTCATTCATAGAAAGGAGAGGAGCCAAGTAGTCTGGTTTGGCAGCAGGCTCTGGTATGCGCTCCCTGCTAAACATCCCACCCACCCCCCAAACCTGAACTCTTGAAGGCCCTATTTATAGCGGGCAATTGTTCTGCATTTTAGGACTGGCTGGATCTGAACACCTGAAATCTATTTATGTGGACTATGGCATTTTCAAGCATACCTAAAGTCACTACAGATTTTAGCAAAGCCTTTTTACCAGAGAGAAAAGAAGGAGGGGAAGTATAGGGTCTCTACCTATAATCTAACTCAAGGGAAAATTATGTGTGCCAGGAATAGAAGTCTAAGTTTGAGGGAGAGGGGAAAGGAGTGATGGAGCCAGGAGAGGCAAGAGATACAGCAGTCTGCAGACCCTTACTGCCCTGAGCTGTCCATCTACTTGTTGCTCCTCGTTCACATTAGAAATTACAGAGGTTACATCATTCCACCCAACATGGTCAAGCTAGAGTTGAAAAGTCTGAGGGAGTAAATCATGTTCATTTTAGGATCCCAGATTGAGGGCTAGAAGGGACCTCTGAGCTCACTTTAGTCCTGCACCCTCATTTTACAGAGAAAGAAGTTACAGCTCAGAGAGAGAACTTTTACAAGGACAACCAGGCAATGAGAGGCAACATTGGATTAGAACCCAGGATCTCTCTCTAGCTCCTCTTTCTGCTGCAGCAGGCAGCTGGCCCCATGCCTATCAGGTCATTTCACACATCCTATCCCTGAATTCTCCCCTCCCAGTCTTCAAACTAGTAGTGTTCAACAATGTGCTAATGAGTAACCAGGGGCAGCTAGGTGGTGCAGTGACTAGAGCACCAGTGCAGGAGTCAGGAGGACCTGAGTTCAAATCTCACCTCAGACACTTGACACTCACTAGCTGCGTGACCTTGGGCAAGTCACTTAACCCCAATTGCCTCATCCTGATGAATATCTGGTCACTGGATTCAGATGGCTCTGGAGGAGAAGGGAGGTTGGTAACCTGCACAGCTCTCCCTCACTCAAAACAAAGTCAAGTGCAAGTCATGTCATTATTTCTCTGATGACATGGTCTTCTTTGGCAATGAAGGATGAACACACACACACACACACACACACACACACACACACACACACACACACACACTTTGGGCAGGGGTGGGGCATCTGATTTCTCTTTTCCTTCTTCTCTGCCCCGCCCATGTTCTAGCTTTGAACCTCACACTTGGGTACCCATTCCACTTCCCCTCATCTTGGCTTTTTGAATCTAGCTCTAGCCCATTAGAAGGGCCATCGTTGAATCTCATAGACCCAGCATTGAGATTAAGTGAGACTGAACATAGTGAGATGTGATCAAGACATGAGCCAAATCTAAACTTTAAGTAATTTTTAATTTAAACAACTACTTAAATAAATCTATTTTAACTCTAGAAGTTGACTGAATATAATGAGAAATAGAAAATACAGGATATAATCTAACAACAGTTGGGTCCAAAGGACTAGTGCACTGTGTCCTCTCCCTCTGCACTAAGAAGTCTCTCTGCTCTGGACCATGAAGAGACCAGTTTCAGTCTCGGTGGCCCTTGACCACTGAAAAGAAGACTCAATATATCTAATTAATCCACTAGGGGACAGATATTTTTTTCTTGTACAGAAAAGAAATGCTTGATATAAAAAGTTCTCACTAGCTCATATTGACAAGATTTCAGCAGTTTGCAATTTAGAATTTATAACTAGTGTTAAATTTTACTTTGAGGCTCAGTCTTAAAACCATAAAAACATCAAACATTTGCCGTCATTGTTGAATCAATGCCTGACCTTTCACTGTTTCCCGGTTAAGTCTGTGTTCTCTAGCCAGCCAGACCAGGCCTTAGAGCTCGTTCTCTTGTTGATAGCCATTTTCCCTTGCCACCACTAGTCATCATCAGCTGATGGACCCAGGATCTCCCTCTTTTCAATTTTTTGATGCCTAAAAAAGACATGATGATCTCTATTCATTGAGGCAAAGAAACAGAGCAAAAGAGGCAGAGAGGCTGAGATTCAGGCCATATTAGTTGGGTCCTCTACTTTAGCAGTCATGTGACAGTGGTTGCCATGCTTCCAGGATAGGTGGAAGGACCAGACTAGAGCTTTCTCTTCAGGGATAGACTCAAGGAATCCTGAGAATCCACAACTGAGAAGAAGGTTGAGATCAAAGGCATGTCACTTTCTTTGAAAGATCCATCCATCAGAGATTGCTTCCTCCTCTTTAAAGTCCCAGAGTCCTTCAGTGCTGGCCAGAAGCATTGTCAGTATACTACATCCATGTTCTCCCACCTCTGCCAAGAAGGTACATTGTCTCGACTCTTTTACAGAGCTCACACAACACTCAGTTTGAGTTTTGATGTGTGGTGATCCTTTCCATTTACATTACTGCAGTCAATGTATATTGTTTTCCTGGCTCTGCTGCCTTCATTCTACATCATTTGACATTGACTAATTCCATCTTTTACCAATTTTTTAGGTAGGAGGTGAAACCTCCAAATTATTTTGATTTACATTTTTCTTCTGATTAATGATTTGGAAAAATCTTTCATGTGGTTGATAAGGGTTTATAATTCTTCTCAGAATAGTTTGTGTCCTTTATCTGTGGGGAATGATTCTTGGTCTTATTTATTTGTGCTAGTTTTCTGTATCTCTTGTATATCACAGATAATGGATGAAAATATTTTATTTTTTCCCCAGTTGTTAGTAACCTTGTAGCTACATTGCTCTTAATCATGTAAACACTTTTCAATTTCACATACTCAAAATTTTCTATTTTATTTTTTGTAATCTTCTCTATCCCTTGTTCAGTTAAGAATCCTTCTCCTATATGAACAGGCAATTTTCAGAGGAAGAAATTAAAGATATCTATAATCATATGAAAAAATGCTCTAAATCACTATTGATTAGAGAGATGCAAATCAAAACCACATCACACCTATAAGATTGGCAAACATGACAGAACAAGAAAATGAAAAATGTTAGAGAGTATGTGGGAGAGTTGGAACACTAATTCATTGTTGGTGGAGCTGTGAGCTTATCCAACCATTCTGGAGAGCGATTTGGAACTGTGCCCAAAGGGCTACAAAAATGTACATACCCTTTGACCCAGCAATATTGTTACTAGGACTGTATCCCCAAGAGACCATAAAAATGGGAAAGGGTCCCACATGTACAAAATAGCAGCACTCTTTGTAGTTGCCAAAAACTGAAAGTCAAGGGGATGCCCATTAATTGGGGAATGGCTGAAGAAATTATGATATATGAATGTAATGGAGTACTATTGCACCATAAGAAATGATGAACAAGAAGACTGGAGGCCTGGAAGGTCTTATATGATCTGATGTTGAGCAAAAGGAGCAGAACCAGGAGAACTTTGTGCATAGCAACGACCACAGTGTGTGAGAGTTTTTTCTGGTAGACTGGAACTTCGTAATAACACAAGAACTTATTAAAAAAAAAATCCCAATGATGGTTTTCTAAGGCAAAGTGCCTTCCACACTCAGAGAAAGAAATATGGAATTTATTCACAGAATGTAGCAGATCATGTTTGTGGGTGTGTGTGTTTTTGTGTATTATATTATGATTTGTTATATGATTTCTTCCGTTTATTTTAGTTCGACTACATAGCATGATTATAGTGAAAACATACTCAATGGGAAAGTATATGTAGAACCTATACAGAATTGTATGCTGTCTTGGGGAGGGAGGAGGGTAGTGGGGGGTAGGTGTGGGGAGGTGAAAATCTTAATTTTATGGTAGTGATTGTAGAACATTAAAAATAATAATAATAAAATTAAATTAAATAAATTTTAAAAAAAAGAATCCTCCTAACCCTGGTCATGGTAAGTACCTGATCTGTTCTGTTGTGGTTTTCAGGTTCCAGATCCATTTCAAGCCTATTGGGGTGGTAATAACACCCCTCATTATACCTTAATTGCTTCCTAACTTTATAATCCTATGTAAATGTAAGCTACTGTTAGTATTTTCCAAATTCTTCCTTTGGGATAAGTACAATTGTGCAGGTCCCATTTCCCATCCTTGAGAACTTGAGATGAGATACAGATGGAGCTCTCTTCTCTCCCCTGAATCAAATCCTACTACAATAACCACATGGCTGGGGCTGTTAGGAATGCCCAGATTTGAAGAGAAGCGTGTCTATTTTAGGGAGTCTTTGTAGCAAAGATGTCTTTGGTCAGTCCAATATTCCCTGATCTCGGCCTCGGAGAATATGGTTTAATGAATTGACTCTCTCTTTCCAGCTATATTTTCTAGGGCAGTCAGATGATATTTTGGTTCCACACATACCAAGTACCTTCAATTCAATCCAACAAGCTTATTAGTAATGGCCCACTTTATGTCAAGTGCTATGTTGTAGGGATCTGAAACACAAAGACAGTGGTCAAACAATTCCATTTCTAGAGTCCTACCTTTGGAGGCAGGTATTGTGCTAGAACATTAGGTTTGGGGTGAAGGGACCTGAGTTCAAACCCTAGCCCTGCCTTTGGTGAAGCTGCTTGCCTTTCCTGGGCCTGTTTCTGCATGGATAAAATTGAGGGTTGCACTAATTGGCCATCCCAGCATGGTGGCTCCCTGCTCTAGATCAGGGATCCTTTATACCCTGACTGCCCTCTTGTTTAACCCATCCTACTGGGAGGCATGTAACGTGGAAACAGAGAAGCCAGTTGGTGATCATTCGAGGAGGTAGGAGACAGCATGAATAGCGCTGGGCATCCAGAGAGGAGGTGGCCCTCAGGCTGTGCTTGGAAGGGTTCTGTGAGATGGAGGAGAGCAAGGAGGGCATTGAGGCATGTGCAGAGACAAAGACTTGGCAGGTGGCAAGTGATGAGTGAGGCAGCTAGACTGGACAAAAAACTTGTGAATTTGTGGGCAGAAATCAAAGTATGGAGGGTTTTATTTTAAATGCCTCACAAAGGATATTATATATATTTTTTACATGAGACAATAGGAAGAGGAGTGAAATGGTCACAGTTGTGCTTGGAGAAGGTTCTTTTGGCAGCTACATAAAGGACAGTTTGGAAAGGAAAGACTGGAAGTCAAGAGTCCACTGAGGAGGCTATGCCTCTAGCAGTGCAATAGTGAGAAAGTTTAATGAAAACTAAGGAGGTGGCTCTGGGAGGGGAGAAGTTGTGGAGGAAGACTTGATGAGACTTTCCTACCTCAGTGTCTTTGCTTCTATCCACATTTCCTAATATGTTGGTCATAAGAACATCATGACAAGGGATCCTTGAAGCTATGGAGGAAACAAGTATTGTCATTTGCTCTTTATTTAGCTCCAACCCAATGCACAGCTCTCCACTGAGAGCTTGAACTGCTAGTTTACATGACTGTTGTTTCATCTGTGCCTAGGTCAGCTGGGTGGTACACTGGATAGAACGGAGTCAGAAAGATAGGAGTTCAAATCCAATCTCAGACACTTACAAGCTGGGTGACCCCGGGTATGTCACCTCATCTCCCTCTGCCTCAGTTTCCTCATCTGTGAAATGGGAATTATAGCAGCATCAGTCTCCCAAGGTTGTCATAACCTTC
The DNA here is from genome assembly GCA_028658325.1 of Potorous gilbertii. Lineage (NCBI taxonomy): Eukaryota > Metazoa > Chordata > Mammalia > Diprotodontia > Potoroidae > Potorous > Potorous gilbertii. Next base: position 253,041,250 of record CM053770.1, read on the forward strand.
AAACGTGATAACATACATACAGTACTTTGCAAATCTTGCACAGTGTAAAAAACACTAGCTTTTCTCAGTCTGAAAAATACAGGTCTCGGAGATGTCACTGAGGTCATCAAACCTTGTCAGTAATGTGTGTTTCATCCTCATGGGAGTATGAGGAATGTATTCAGTGGGTCCTTCTTTTCACAAAGGGTTGGGGTCCCCTGGTTCTCAGCATTTACCCTGCCTGGGAGCTTTCTCCTCTCCTTTCTGCCTGTGAAAATCCAACCCATCCTTCCAGAGCTAGGTCTCACTTGCCTCCTGCTGTTTGAAAGCTGCCCTGGCCAGGCCACACTGAGTTCTCCAACCACCTCTTTTGTCTGAACCTCATCTTTGGTACCTCATTAATGATACAAGGCAGGCATTGATATCATTCTCTGGGCACATGGGCATCTCCAGAGCTAGCTGATAAGCCCCATGAGAGTTTCATCTTGATCCCAGAATATCAGATTTCTAAGGGATCTCAGAGGTCACCTTGCCTAACTTCTCTCCCCACTATACCTCGTCGACAAGTGGACACACTAGCTCTCCTGAGGAGGAGAGCCTCTGTCTCCCAAGGCAGGTTCATGCTACTTTTCATACTGTTCAGTAGTTAGCAAAGTCCTTATTCTGTGTTAAAATCAGTCTTCCTGAATTTTCCATGAGGAGTGGTATGGAGGCCCGTCCAGTGAATATTTTTGCCCAAAGGCAAATTTTTAATTAATCAAAGTGCTGAACATGGAATGAGCTGCATCAAAATGCTGAAAGTTGAGGACTATATCCTGTCATGGTGTCTCTGAGGCTTGTGTGGGGGCGGTATCCAGCCAACCCAGAGAAGACAACTCAGTTCTCTGGTTTTGACTCCTTCTGGCTCCTGCACCATGCAAGAAAGAGCTGGTCCTCTGCTCTAGAACATGCAGATTCTCAGCTTCTACTTGGCTACACTCTTACCCGTCTGAGTCAAGGCCTACAGGAGTCTGTGACAGAAGAACTTCCCTTCTAGAAAAAGAGCCTCAAGGTACAAGATGGGTATTGGCTAGAGAACAGCTGCATATTTCTTCTGCCTCAGGAAATACTTAAGACAAAAAAAGATTCAGAGGCACACATGAGGAAACACAGAAAGCATGAAAGGCTCAATCAGCCCATTGTATCTACGGTGTTCCTCCTGGAAGGCAAAGGCCCTTTGGGGGGACCAGCTGGGCAGGTATTTGGATTTCCTTTTCAGCTTTGCACCACCTGCCTAACTCACAAGTCCCAACTACTGGGCAGCCAGGACATGCCATGGGCTTTGTCTGCTGTGGCATCCTCCTGACAGTGCAGTTCTCAGAAAGTCCCCTTCTCTGGGCAGCTGGGAGGGAGCTGACATGATGGAAATGTCTGTTCCTCAGGATCACTCATCACTTGCTTATGCTCTGGGGGAAAAAATGACAGAGTG